>JAOANK020000081.1:397383-415488 GCA_026257165.2 Telfairia occidentalis
ATCAAAAAATAGCCAAACCCAAGAGCACAAAATCTCAAGGCCAGGCTAGGGCGTTGAGATGCCCAAATTTTGAGAAAAGAATTGAAAAAAGCTTCAATGCAGTTTTTTGGATCAGAAACAATTTTATTGATGAAATGAATCGTACAAAAGGGAGCATATCCAATAATTACAAAAATGATATCCAAGAACTCATAAGAGTGTTGAGACTATAATTGCTAAATGGTGAGATACGCTTGCACCATGAGAGAGCGTGAAAGAGAATAGCATCAATGATAGCTTCCTTGTTCCGGTCCTTTCCATTGAAATTGGCAGCTGCATTCTTTCCATATGGTCCATAGGAAGGATCTATTGATATTCGATGCAGTTGAATATCTTATTGTTTCTTTCTTTCCATAAGGACTAAAGAACTGTATGAGCTGCACAATTTCACAAGATCTTGGCTTTATCCTTCAAGGAGAACCCCCAAAGGATTCAAAGAGAAGATGATCCACTTTGACTGGGAAGCAGAAAGCTTAACCAAAGGCTGAAAAAATGAAGGACCACGCCTTAACAAAAAACAAAAAATGGATGAAAAGATGCTCAAGTGATTCTCCATCACAATGTCAGACGCAACAAATCGAGGGGGAGAGGGTCCAATGAGGAAACTTCCTTTGAAGTTTATGGCTTTTGTAGGATAAACTCCCAATTGGTTAAAAAGTGCTAAACTATAGTTGTTACAAAGTTCCCCATTGGATGCCAAAAGAACGCTTGGTGAAAATTTGAAGCCATAGAACTTTTTTTTTTCATTCCTAAAAGAGTGACCAACCAATGTAGAACAAACGAGCTTGTTGGGCTATTTGACTTGAGAGAAATAGCAAGATTTGAGGATGTGAGAGGTCCGTGAGTGAGGTTTGGGAGGGGTAAGGTTTAACACCCCCTTGTAAGCAGCGGTGTCACCTCCCTTTTGTAATCATCAGATAAGCCTTATCGTTTTGGATTGAAGTTTTTTTCTTAGTTAGGTCGTTGGCTTCTTTTGTGGGGTTGACTTTTTTGTATGCCCTTGTATTCTTTCATTTTTCAATGAAAGTTTGGTTTCTCATAAAAAAAATTGTGAGTGAGAGGGATCGACCATTTAAAGAAAGTCCTAAACCTACAAGTAAATGAGCACTGTGAGGAAAATGATACCTTTGTGACTACGATTTTTTCTTACAAAGAGTGCACCATCAATGGCAGCAGGGAGCAAGAGGGGAGCCCCTTTTGTAATTTATAATGAATGTCAGATGCTTCTATGACTAAGTTCCCATAAGAAGAATTTGACTTGGACTTTCTAGTGAAATGCTTATTATCTTTAAATCAGCCTCTTTCCAACCAAGTCCTTTTTACAAAATAGTTATGGTTCCAACAATCTGAAGAACCTTGGGAAGAACCCAAAATCAATGGAGTTACAAAAGAGCTCCCCAATTGGATAATAAAGATTTATAACTAAAATTGTGAAAGAGAGAGCATTTACACTAAGAAACAAAATGTTCTAATAATATAATATTGTTGTCGTTGTTACTATTTTACCATTGTAAGCATATCCTCTTTTGAGGCTTTCCTATTTACTCTCAGAAGTGTGCATAAATATTTGATACTATACTGCCAAAAGCGCAGGTGGATATTTTCTTTTTGCATTTTATCCAAACTTTATTGGTTAACATATTTAAAGTTGAAGATAATATATCAAATATCTGATGGATAAAGTCTCAGCGTAGCTGATATTCCAGTCTTATTTTTTCACTGCTGTTGTGATTATATCATTAGTGTTTGAACTCTGAACAGAGAAATTTTGTGGAAAGTATGGCTGGATATTCCCTCGTCTGCTACATTTTGCAGGTATTGTATTGTTGGATATTGTAAGATTTTCTAAATTTACTGATTGCAGTATTGCAACTGTGTTGTTTAACTGAGTTTTTGGCTGAACCACTACAATTTGAAAAGAAATTAGTTTTTGATATTAAGGGGGACGACTCAGAATATTGTTTGTCTTTTTTATACAATCATTTCCTTTATTTTATTTGCACTTTTGTTTTAGAACCTCCAATCCTTTAGTTTGTTCTTACAATTAGATCCTCCATTTCTTTAGTTAGTACTTACAACTAGATCCGCCATTGCTTTAGTTAGTACTTACAATTAGATCACTTTCCCGTTTTTCCTAATTGATATCAAGAACTTTATTCCAGAAAATTACATTTGTGCATTAAGGTTACTTTTTCTTTCAAGGTTATCCAAAAAAAATCCTTTGAGTAGGTGTAGATGCCTTTTTGGAGAATATTTATTAACAATGGCCGAGCACCTCATTGTATTGATTGAGGTGTTGTTGCCAATTCATTCAGCTGAAGGGGAGGCATCATTTTAGTTTCTAACACGTACAGCTCCAGTTTTTTCTGTTGCTCGAAAATTTTGCTACTTGTGTCCTTTGCACGTTGAACATTGCTTCTTATTTATTTTTATTTTTTCTGGAGTATAGTACTTTTCAGTTTGGTTTCCATCAGGACGTTATTTGTTCCAGAATCCACTGCTTGTCCGCTTTTTTTCTTCTTCTTTTTTTTGTAAGGAAAAAATCTCATTAATGAGTGAAATCACAAGGGAGGGTAAAAGATTCCAATCCAAAAGAGTTACAATAAATTGCTTGTCTGCTTCACATTTTAAATTCCACCATAGGCCTTGAATTTGATTTTTGGTTTGTTGTTGCCTACTACTACTGAAGATCTTGGTGATATGCTTCTTGTCATTGTAAACAACTAGGTTAAGAGCTCTCCATATTATATTCTCAGAGTATTTGGTTGTGTTAGATAGCCGACATATTCTCTTCGTTTTAGAGCTTTTGCCCACCTTGATATAATGTTTCCATTCAATGACATTATTTCTGTTTCTCATAAAAAAGAAAAAGAAAGAAAGAGAGAGAAAAAACTGGCTTTGTTGGGTTCTCTTATTGGTTTTTCCTACTGTATTTACTAGGTGAAAGATCGGCACAATGGAAATTTGCTATTGGATGAGGAGGGTCATATAATACATATTGACTTTGGCTTCATGCTCTCTAACTCACCTGGTGGGGTAAATTTTGAGAGTGCTCCGTTCAAATTAACCCGGGAGCTTCTAGAGGTATGTTCATTATCATATGGGACATTCTTGGCTGACAACCTACATTATGTCTTTCCTCAATTTTTTTTTGTTTGTTTATGATTTGACATCCTATTATTATTCCAATCTATGGTTTTTAATTGTCAAATGATTGGAATATTGATGCTAGGTCATGGATTCTGATGCTGAAGGAGTTCCAAGCGAGTTTTTTGATTATTTTAAAGTAATCATTAACCTTCCTTTTCTCTTGGGACCTTCATTTTTCTCATCATGCATAAATTGGGCTAAACTTATTGCTGCTTTTGCCCTTGACATCAGGTGTTATGCATTCAAGGATTTCTTACATGCCGTAAACATGCAGAACGTGTTATTCTTCTTGTTGAGATGTTACAGGTAGAATTCCTTTTTTCACTTCTGCCCAATATTGATCTTCACACTGAGCTGAAGCTTCAGTTAAATACGTATTTTCTTAATTATTTATTGAAATGTAAAATCTGCTGAATCTTTCTATGTTGTGGAGGTAATTCAGAATTTTTTTCTCCCTTGCCAAGAAATTGAGGTCACATGATATATATATATATATTATTATTATTATTTTTTTCTTTTTCTTGATTATTTTTTTATTTCTTGTTTCATATTTTTTGAAGATACAACATAGGAATGCACTTGACATCCATTCGTTTGTTTCTTGTACTCCTCTTTTATTTAGTATTTTGTTTTTTTTTTAAAAAAAAGGAACATCAATGCATTGAATAATTATAAATTATCTGTTTCCTCTTCTACTGTATTTCAACATTAAAAAATGACAATTTATAAAAGATAATTTTATTTTAAAAAAAAACCACGATATTTCATTTGTAATTTCTTCGACAAAAGCAAAAGTAAGATACATTGCTAATATTTTAGAAAATTGAAATACAAAACTGTAGTATTATTTAGTCATGATTTCTTAAATTGTTTTTTAAACTAATAATTTAAGGTTTCCTTGTATAGTTTTTTCCAGATGAAATTGTTTAAAAGGACTTTGCATTTTATCTTTATTTCTGCTAAACAGGTTCTGAAAGCTTATGTTTTTGTACAGTTGAGTTCGTCAGTATTTAGTATCATGGTCTATGCAAGTCTGAAGACCATATGGTTGATGCCATTTATTTTTTTAATAATTGAAAACAAGAAATAACAAACTGGAATGATGACTTTGAAAAATACAATGCTTTTAACCAGTGAAGCACAAGAGCCTATTGGTATCTCCCAGTAGATGGAATCTTATGACCATTGACCACTATATGGAATCTTCAAGTAATGGGCAGAACATATTGGTCTCTCCCAGTAGATAATGATTCATTATTCTGACAGACAATATCGACAATCATTGGACCAAAAACATGCAAATATATAAGCAGGGTAGGAATATAAGAACGTTTCTCTTACTTGATTCCTTGTTGATCGTTTTGTTTTCTTCATATTGGAATCAGGACTCTGGATTTCCATGCTTTAAAGGTGGCCCACGAACAATTCAGAACCTTAGAAAACGATTTCACCTCAGTTTGACTGAAGAGGTTCTATTTAATGTAATTATCGTGCTTGTACCGGGTGTTGCATTGATAAGGTACTAACTTTAAAAATTTTTCTCGCACAGCAATGTGTCTCTTTAGTGCTTTCACTTATCAGTAGCAGCTTAGATGCATGGCGGACCCGGCAGTATGATTATTATCAGAGAGTTTTGAATGGAATATTATGATAAGATTTCCACGGTGACTCTGGTTTCTTTGTTTTACCATTTGAGACTGCCAGCCGGGTGAACCATTTTGATTGAGATTACATCTCTAATCAACTGGCAATTTAAAGCTAGTTTGTTTCTGTTGGGGTGGTTTCAAAGTTTCCGTGGATGTCAAAATAGATTCTTTGCTGTTGCTTGCATGGCCTGTTTTCTCTGCACGAGCGAGATGAAGCAGTGATTTTATAAGCCGATAGAAGTACTGCAGGCTGATCAACGGCTGAAGCAGTGTTCATTTTCAATTTTTTCATTTGAATTAGTGCGTAACTTGGCTGCTTGCTGGGAGACCAGATTCAGCTTCCCGGACCATACCATGTACATAGTAATTCCAGTTCTCAATGGAGAGACAGACCCAACTTGGCGTTGCTGCCAGTACCGTCTGTGCTTAACGATATCCTGATTGCAACTACACATATTGGAGTACTTAACGTGAAGCAACCAGGCATTAATGCTAGCACATCTTGGTTTTCATAAAGGTTTATTTTATCGTGTTTCCATTTTTGAGGTGTTTTGATCCCATCTGTGCTTTCCGACTCGTCTGATTCTCTCAACACTTGTTGTACCAAAGAGGTTGTGATAGAAAAAAAATTTGTTCAGTGCATCAGTGTCTGTTTCTTGTGCAATTCATTCCAGTCTCTCATACTGGAAAATTCTCTAGTTTGATCAAATCATATATGATGAGTTTAAGTGGCATTGATCTCTGCTTTTACTTGTAGATTAACATTCATTTCTTATCATATTGAGAGTGATTGTATGATTAGCAATCTATGGAAGTAAGTTAACTCATCATGATGCCAAAACTAGCTTAAACGCTTGGTATTTGTATTACTTTGTTATGATATTCTGATGGAAGATTTGTTCTTAAATTTAAAATGTCAAAAAGGCAAAATATGTGATTTCTTAGAATGCAAAGACTTGAGGTGGAGGGTACCTTCTACAATTCTCCTATTTATATACCATTGTGCAGGTTTTTCATGTTATCAAATGTATTCTGATCCTTGCACAAGGTCTTCCATGGTTGTAAATCTTTTAGATTGGTTGACTTGTCTTTGTTAGCACATGGATATATTCAAGTTCTATTATTTTAAAGCATTCTGCTATGGAGTATTCTTGTCTCCAACATATCCTAGCTTTTTGTGGAGATAGAAGCAAGTTAAAATGGTGGTATAGAATTGAGAGATAGTTTTGAATATAGGGAGATAGAAATTCAACTTGAGGTGGGAGATTTTCAACTTCAACTTTTTTCTTCTCATTATTTGAATTTGAAGTGCCAAATTGCAATAATATTTTTTTATACATGTAGATCTTGGTTTAAATTCTTGGTTTGCATGATTTTTTGCAATACCTCTTCAATCTTCACAGTTCTGAGTCATTTTGTTATAGAAGTGCACAGTGAAAAATTGAAAGTGAAAATTTTGTTTTGTTTTTTTACAGAGAGTTAAAAAATTGGTAACTCCAAGCATTGGAGTTAGTCTTATTGAGTTGTAAAAGGGTCCTAAAATTTTAGCTTGAAAATCAAGGGATAATTAAAGAGTTGAAAATTATTGTGGACATCTGTGTAAGTGTAACACAAGTTCAAATATTTGATAGTTAAAAAAAGAAGAAAGAAAGACAAATAAATTTCAAAGAGAAACACATGAAAGCAATAAAATTGAATGAATAAACATATTTCCAAATAAAAGTTTTAAATAAATAAATAAATAAGTTTTTTATATATAAAAATTGAAAACTACTTTGAAATCTAACTTTCTTCTCTCTTATTTTACCATTAAGGAAAAACACACACCAAAAGCTTATAATATCTATGCCAATTTGAGTATAATTCGATAGATAAATGGTCAATGGTTTAATATTTCACTCAATAATTATTGAACTAAAAAATGTAATATTTTGGCATTTGAAAAAAAAGTTGGCGTGTACGATAGCCTAGAATTTTAAGGAATTTTGTGAATAGTGTTGTTTTTTCTCTTTTATAAAAAAAATCTAACTAAAATGATTGAATTTTGGAAGATTTCATAATTTTTTTTTTTTTTTAAGAATGACTTATTTAACATTCTCATATTTATTTAAATATTTTTATTCTAAAATTAAAATCATTTTTTCGAATTTGAAATAATTGGATTTAAAATCATTTCTGCAAACAAAGGGTTAAAGTTAAAAACTTCCATGTTAGCTCAGGCTCAGGCCCAGCAAAGCTGGAAGGCTACTCTGATACTCTCTATATAACCTCGTTTTTCTTTTCCATCTCCATTTCGAAGTGCGTCATACGGTACTTTTCCCCCTCTCTCTCCTCCGTTCCTCCTCTGACTGTTCGCGTCGGCTTTCCGTCGCCCCCTCCGTTTCTCCCCCGCTGTTCTTCCTCGCATCTCCGGTACGGTTTCTAGGGCTCTTTCCCTCAAAATCTGCTCAACTCTTTTACTCCGCGATGCTTCTCGGTGTTTGTGATCATCTATGGAAATTTCTGGGTTTTCATTGTTTGTGTTTGAGTTGACCCCCATCCTAGCTCTCCACTTGGTCCACAACCGAGGGTTTCTCTGGATTACTTTTTGCATTTTCTTAAGACCCTTTTTCCAGTGTTGGGATGGAATGTTTCATTTTTTTTCTTCTGCAGCTGTTGATTCGATGTTTTTGTTTCATAAGTGTGTTTTTTGTTGATTTTGATTGCTCTGTGTTTCCAAATGTTATGTGGTTTTCTGTTTTCGAAGGCTGTGTTGGTTTTTTTTGTCTCGTCTGCTGTGGAACTGTTGTCTAGTGCTTTGCAAAATGTGAATTTTCCTTGCCATTTCGCTCAACGATGATAGTTTTACTTGGTGGGTTCGTTTTGTTTGGGGAAGAAATGTTTTTTTTTAAGGTATCGTTGTCTAATATATCATCACTGTGTCTAATGCTCTTCAAAACAGGGCTTTTCTAGCATACCGATGTCTTTTGAACTCCAGAGGAAGAATTCATCTAGACCATTTGATTTTTGTTTGATGAGCCGGGGGAGATTCTGGTGTTCGTGGAAGATCTTGTTTCGTCATTGGACTTGACATCTAATTTTTTTTTTTCCCTTTTCCCCCTGCTTTTTCTTGGAGGGGGTCATACGAAGCTATTTGAGAATTGGATTCAACACATCGATATATTTCTTCTGTTTAAAACATTTATTTTGAGGGCTCTTCGTTACAAGCTGATTGAGATACAAGAAATTACGATTTTGTTTTCATCTTGCACGTGGGAAGTTGTTTATACGAACTTCACAATACATATATAGTACTGAAGTCTCTAGGTTAACCATGAAGAGAAGATCACTTGCTCCCGGGTTTCGTTTTAACCCAACTCACGTTGAGTTGGTTATGTTCTATCTAAAGAGGAAAGTAATGCGGAGGAAGCTTCCTATGGGAGTCATTTCTGAGTTAGACATATACAAATATGCTCCTTGGGACCTTCCAGGTACGTGTTCATTTTTTGTCTGTTGTATCTTATCTTCGTTTTATTTATCAATCATATTTGTTTAATCTCCCACTATATGCTTCTTATGGAAATTGGAACATTTGTTTATTTTTCAGATAAATCATGTTTGAAAAGTGGAGATTTGAAATGGTACTTCTTTTGTCCGAGAGAAAGGAAGTATGCAAGTGGGGCTCGAATCAATCGTGTCACAAACTTTGGGTATTGGAAAAGTACTGGAAAGGATAAGTCTGTAGATTACAACAATGAAGTCGTTGGGCAGAGAAAGACACTGACATTTTTCAGAGGTAAAGCACCAGCACCAAAAGGGGATCAAACTAACTGGACCATGCACGAGTACAGGATTGAAGAAAAGAATCTATCTTTAAAAAATGTTGCTCAGGTAATCATTAGAACTATGATTTCATAACCTTGAAATTTACTTCTTTCATGTGGTAGTTTCAGAGTTGATGTTGTGGTCTAAACTTTGAACGTGCGGTAGATGTCATATTTGCTTACTTCTTATAACTGCAAATATTGCCTGGAGGATGTCAAACATTTGTGAAAAGTGATGTGTAAAAAACTAGATAATTACTCTCTTTCAACTCCGTTCTCTGTGCTCTTTATGGTTCTCATCCCTTCTCCTGCAATTTAACTTTCACTAGCAAGAACATAGAATGGAAAATTTGCCTATCTAATTGATAGAAGTGGTGTTTATGTAACCATGTTTTCAATGGCAGGATGCATATGTTCTTTGCGTAGTTTTTAAGAAGGATGGTCCAGGCCCTAGGAATGGTGCTGAGTATGGAGCACCATATAAAGAGGAAGAATGGGATGATGATGATCTGGAGGTGGTTGATCTTTCTGCTGAACCGTCAGTGCAAGCCCGCATGCTACCCAGTAAAGAGCCTCAGAAAGCATTTGCTCCAGACACCACTACCACACCGAGTAAGCTTTTGGGTTGTTCGTCAGCATCCTGTATTTCTGATAATTTGGCTCCTACTTCAAAGGAGATTCCTCAGTTTGCATCTGGTAGTATTGCTCAAGAGGAGATACCTCAGAATCCAGATAATGTTGATGATGGATTTACAATTCAAGATATTTTTCCTGAAGATGGAAACTTGAATTTGAATGATGGTGATGAATTTCAGGTGCACTTAGCTGCTTTACCTTTGCTTTGCTTTGTTGATTTGATTCTGATGGGAATAATTAAAATTTTCTTCTTGGTGTCATGATGTTTTTTTCTTAATTGTTTTGAATGATTGTCCTACTAGTCTATAAATTTAATTGAACATTTACTGGACAATGGAAGAAAAGTGACGTAGTGAGTTGGTTAATTGTTTCTAAATTTAAAATTGAACGAGGGTTAGGTAGTGGATATTTGGTTATGGAAGCGAAGTTCTTTTGAGAAAAGTTCTAGGAAAGGAGGCACAGAGCTTTGTTCCACTTAACAATTTGGAGGTAAGTTATGCCAAGGGTATACTAGGAACTACTGTGAAGAAGTATACAACCTTGGTCCTCTTTGATGCTGCCAATTGGAATTAACAACGCAATTTTAAGTCTACTGCCTGCAAGGTTTCGTATAAGAGTGGAAGTTATCATGGACTTGCATGAATAGGATGACGGTAGGAACTGAAGATGATCTAGTTAATTGGTAAATGTTTTCTAAATCTAGAAATAAGGTTAGATTGTGGATGTTTGGTAAGGTTATGGAAACAAAGAGCTTCCGAACTTTTTGTGAACATTATTGTTTTTTTTCATGTTATTAATTTTTTTCCCCTTAGTGTGATATTTATTCTCAGTGATGCATTTATAATTTTGTTCCTGAAGTCTTGAAGTTACGTGAGGGTCATGTGGATGTGACCTAGAGGAAAGGATCAAATCGTAGTAGAACACCATTTGAAAACTTGGAATCATCACAATGCTACTCTTACCTGTTTTGGCTATTAGGGAAGGAAGCTCGAGTCCATGCTTCTCTCCTTTTTTGATAATTGTGGAGCCAGGAGGACAGTATTTCCCTACCATTTTTCAAAAATTGTTTCCTGAAAGAGGATCACTTGGTTTTCAGTTGATCTCTGATCTACGATGGGTGTAATTAGAATGTGTTAGGCATTAAATTAAAATACTTCAACCCTCATACTCCCTAAATCCTTGGCACACTCCAATGTGAACCACTTGTTTCTAACCAAGTTATTGGGAAGTTTCAAATGAAATAAACATGAATGCAGTTGCAAAGACAAACAATCAAAGCCTTGACTCCAGGAGAAAGGATAAGAATTGGTCAATTTCCTCCATGAGTCCTTGGAAATTCATTTCGTGGTATGGAGACTTGATCTACTCTAATGTAAAATGCAAAGTTGGTGATGGGAATAGCACTCTATTTTGGAAGGATCTATGGGTCGCACATCAGCCCTTATATACTACTTTCCCCTCTGTTTTCGCTCTCTCTAAGCATAAGGATGCCTCCATCTCTGATTTGTGGGACCAAAACAATCTATTGTGGACACCTCATTTTTTGGAATAGCCTCAAAGATGATGAAATCTCGGAGTGGGCTGCCTTAACCACTCTCATTGCTACCTGTCATCCCTCAGATTAGCCCGATTCATGGATTTGGTGCTTAGACAAGAGTGGGAACTACACTACCAGCTCTATGACCAGATTCCTCTGCTCTCTTCATGATCCACCCTCAGTAAACTCTTCGCATCCATCTGGAGGGCTCCTATGCCAAAGAAGTAAAATTTTAATTTGTGAATTAAGTCACCTTTGCATCACTTATGGTAGGCTCCAAAAGCATTGCCCCTGGTTATATATCTCTCCACAATGGTGCTCTCTTTGCAAGGACGATGAATTAGCCTGTCACATCTTCAAGAACTGGCCTTTCTCCTCGGAAATTTGGAGCTTTTTCTTTACTACATTTAATTGGTCGTTGATTCTCCCATAGTCGGTGGGCGATTGCTCAATCTCATCCTTGCTCATCATCCCTTATGGATGAATATTGCCTGTGCACTGATATGGACTCTATGGATCGAGCGAAACACTCACATTTTTCATGATAAGGATCGTAGCCATGAAGCGATTTTGTATGCTACTCTTTTCCTAGCTCTTCATTGGTGCAACCGAGCCTGCCCATATAGTTCATATTGTCTCTCTCCTCTGACGAACAATTGGATAAACTTTTTGTACTCTCTTGGATTCTCCTTTTTGTAATTTCATTCCATCAATAAAATTGCTCCTTATATATATAAAAAAAGAGGTCAATTTCTTTTAGTCGAATGATAAAATCTAAAATGTTCATATATTGGTAATTTGCATTCTAGATGGAGTTGTTTAACTATTTTTATTATCTTTTTTTAGTTTTGAAGATGTCACATTTGACTGCTATTGTATATTTAATTCCCTGTTTTTGGTAAATGGAGACAGAAACCTGCTGCTAGTTGCAATGATGAAGCAAGGAATATCGTGAGAATGCTTTGAACAATCCTTCCATTATTAATAAAAAAAACCTATTAATATATTTCCTTGCAATGGCAGATGTACATGGTGGTCTGAAAACGAATTGTATTTTTCAATGGAGTCTGAAAGCCCATGGTGGCCTTTTTAGAATTGTAGTATGTGAAGCATTAAGATGACAGTCTGTTTTGGCAATTTATTGTTCTGATCTTTTGCATTTGTTGTGACTCAGATTTTTAATTTGTTATTGATGAGGTTGTACTCTTGTGGTAGATATCCCCTAACTTCAGAACACGTTTTGTGGTTTACAGGCTATGCAAAATGATGTTCATGGAACTGTTTCTACTTTAAATAATACAGATCAAAATGATATTTATAAAGATTTAAAAGATCTATTATGCCTATTTCCTGGATCGAATGGAGATGGGAATGCTTATGTCCCTGGCTACAGACCAATATATAGTCCAGATCGAATGTTTTCAATGTCCGAAATGTTTAGTTCAGACCAAATGCCATACTTGGAGCTGAATGATCTTGAGGTTCCATTGAGTTTTACCTCTGAAGCTGTTGAATACCCGGACATGCAGATGTTGGACTTTAATGCTGCAGACAATCGTTGTAGCGTTATTCGACAGCCGCATGTCCCATTTGTTCCTGTCGGAGCTGCCAACCAGCATGTTCCATCATGTCAGTATCCCTCTCTGCATAATTCCAATGATCAAATATGGCACCCAACTGATCTTGGATTCCCTGATACGCACATGTCTGCTCCCAGCCAGTCTGCCTGTCTGCAGGTACATAATCACTCTGGATTCAGCAGATTGGTGAAATTTTTTGAACTTATAAATAACACATTCTCTTTAATTTTTATCTTTTTTTTACCATCAGCTGCTAACTCCTAATTTGAATATATGAATGTTCCAGGGAAATACTCATCACAGTTCAAATGAGGGATGTAATGGCTATAAACCTCCCTGGTCGTCATGATTCAAACCGTTAAGTCGAGGTATTTCACAAAGCCTTTGAAGGGAACGTTTGATTTTATCAATTCAATGCCATTTGCACTGATGCAATGACAATCTGATCTTGAGAATGAATGTGTAAATGCAGCCTACAGTACAATATCTTGATGTAGGTTTCTGGGTAACTTAAGAACCGCCATAGACGATCCTGTTGTTGCCTTTTTGCTTTAACTATTGGCATAGTAAGATAATTTGTGAATAATTTATGTTGTGTAGAGAGATGAGTAGAGGGTCTCTCTCACATCCATGCTGGATCCTTTATGAAATGAATAGACTGAAAAAAAATAACGATTGTGGTGGCAGATTTTCTTATAAACTGAAAAGGATGATCGGCTTCTACTCTACTCTGTACACTTTGCTCTGAAGGGATTTGGCTGGTAAGTGTCTTGGACAGCTTCATCTGGGAGCTTTTATAGTATTCTTCTTATTATTAATTTGATATTTTGTCATGAATTGGATTCTTTTTTTTTTATGGTATTGTTCTTAATTTGCTCTTTCATTGTTTTTGTTTTTGTTGTTTGTTTTGTTTTATTGGGTTTTCTGGTCAGGTTAGTGATGGGTTTACATCAATGCTCGTGATTTGGATTTTGGACTCTTTGGTTAGATTTTTTTTCTTTTATTTTAGTACGTTAGAAGTTTATTCAGAAACAGTTTCAGCTCTAATATAATCATGTTATCTGTTATTTTTCGAAAATTAGTTGTTTAATTATAACTTATTTTTTTTGTTTTTCAATCACCTTATAAAAAGGCAAGATTTAAAAACTATTTTAATTTTTTTTTGTTTTTGTTAAGAAAGTTTTAAAAAAAAAGAAACAAATTCTAGGCAGACCAAATTTCCAATCACAATTAAGTTTTAATGAGTTCCTTCGTTCCAGATTGGAATGATTAGATTTTACAATATTATAAAAGCCAAGGCTAAATCGGTGAATTTATATTTTCTTTTTATTTCCAGTGAATGTGCATGTAAAATTTTTAACTACAATTCACTCCAAAACTTTCTCAGTACAGATGCTAAAAAAGTTTAAATTATTGAAACTTTCAATTACTTGATTTTTTATGAGGCGAATTACATGGTTTATACTTTGGTTGTATAATAATTTATAATTCGATACATTTTAGTTTCTAAATTTTCCTTAAGGTTTTTAATGTAAAATACAAATTGTTTTTTCCCCTTCGAAACTGATGTTAACTACAAATTCTTATGAAATAGATTACAAATCATTAATAATTTCCTTGAAAGAAATAATGCTGATTTTTGTCAAATATTATTTATTGATGTATGATGTAAATGGCAAAATTTTTCATTCATTTCTTACCCCAAAAAGAGAAAAAGTTTAACAAGTTAAAAGTTATTAGAGTCAGTGTTCTTGCACTCTGAATGAAAGATTTTTTTTTTTTTTTGAAAGTTCATTCTGTTAATATGCTCATTTTTATTGCATTTTATAAATATTGTTTTTCCAAGAACGAGCTTTTACCTAAAAGTTATGATCAAATTTCTCAAAATGGTTAGAAAACTACCGTCAAATACAATGATTTTAATTTTCAAAATTTCTCAAACTTAGGAATATGGTTAAAGACAGCTCAGAATGCTTGTCGGCATTTATTCAATTAGTTATATTTTTTTACAAAGATTTTAATTAATTTATTATCTGATTGTCGTTTAATTTGCAAGTCATTAAGTTTTCAGTTTATACCAAATTAGTATTTTTTTTTTCAGTCAACAATTAAAGTACATTGTACTCAAAAAAAAAAAAAACAATTAAAGTACATTATTTTTGTTCAAACAGGAAGGTCAAATATCTGACTTGAGATAATTAATACCATAATTGAAGTATGTCCAAAATAACAATAAAGATTTTTGCATTTTTTTTATAATATTTTATCACAAATATAAGCAAATTCACAATGTTCTAGCAAATTCACAAATTAATTAATACCATAATTAATTTTTGATACCGGTATGATGTACTAACTGATTTAGAATAAAAAATTGAAAATTGACATGATGATTCTATGAACAAATGGTCGTGTACTTGAACATTAGCCGATGTGAATATCCAAAGATTAAAAGGAAAATTATTGGAATGATACAGATTTAAGAGAAGAGAGGAACATTGCGTAGCCGTGAGAGTTCCTTCGACTTTGCCTTTCTCTTTTCTCTTTTTTTAATCATTGCCCCAAAAAAGCATTTTTCTTGGGAATCCGAGAAGATCGAGACCCCAAGGCGATTCCTTTGAAAATGAATTTCTTTTTCCTTTTTCTCTTTCAGAAATTGGGTTCTAAGCACAGCAGAGCAGAGCAGAGAGATGGATTTTGTTTTCTTTTTCTTATCAATTTGTATTTGTGCGCCTGTAATCTGCCATTAAACTAACATACCGAACAAAACTCCAAAGTTCGCAATTCCCTAAGCTTTCATAAGCGTAACGAGAAAAAGGGCAAAAGGGGTCGGCCCCCATCTCTTACCGTCTAGTTTTTTCCATCCGTCTTTCACTACTCAGTACTCTCTACACACCCTTTTATTATTCTTCTCTCTCTCTTTTTTCTTTTCCTCTCTGGAATTTTATTTGGGTTCTGGCCGCCGATCTGGCTACTTCCATGGAGGATTCTTCCCGGAGAAAAAGTGGTTCCGTTTGGGAGCCTCGTTCGCGTCGGAGATCTTGGTGTTGTTCATTTGCAGTGCCACCTTCCAGTCCTGATAACTTTGTGGTTTCTCGGTCCAGAACCCCTCGTAATAAGTCTGAGAGTGTTGCAAAACCTAGTATCTCGGTTCCCAATTCGCCTCAGAGCTCCAAATCCGGGTTGGGTTTGGTGGGTCGGATGGACCCTAGAAGGATCTTATCTCCCGGCAGAGTTTCGCCGATCGACTCCGATCAGAATGTTGATAGTTTGGCGCAAGAAATGGGCACTGAGAACTCTGCAGTCGTCGATTCGATTGCCCAACCGCGAGTTGAGAGCTTTCGGGCTCCGAAGGAGAAGTATCGGGATTCTCCAGTCAGCTTGTCGGGCTCTGGTTCAAGTGCTGGGTGCGATAATAAGGATGTTTTCGATGTGAGATTGAATTTGAGGGGAAAGAATGGTGGGTGCATGGTTTTGGAGTTGAATTCAGAGGCATTGTGTGCAAATTCAGATGTCTTTTCTGAGCTGATTGTGAAGCACAAGAAGGATGTAGTCTCGAATGGCAGTCCTTCGCGTTCAAAATTGTGTAGAATAGAAGTCCCTGATGTGGAGAACTTGGGGGTGTTTAGGGAGACCATTGAGCTTATGTTTGAGGATGATATTTCAAAACGACTCCTGAAGGTCGGGGTCTATCGGGTTATCGACATACTTGAGGTTAGTGCTTGAGGTACATTGTAGGGAGAAAATTATTCTCTGAGGTGATGTTCTTTTTCTTTTTTCGTTTATAATTTGATTTCAAATTTGTTCCTCTGTGTGTGCTTTATTAAGATTAAGCCTGTGGGGATCGGGGCTTTAGGGGTCAATAGTGTTCTTATAGCGTGAAGTCATCTTAAGACCTATCCTTCGGAAAGAATTCAGGAAATAAGCCTCAAGCATGTCATGTGCATTTGATTTTCTTATCAAAAGTTGGGATACTGGCAAGACCCTTGGATGAACAGTGATCCTGAATTCAAAACCCTTCCTACCCACCTACTGGGGTTATTTATCGAAAACCCCTCTTGTATTTTGGCCATCAAATGTTTTAGTGCTGGACTATATGGTTTTCAGTTGAAATTACATTGGGATGGGAAACACCCAATTGAGGTGTTCAATGGTTCTAATGTTCTTTTCTTCAGGCATCTGTTTCTTGAAACTGTTTAAAGGCCATTCTTAGATTTATTACTAGGAATAAATTCTTTCATGAAGAAACACTTTAGCTATCCATATGAGTTAGCTGTGCATGCAAGTTGCTCATCTGAAAATTCTGAAGTTGGATTTGTGAGAACCTTGTTTAGCCTTGTAGTTGTTTAAGTTTCATGTTGTAGGTATATATTCCCTCAAAAGACTTTCAAGCGACTATGCGTATGTCGACCTTAGCATGGGTTAAGGTTTCTTGTATATAATAGGCTCCAAGTTGTGGAGTACTTTGGTTCTGTGAAACTAAAGCTTTTATTCCCCAAAATGTAGTATCTGCTTGAGAATATCCTTTGTTGAACTGTGCTGCAGTGCTACTGTTACCTCTTCTGTCTTCACGTTTTTTCAATCATGCAGTAACTTTATCATTTTCACATGGTTTTCAATTTTATAAAAACTTAAACACGTTTTTCAGTCATGTGTTTCTTTTTCCTGTTTATGGGAGAAGCTTATTGTTGTGGCCACTTGGTATAATACTCTATTTCTACTTTTTTTCACTAGCTCGAAGACCTTTTCGTAACTTTCCTAGTGAAGGTAGTTCTTTCGATCAAAGCAATTGTTTCATATTAAAAAAAGTCATTTAATAACTTAAATCATTTCTTGGGCCTTTGTTAGAGACTGAAAGTTATGAATTTCTGCTCTTAAAATGGAACATAGGCCTCTGTTAAATCATATCTAATCAGTGTAGTCTTTTCAAAATCATCATTCAGGATCTTTGATTCTTAACTTTTTGCAGTAACTAAGATAACTATGCTGATGAATATTTTACAAAAGATGTTTTCCCAATTATATTATTGTTGTTTATGGTTGAAGTAGAATAAAGATGGTTAAATTGTGAGTCTAGTTCTTATACTTTACTCGTTTTAATATTTTGGTCTCCATACCTTTATTTTGTTTAGAATAGTACTTTTATAAATGTATTGATTTGTGGGACTCCCCCACCTCTTTTGTAATTTCATTAATCAATAAAATTGTTTCTTATAAAAAACATATTGATTTAGTCCTAAACATTAATGTAGTTAAATAATTACTGAAAGTGGAAGTGGCATTATGTGGAATTTGACATCAAAGAAGTACACATAAAAACAAGATACAAACTAGACCAACAATCTGACATGGACATAATGACATGCCATTTCTAGCAAACTAGGACACATGCTAGGACACCTTTAATTAAGTATATATTTTTTAAAAGGATTTAATATCTTATAAAGAAGAATTTAAAAGCCAATAATGCATTTGCATTTATATACTTAGAAGAAACAAGTTTGATTTCACTCAATTTTTTCATATTAATATTATTTGATGAAAAACTAAACTTTACAACGAAGCAAACATGGTAAAACAAAAAAAAGCTGACCGATGCTCAAGCCTCTTCCTGAGAGCTTATGAACTAAATATTCTTCTATTTTTCTTGAGCTATATATTCTATGAAATGGCTGAAAAAGTTACCTTCCAAGGAAGCTTATTCTATCTTAGAA
>JAOANK020000081.1:425686-441053 GCA_026257165.2 Telfairia occidentalis
TGGGATAAAGGGTATGGAGAGGGTCATGAGATTTTAGGACACATGGATGATTTTGGTTCATAAGTTTGGTGGTCCATCTTAAAGATTATCAAGATAATAAAAAGATAGGTGGGATGTGTTCATGAAAATGACCTTGGCCACTGTTCTTTTACCAATAAATTTCATACACATCAATGCACATTTAATTAATCGGGTATTTTCGATCTAACATATATGAACCATTTTGATCATAATTCAATTGGTTAAGACATATATTTTTTGATAAAAAAAATTAAGGGATCAAATTCCTACACTCACATATTATTGAAGTAAAAAAAAAAAATGTAACATATATGAATCCACGTTGTTTCCATTTATTATAATTAGGTGGAAAAAAAATCAATCGTGTCCTTGGAAGAGATATTGCATATTATTATTTTCGAGAGTCTCAATTTGGTTCCTTTCATTAAATTTGATGGGTAAATGTTTCACAATTTCCATGCAAATGGCCCGCGCACTAACTCATGCATTTTTGTGATCGACTTTGACTGCCAAAGCTATTTTATTCATATGAACACTTAAAAAAGATATATATATATATATAAATATAAATAATTATAATTATAAATAAATTTAAATTTTGAAAGGTTGTTTCACAATGTTTATTTTAGTCCCTAAATTAAAAAAAAAAATATTTTAGTAATTTATGTAGTTTGAATATATGCTTAGCATTAACAAATTAGTATAAAAAATGCTTATTTTGGTCCTTTATGTACATTTCTTTTTTTAAAAAAAGTACACATATTCAAAATTTATGTTATTAATTTGTTAACATCAAAATAAAAGTAAGGACACTAAAATGATTATTTTTTAAAATTTTAGGTACTAAAATACTAAAAGTTCAAAAACTAAAATGAACATTTAAAAAATTTAGAGACCAACCTAAAATTTAATAGCATTGGAGTTTAACTATAAAAAATTGTAACAAAATTGTCCAACATCAACTATAAAAATGTGTAGCACACAAAAGAAAAAAGAAAACTCAACAGCTACAAAATAATCTCACTCAAATCCAAGAAAATTTACCAAAATAAAACTTAAGTGAATAGAATAAAAATTAAAAATTAAATTTACCAAAATAAAAACTTAAGTGAATAGAATAAAAATTAAAAATTAAATTTAACTCCAACAATAAAAATGCAAGAAATTTTACCAGGATTTAATTACGTATAGAAGATTGGTACTTGAGAATGGAGAGGGATGTGTTTGTAATTGTTCTTTGTTTGGGATTTTGTTGAATTGAATATTTGAAAAAGTGATTCCAATTCCAATTCCAATTCTCATCCCAATATTTATTGACGTCGGTTGTCCGTACATTGACGACGTAATTTTGCGTCAATTTTCCGGTTCGCTCCCAATAAATTTAAACAAATTCTTTTTAAAGAAAATTTAAAGAAATAAAAAAAAAAAAGACTTTGGGACAGAATCCCTCATCCCAAGTCCAGCACTTTGGCCAAGTCAACCCTGTCAGGATTTGTTCCAATCTTTTTTTTTTCCTCTTTCATTTTATTTTCTTTCTTTTCCCTTACACTAAATATATACTTTAATACCTTATTTATTAATATTTTTCATTTCATACTTGGTGAATGTTAAATTATGTTGAGGATAAAATTAGATGACATGATACTTTGTGAGTTAGAAATAACTTAGAGAGGAAAAATATTTTATAAAAGAGGAAAGTTTCTAATTTTCTCCAATTTTTTAAGAAATTGGTAGAAATTTCAAGGTTTCTTCTTTTAAATGACATTTTTTTTCTCATCTAAATTTATGCCAATTCACTAAATATTTTGCCATGTAAATTTATCATTTGTAAATATTAATTTTCACTTACAATGAATGACTAAATTGGAAAAAAGAAACCTAGCATTAGAAACTTAAACATATATTTAGCCTGTAAAATAACATGGAAGATTTTTTTTTTTTTTTTTGAGCTCTAAACAGAGCATTTTTTAGCTGCATATTTTTGTAGCCACTAATTTTTTTTCCGATTAGATTCGTTATTTTTTTGGGTAATAGTAGGGTTTAGCATTTTAGTATATTGAATTTAGTTTCTTTTTCACATGTTTTATTTGGTTTGGTTTTGTTGTTAGGTTGAGATATTTTTATGGTTGGATTTGGAATTGTTTAGTAATTTGATTTTGGGATTTGTTTTTGGTATAATATTTTTTTTTGGTTTATGACAATTTTTTAACTTAACTTTAAAGGGGTATTAATGTGATTGGAACTTTTTTTTTTCTCGAGTTGATTGACTTATTCAATTTGGAGTCAACATAAAATAATATAAAAGCTAAAAACATTTTCTTTGTTGCTCCAAACAAAGGGTATAGATATAATATAACGTACAAGATAAAAATTATTTAAAAAGTCGAGTACTTAATTATATTGTAATATAATATAATAAAAATAATGGGATTGAAAGATGATATTCACACACCATAATCTTATCTCGAAACTACATTTTAATTTAATTTTAAAAATTCAATATATATTTAGTTTTACTTATTCAAACAATCACATCCCTTTTAAATGTGCCGATAGTTACATTAATCACACCGTATAAATGTAAATTTAATTGGGTTATTTTGGTTTAATTTATTTTTTTAATAAATATACTGATTATGATCAAAAATCATCTTTTCATGGAAGGTCTAAATGGACATTTCACTTTGCATATTAATTTTTTTTAAAGATAAGTAAAAATGAGGAAAATAATAATAATAATTTTTACTCCAAATGGCAACTGTGATCCCTATACTTTAAAAGCTTCAATTTAGCTAGTTTTAATTTGATCTCTATCATTCTAAATGTTGCTGCAATGTAACTCCAACCTTACAAATCGTTCACAAACCATTTTTCATCCACCTAAAAGAATCCACTTATTTTCTTTTATTTTTTGCCCAAATTAAGACCCAACAACGTTATCTTACAACGTACATATAATTCAATTAGTTAAGAGATTATAATAAATTTGACGAAATCACATAATCAAAATGAAGATAGAAACTTTAAGAGCCACATTTAGATTTTTAAAAGCACTAAGTTACTGAATTAGAACCAACCCAAACCCAAAGCATAAGAACAAAGTTTGTAATTGTAACCAAATTTTTATATGTAAAAAAAAACATGGCTTTCTTTGTTGAAACGTACATAAAAAGTTGGTTTACTTTCGAAGTGAGAGTTTGGGAAAAGAGAGAGAGAAAAAAAAAAAGGCAAATATATTGCTGCGTGTTTCGTCTGCGTGTGAAAGATAGAGAAAAACAAGGAGCAAAAAAGCTAGAGAGAGAGAGAGAGAAGGAGAAAGAAACAAGAAGAAGGTTCTGAATTCTCGTCTCAGTGGGTGGCAAGGGCAAGCCAACTGTGTACACGGAAAACAATTGAAAGAGAGAAAAAAGGAGCGTTTTTTTCACAGATCACAAATACCACCAAAAACCCAAAGGAAAAAAGAGAAAAAAAAAAAAGAAGAAGCTCTCACACGCTCTCTGTTAGTCTCTCTAAAAAGCTTCTGTGAAGTTGCCACATCATTTCCCCCACTTTATCCAACCACCGCCTGCCGTCCTCCTCGCTCCCTCCCTCCATTTCACTACAAAACATTACTCTCTCTCTCTCTCTTTCTTAGCTGTTTCTCCATTTCTCTCAGCTTCCTTCTTCAATTTTTCTTCCTTTGGAGTTTGGACATGTCATCCAAAACAAACCCTTTTCATACACCACTCTTACTTTGAGAATTTCCTCCCACCTCACCTCCCCTTCCCTTTCCCAATTCAATTCAATTCTGTTCTATTCACACCCTTCTTCTCTCTCTCTCTCTCTGATTCTTTGTGGGGGGTTTTGCTAATTTCTCTCCTTACTACCATGCCTGCTTGGTGGGTCAGAAAATTCAGTAAAAACAAGGAGCACCCAAATCAAAATCATCCCACTACCTTGCTCGACTCCTCCTCCAAGTCTTCCTCCCCCAAAACTGAACCTAAGAAGGTCACCCACAAGCCCAAGAGCTTTGATGACATTTTCTCCCGCAATTCCCTGAGGTCTACCAGGGATCTGGGTTCTTCTCCTACTGTCCATGGTGGCGGCCCCTTTGGCTTTTCCGGTTGCGACTCCGATAGTGGGGATCAGAGTTTTCCCCTTCCCCAACCTGCTTCCGGCCTTGGGATTGATCATGGAGTCGGAATTGGATCTGGGTTCGTTTCCGTCTCCAGTGATACCTCTTCTGGCTCTTCCGATGATCATCCAACTGTTCAAGAACAGCTTCAATTCGGAGGTTACAGGTGGGTTTCTTATTTGGAAGGTTTCTGACACCGATCGGTGACTGTTTGTATGCTGATTCCGTGTTCTGATGTTGGGATTTTGGAATTTTGGAGTTTGTAGATGATATTAGGTTTTTGGCTGGAGATGACTTGACTTAGCTATCTACTACTTCCCAATTATTTGATTTGAGATCTTATCGTGAAGCTCAACTACTTACTTCTCCTACAGAAGATTCCCCTGTTCCTTTAATCTTCTGCTGAAGAAGCTGGGCTATTATCCTGCAAATTTTAAATAAAATACTACCAGTTTTGTAATTTATTTTCTTCTCTGTTATTCTTAGGAACTTGACTCTGTTGGGATCTTAATATCCCGTTTTGGTTGCTGAAACTGGGCCGCGAGGTTATAACTGTCTTAGTATCTTTGTCCTAACTTTGTTCTGTTTCTTGTTTAGTTCCGTGTGCTTATTAGTCTGTCTTACTGTTAAGTTCTTGGTGAAATGGAGAATTTTAATGGCTGATATTAAGTAGTTTCTGTTTTGAACTTGTTACAAAAAGCTTGGCTTTAGCTTGATGTTGTTTATAAATTGTAGCTAATACTGTTTCATGCTTCCATTATCAAATCAACTCGTGACTGCTTCATAAGGTTTCTCTCAACTGGAACGAAAAGAATTTACAGTTTGTTTTTTAGAGAACGCTCATAGTCCTATAGGTGAGAGATTAGAAGTAATGCCTACTGGAAGAATAATTTTCAGCTTTGCCACTGAAGTGCTTTTGGTAATTTTGTTCCATATGTTTGAAATTTTCTTCAGAGGATTTGCCGATACCAGAATAGAGACAAGGCCAAGAAGTCCAGGTCCAGGATCAAGAGGACCCACCAGTCCTACATCGCCTCTCAACCCACGGATCTCTGGCATGAGTCTGGAGTCTCCTACAGGCAAGCTAGATGATGGGAAGAGTCAATGTCATAAGCTACCGCTTCCTCCAAGTAATCCCAGCAGCCCTTCTTCCTTGACTGGCACGAGAGTTATGAATTTCGGTGATAACAATGCGGCTACACAATCGAAGTGGAAGAAAGGAAGGCTTCTAGGAAGGGGAACATTTGGCCATGTTTACCTTGGATTTAACAGGTAATAATGAGTTTGGTTTAGATATTTTCATGTTTCCCTCCTAGTAATAGTTGAATTGAAACTACATATTTGCTATTTCTGAATGCAGTGTGAAGTATTCAGAGTAACTTTTAGTGTTGTGTAATAATCGACGAAGATACTCAGTATAAAAAATGATGTTGTACTCTCTTGCTCCCTGTCTTTGTTAGTAGATAAAATGACCTTCTTAGGAGTTGATCTCCCTGTTAGCATCTCAAAGGAGCACCTGCTGAAATACTGAGCTAATGAGATAGCACCACATTTCTCAATGATGTTACTTCTCTAATCCATTTTCTTGAATTCATTACAGTGTAAGTGGCCAAATGTGTGCAATTAAGGAGGTCAAGGTCATAACTGATGACTCAACATCCAAAGAATGTCTCAAGCAATTGAACCAGGTGATTCTTATTCTTTAGTTTGTGAGTTTATTGATGATCTATTATTTGCTACGCCTGCTTATTGCTATCTGTTGTCTTTTAAAACTTGATTATGGGTTTCAAGCTGTACATCTTTTTAATCTCGATAATGGTGCAGTTCTAATCAATTACTCTATTTAACAGGAGATAACTGTGCTTAGTCAGCTTTCACATCAAAACATTGTCCGGTACTATGGTAGTGAAATGGTTAGTATTATCACACTCTGTTCAAGGCTAATATTTATTAATACTGCACACCAGTTTGTGTGTGAACAAAACTTGTGAATCAGATTGTAATACTAAATTTTAGATACAGTTCAATCTTATGTGATAAATTTGCTCTATCAGGGCGACAAATCACTCTCAGTCTACTTAGAATATGTCTCCGGCGGTTCAATCCACAAATTACTCCAAGAATATGGCGCCTTCAAAGAACCTGTTATAAGAAATTATACCCGCAAGATTCTTTCTGGGCTTGCTTATCTGCATGGGAGAAATACAGTTCATAGGTATTTGACTGCAAAAACTGCTCATGAATCTTGTTTTCATATTTGTGGGTGCTTGCGTAAAAATAAAGGGTATTTTCTCTTTTACTTTGGGACATTTATGGAATATACTTCTCATGGCAGGGACATTAAAGGGGCAAATATCTTAGTGGATCCAAATGGCGAGGTCAAATTGGTGGACTTTGGGATGGCAAAACATGTATGTAAACTAACTCCTTCATAAGACAAAAAAGTGTTGCTACCTTTTTCTTGTCTTTAACTGATCCCCATTTTTAGAATAAGTAAATTTAAATGCTTTGGCAAGTGGAAATAAATACTTAGTTTATTTCTGGATTTGAATTTCAGATAAAGAATTGTACTTCGGTGCTTTCTTTCAAAGGTAGTCCTTATTGGATGGCCCCTGAGGTACTTTCTATCACTTCCTTCCACTCCCCCTGCTTTAAATAACAGACAAAAAAGCGAGTGCTAAAAGAAGAATAAATGAAAAGGAAGAAAGAAAGAAACGTGGACTTTCATACAATTTTGTCTTCTCGTTTATGAAAAACAAATGTTCCTCCACATTCCTCTGTTTTGTATTGAACTATTTCTTTTACTTGTACACCTGCGCTGTATGTGTCCTCAGTTGTTTCTCGTCGTGGAATCTCAGGTTGTGATGAATACAAATGGCTACAGTCTTGCTGTAGATATTTGGAGCTTAGGGTGTACGGTTCTAGAAATGGCAACGTCTAAACCGCCTTGGAGCAACTACGAAGGGGTGCGACATCTTCTGTGATATTTGCTTTCAAAATTTTCATCAACTCCTAATGTTGTATTCTCTGGGGCTAAATTTATCTCATATCTTGGAATTAACAGGTAGCTGCCATTTTCAAAATTGGAAACAGCAAAGATATTCCTGAAATTCCGGACCATCTTTCCAGTGATGCTAAAAGTTTCGTGCAACTATGCTTGCAACGGGATCCATCTGCACGTCCTTCTGCTGCAGAACTACTGGATCACCCTTTTGTTCAAGATGCAGTAACGCCAAGATTATCTGATGTCAACTTATCCATGGACGCATTTCCCTTTAGCTTTGATGGATACCAGACGCCGGTAAGCCTTTCGACATCCACAAAGCCTAGATGAATTTCTTTTTTTTTTTTCTTTCCTTACTTAGAATTACTTGGATTTGGATGTGGCATTAAAATATTTTAACATCGGTATATAGAAGGCTTGAGAAGGACTTTTGATTACATTTCAATTAAATCATTATCCTGCCTTGAAATCAACAAGGACCTCTTGCATCGTAATTTATCTGCTTAATCTGCCTACATTACAAAAGTTGGCCATGGAGTTGAAATCTTTGCAACTTTATGTGCAGCCATTGTTAGATCGGCATCCAAACAGAAAAAGTATAAGCATATGTGATGGAGATTATGTGACAAACCCAACAATTTCTTCGAGAGCTCCGAGGAGTCCTAGGTACTAAACATCCTTTCCTTTACAATCTCCCCCTGGCCTGAGACTATGTACTCACTTTGGAGTTTGATGTATGCTTTTATGTGCACAGGGGACATGTAAGATTGATCACATCCTTGCCCGTCTCCCCATGTTCAAGTCCATTACGATCGTATGGACCCGCACACCAGAGCTGTTATCTTTCACCACCTCGCTCATCTTACATGGGGCTTGGTCCAAGCAGTTACAATTTGAACGAATACGCATATAACACGAGACCGAACACATTGTTCACACTTGATCCTTCACGAGAATCTTTACTATTGAATGGGCAAATTCATGGTGGGTCGCCAAGAACAAGACCTCTTTGACTAAACGTTTCATGAAAGAAGAAAAATATCTTCCTCACATCCCCAGGTGTAATTTTTATCCACTGTGCATCAGAAATATGTAAGCATTGAGGCTTTCTAATGGAAATTCTTAAAGTTTATTGTGTGGAGAGATCGAGTTATTCATGTATCAGCATTTGAAAGAAGGGTACTTGATGGTGGGATAAAACTTTCTAAAAACTGGGGAAAAAATGTATTTGCTTAGAAATCTTTTCAGTTGTAACAATATTTTTTGGTCCTTGTAAAGGGAAGGTGGTCTGTAAATGTAATAATCAGTTTTAGTTTTTTACCTGCTATTATTAACTTAGATCAGCAATTAAACTAAGATATCCTGCAAGTTTCTTCCGACTCTCATTTTACTTGCATTATTTTTCTTCATAAAAATGCATCTTTTTTTGTTCTAATACAATACATAATATGATGCTAGATATGAACAGAAGCACCATGAAGATTGCAAAAGGTTTGTGATGAATTATAAATGGAATATTGAAATAACTACACATCTTTACAGAGACATGGAAAGGTGTAACCTATAAACCATCAAGTGAGCATCTTTGATTCAAAGCTGTGATTAGAGTCTTTCATAGTCAAGCTTCTCCGACTGCCAGAAAGAGCAAAGTTGTCATAACTAAATGTAAGAAATGGTTAGCAGTAAAAGTACTTCTCTTTAAACCTGCCCATTTACCTGGGTCTCAATCTTTAACCTTCAGAATCTTAAAAAGAAAAAGAAAAGAAAAAATTGTTGTCTCATGGAACCTGCAGGCAATGCCACCCTAATATAAAAATCCTTCTTGGCTTCTGAAAAATCAGTAATTTGGCCTCAAATATAATGTAAGGAGTGGCTTTGAAATGGGCAAAGCCTTCCTAGAAGTGGGCTGTGAGTTTAATGTAAGAAGTGGACTCTCGATTCTTAGTTACAGTAAGGGCATGTCTTCTGAAAACACCCAGTTTTCTCATTCTCATAACATAACCCACTGAATCTTTAATGGAAGAAGAAACTCACTGAAGTGATGAATGATAGAAGTTCAATCCACTATCTACTTCCTATGCCCATCTCTCTCTATCTCCATTGACAACCTCCTTTGAGGAGGTCAATGGCATTTCTGCATTGCTGATGCTACTCTAGGAAATTCATTTAATGATTGCTAGTTTTGTTAGTTGAGACGAACTGATGAAGGGTAAGTTCTATGTAAGCACTAACCTAAATTGCTAATTTCTCTCCAACTATCTATGATTCTCACGTTTAAATATATGGTCTTGATTATTGGCGACTCACTGAGCGATGACCACGTCGAGAAAAGCTGTAATAAGTACCTTTATAAGCATGTCTGTAGGCAGCCAAGCTGGTGCAGTTGGAATACCAACCCATGCAATCTGCACAAGAATTTTGAGTAAAAATGTAACACTAACAATGTATTTGCAGATTTAAACAAGGAAAACATTCATTTTACTTGAGCTAATTTTCCATTTTTTTTCTTCACTGTTTTGATAAGTTATAGTAGTAAAGGAAGACTTGAAACTGACCCCTGTCAATATATAGTAGAAATGAAAGAACTTGTGACAAGGTGGATGTCCAACGGATGTTATAGCAAATAAAAATAAAAGGAAAAGTATCATATACATGGAATCCAAATGAGAGGTACTTACAAGTGCATATTCTCCTGTCTCAAAAATGCGAATATCCAATACCTGAAAAAAGAAGATAGATGCCAAAAGATTTCCCATCAGATACCTCTGATATATTTTGACAAGTTCGACTGAAATTGCTATAAACTGACCTCGCCACGGTCTTCGTAAATGTAGTCCAACCCCTTGAAATAAGGTGGATGTCCAACAGATAGATACTATGGCAAAGAACAACAAAATGAATAACTGTATGTCAGTAGTCCAATAACAATAGAAGAAAAGTATGTCTGATCAATTAGAGAAATAAGAAACAAAGTTTAGATTGGCTTAGTTCATTAGCAAACACGTTGTTGTCATACAGGAAGAGAAAACAACTTTAGCAAAAACTCTGTGACTAGGTAGATGCCTTGCACTGGACAGGCCAGTAAGAGAAGTGCTTACAGACTGAACCTTTTGTTAAACTACTGTTCTCTTCGTTTTTATTTCCCCATAGTCATAGGCATATTTCTCAATTAGATAATCCTTTTCATTGCATTATGTGAATCCAAGTCAAGCCCTAAAGCTCCATCGCTTCGATTGATTACTTGCATTAAATCCCAATTTCAATATTGTCACTCCTGATCACTATGACACTCACAGCAAGTATATAAATGATAAAACTAATTTATTCCTTACAATATGAAGTACACACTCAGCCTAGCAAGCTAACTCTTAGGAGTGGCATTCTCCTTTTTACCCTTTCTCCCAAATACTTCTACAATTGGCGGTTTAACTGAGTCGTACAGAGATAGAGAGAATCCACGCAGGCCTATGATTGTTATGAAATTTCCATACACAGAGTTGAGCAACTCTTTATTGTTCCTACTCAACTACTATCTAGACTGTTACCCATCCTTCTATTTTAACCTGTTGTAGCAAAACTGTTCTAGTAAAGTGGAAGAGTAGAATGGTTCTAGTTTCTATGCATCGATAGGAGAAACATCGCTCAAAGGCGACTCATTGAGCCAGATAGGAAAAGGTTCTTTCATGGTCCACACCCTACTTGCTTCCTCTGGATGAAAAGGATCCAAAACTAGAAGCATCTCCATATTTTCTTGTATTGTACGTTAATGGTTATAGTTAATCACTTGGGGATTGTTCCTCTGTTTCTTCTTTTCTTTCTCCCTTTCCCTCCAGCCACGGAACCATTGGCAAATATCTCTTCAACTTCTTTTGTTAGATTTGGCTATGCCATAGACAGAAACAGGGGCATATATCTGAATTGGAGATATAAGGATTACAAAACAAACACAAAAAACAAGCAACGAAGCATATTATGAAGAAGCTTTCTCCTAGTTTGAGTAACATTGCACTTGATTAATGAATTTTGAGATAATTTTCTTGCCTTGACAATATAAATTTGTTAAAAAAAAAAAAGTAATTCATTACCACAAAAGGATCCAAAAAAACTACTTACATTAACGCTATTAAGATACTTCTCTTTATCAACTCTCACAATCTGACCCTTCTTCACTACACAAAGCATACGAAAACGAAATTAACAAATCTAAATTGAATCGCCAAATTCACGAGAGATGGAAACAGAATAGAAGCGAAATCTCACTCGAATAGATGGGATTCTTGGGAGGCTTGGGAGCGGCCGCGGTGGAGCTTGAACTTGGAGGCTGAGCGTTGGGAGGCTCCTGGGTTTTCGCCTCCGATACCTTCTTCTCTGGTTCAGTGGATTTTACGGCTCGAATGGGATGTAAATGAAGTGGGTTTCTTCTAAAATTTTGGGGGAATTGAGTGAGGCATGAAAAGGAGTTGTGAGAAAGAGTTGCAGAGAAAGCCATGGCGGAGTTTAGTCTGTGAGCTACAGAAATATCCCTCAATCAATGGGAAGTTGAAACAGCGATAACGCTGCAATGTTAAACCACAATATCCACAAAAAACGAAAAAGCCGCAGCTTAATTTTTGAGAGAGATTGCTCATTGATGTGTAAAAAATGAAAAATCTATGCAGAGAAGGAAAAAAATCCAAAATTAAAAATTAAAAAAGAGGAATTTATTTGATAATGAAGTTAATGAGAGTAGAACACATGTTTCTTCACATTGGGTCTTGATTAATTAACTCAGTTCCAACTTCCATGGCAACATAAAATTGTTGAGAGGCAACTAAAAATGTAAAACTTTTCCCTGATTTCGCGCCATTTATCAATAACGCAATATCATCATTAATGGTGAAACCGAGCTTTAAGACAGGAGGATAGGAGATGAAAGTGTTCATATATCTAATCATGAATGATTTTTTAAATATGATTTGCTTTAAATGAATGGAGAACAAATAAGTAAAAATACACAAATAAAAATTATTTTTTTAAATCATTTTCAAACTCGAATATAATTGAATAGTTTAAATGTTTATATTATATTTACTTTCGATGTTTTTTTTAGTTTGAACAACATGTGGTAGTAAAGATTTAAACTTCTTTTTTTTTTGTTATGGATATATGCCCAGTTAAACTATGTTATTGTAAAAATATTGATCGTTGGGTTTCTAAAATTTCTATTATTGTTTCTCCAATTGAAGATGGTTGGCTCCAGCTTTTTGTAATTTCATCTTTGGATGATATTTCGAACAAACAAACAAATAAATAAATAAATTAAGTGTCGTTATGACCAACTATAAACTCATTTTTATGTTTTTTTTTTCTTTTTTAAGAGTATAAACATTGATGAATGAGCTAGTTTGTTAAGATTATGTTGTTTTATTATAGAATGTGCTATGTAATGCTTTATTATTATTTTTCTAAAAAATGTTAGTACGTTATTTACTGGCTTTCATAATTATATTTTTTAAGTTTTTACTAAACTCGAGTAAGAAACGATAAGTCGAGCATAATTGAACTAGTTTGAAAGTGCCAACTTGAACATAACTGTTTTTTTAAAGGACTTTTAGCACTCACGGAGGAGAAATGCCACTTGAGCAAAAAAAGAATAACTCAACTGGTTAAGATATCACTCTTCGATCAAAAAGTCGTGTGTTCAAATCTCCACCCCACATTTTGTTGAACAAAAAAAAAAAAAACTAATTGGAGAGTGTTAGAAAAAATATTCTATTTTTTTAGACCCATTATTAAGTGAAAAACATGTTTAGATAACTATTTTTACATTTACTTTTCTTGCTTTCATATAATTTCATGAGTAATATTGAAAGCCGTAATGGGACAATTGTCGCTTACATTAAATGACAAATAGTAATGCAATAGATGTTTACCTTTCTACTTTAGCTTATTTTATTGTATTGATATCCATAAGTGTTCGGACTAGCTTACTATCGTTCCGGAACAATCATTTGACTCTACTACTATATTTGGTTGTAAAGAAATTTCATAGGATATTAAATTTTAAAGTAGGTGGCTACCACGACTTCAACTCATTCCCTTCCAATTGTTTCCTATCTACATTGACTATTTTTTACCATTTGGTCTCAAATAGAAGAAAGAAAGCAATGGAATTGGAACATCAAGTCCCCAAAAAGGCATAATAAAATTTCACACTTTCTTTAAGTCGAAAATTAGGTACAAATGAAGAGTGAGTAATGGCGAGGGATACAAAGACTTTAAATTGTTCTCTTCTCTTCACCATTTCCAGAAGACATTGGAACCACACTTGTACTTGTCCTTCCCCTCACACTCCAATTCCAAATCATCAGAGAGAAATGGAACTTTCTGCATCCATCAGAAACAAACACACAGAACTTACTTAGTACGAAACAAAACAGCATTTCATGTTGGCAACATTACAGAGCCTAAGTGACCTAAAAGTTCAAACCTTTTGTTTTGCAAGATCTTGGCACCCAGTGAAGTTCTCTGGGAACTTGCATGATCCAAACTCAACAGTGTATGCCCTTGCAAAGTTTGCTCCACTTGTTGCCAATCTTTTCTTGTCATTCAATTCCTATTGCAACAAACAGGGTCAGAAACTTGATACATTTTTCTGTCTAAATCCTATTTTGGTCCCTTCCCTTTAGTAATGATCCTTGGAAACGTTCTATCTTAGTCCTTGAACTTCAACAAACACTCATTTTAGCTTTAAACTTCCACATAACATTTAACATAAATCTTAGACGCCCTGTTTTGCTCTTTAGCATGCCCAATACTCCTAGCTGCCACAAAAGATTTGTGTTTCATGCACTTATGTACCATGAAAAATTTAGCAACAACAGGAACCGAATATATTTATGTGCAAAGTCAAAGAATCAAGAACCAAATACAATTTTTATGCTAAGTCAAAGAATCGAAACACAGCATTCGAAAAGAGACCAAAATAGGATCTAGAGCTATATGATAATAGCATTTAGAACTTTTATGAACAGTCTGGTAATGGTTAGCTGAGTAGATACCTTGTTCGCTTTACTCTTCTCAAGATAATCTTCAATGACTCCAGCATTAGCAGAAGAGTTGGAGGCAACCGCAGCCGCAGCAAAGAGAGTGGCTCCAAGGTAAAGAAGCGCAGTTCTTCTTCCATCATTCTTGGCTTCAGGAACCCTAGCCTGTTGAGCCCTAATCGCAGGCAACTTGTAGCCAGCAACACCGGTTGACGCGGCGCAGGGCACGGCGCTGAGTTTGGAGTTCAGCTCGGCCGATCCAGCTCCTGAAATGGCGTAGTTGCAGGCCAAAACACTGGAATTCATGGTGGCCATTGCGCGCTACTGCAACTTGGGGACAAAATCTGAGCTTCGAGCCCTCGGGGGAGAATTAATGGCGGGGAGTTTGGCAATGGGATTATGGGGGAATCTGATAAAAGCGCGATTTTGTTGATGGAATTGGATAAGGGATTGTGGTGAGAGTGTGGATAAGGTGAGATTTCCTCACTCCCAATTGGCAAATCAAACCATGGCTCTGATTAGGGCTTCTGGACATGGAATTGTATGTGGCGAGCTTCGATTCTGGACCCACTTCGAAATCTAAACGTGTGCTTCAAATTCCAGTTCATCTTATGCATGGGGAGAGCCTCAAAGCAAATTCAATTTTATTAACTTTGAATCTGTTATAACTCCATTTCATCGTAGTTCCTATTGTTTTATAACTTTCATTATGGTTCTTCATGATTTAATTAAATCTTTAAAAAACTTTCTTTTAATTCAACAAAATATGTTTGGTGGAGATTCGAACATCTATTCAAAAATCCTAGTATGGAATCATTTGAGCTATACTCATTCTTATTGTTATTGTTATTATTTTCTAAATCATAACGGTTTTTAAAAGCATACTTTTTTACCTGTCTTACCAATTAATCTATGCTCATGTTCGAATTTATTTGTCACTGAAACACGCAAGGGGCAAACATTATACGTACCTCGCTTTGAGAAGGTCCATTCGAATGAAACTCGAACGAGCTGCTACTTTGCTTCAACTAAAATGCACGAATTCAGAAATTATATTCTCCAAGTCACAACTCAAAAAAGGTAAACACTCATATGAATGATGATGAAAATGCGGACAGATTATCAGAAGAGACCAAAAAGAATGAACAACATCAAATAAGCTACAAAACTGTATTTTCTCAGCAGTCGGATCGAATGTTAAGT
>JAOANK020000081.1:454890-470077 GCA_026257165.2 Telfairia occidentalis
AAAAATGGCATCTATTTTACTAAAATACCCATCAAACTACTAACAAATAACAAGTTGCATATAGATCTTCTTTTTGCACTTAAACAGCATTCTTCACGATCATCAATCATTCATCTCAACAAGATAAATGGGAAGAAAATGAAGAGTAATTTTGGAAGAGAGAGAGAGAGAAGAAAAAGAAACCCCAAGTCATTTATGACATAGAATAAGGGGGAGGGGGTTGACAAGCAGAATGGAAAAGAAAACTACAGTTCAAAATCTAAAGTTACATTGTCAACTGATCACTTTGGCTTTTTGGAAAAGGAATTATATAGATGTGGTCTCCGAGTCTCCGCAAGAACACAATGTTCAGATAAAGATTAAAAAATTAAGCGGCATTTTAAAGCATGACAAGAGCAACAAAAATCTCAAAATGATTTGGGATTATAAAAGCAAAGAATATGAAATTAGAAAACGGAATCAAAGTTGACCTCATCAGAGTGTAGTCTACCTGATTGTCACGATCATCTTTGACAGAATCCAATTGTTTTTCCACTTTAATCGATTCGAAACGACGAGCACATAAATGGGAAGGCATTTTCAAACCCACGACTCTGTTTCCGATCCTTTGAACTGCAAATGGAGTTTTATGAATCTGGGTCGAATAAGAGCTCAAAACACCCATTTCAAGCGAACCCACGAAACCCATCCTGCTTCTAAAATGAGGGATGATCTTTGCTGCTTTTCTCGCATGGAAAGCCATGGCCGGATGGTGAGAACTTCAGAGCAAAAAATACCAATTTGTCGGGGTTCAAACTACTAATAATAAAGCGAAGAGAAATGGGGTTTAGCCAATTTGTGTCATTCGTATAGATTTCGCCAATTCCATTAAAGAAATAATATAATCCATTTTTCCTTATCTAGTCTCAGACTCAACTGCTAATTGGATAAGATCATAAGAAAGAAGCCAATTCATGGCAGTTGTTGGCATTTATATAAGTTGAGGTGTTCATGTTTTTCATTACCTTTATAAAATTGTATCTATCTTCTTTCAAATCATGTTCATGACCCTTGAACTATTTTGCACTTATTTCTATTGTCTTGGAAAGTTATAAAAATACTTTGATCCTCACTTTTATGTTTTATTACAAAATAGAAGGTTAGAACATTATAAAGCAAGTATTATTTGTTTGCTCGACAGGACTAATTCAAGATCAAGTCAACTGATCAGAGAATATGTACTCAATCGCTTTAATTTAGCTCGCACAATAGTACGAATGAATTAGAAATTATGTCATGCATCTCCATTTCTTTATGTTGTATGATAATATAACTTTTTTTTTAGTTCAAAATTTGTGAGGGTGGAGTATCGAATCATCGACCTCTACAATAGTAATACATGTCTTCATCTACTTAACTATGCTTGAATTGACCTATGATAATATAACTTAATTATAAGAAAAAGAATCCAACAAATAGATTGATTACTAGAATTATTATAATTAACATTTCACCTAATTATCAATCATGTAAATTATTATAAAAAAAATAAAATAAACTCATTATATAATCAATGAATACCAATGATCATCACCAAATTAATTATAAGGTTGGAAGCTCTGAATTCTAAATGTTTAGGAAAAAGAGATTCTTATGGTTATCGTTAGTAATCGTGGGCTTCAATGACGCCACGTTGCGGGTTGCAAGTTCCGCTTCCGCCTCGGCTGATATTTGGCGCGCAGTGTATCATTCCGGTTACTGAAATCTCTTTTGATGGATTTTCTAATATTGCAACAATCTCCATCACGTTATGCAGGTATCTCTTTCTCTACCGCTACCATCTCTTTTGTACGCCGGTTTACGGTTCACAAACTCATATTAGTGTTTTATTTTTCTTAATGTCTTCTTCGTTCTGGATTATATTTGATTTCGAGTTCAGATTAGGGAGTCTAGTTAATTTTATTAATCTGGGTTCTTCTGTACCTTCCTCTGCCGCATCTCGAATCGATTTTATTTTTGGGTGTTCTGGTTTTTTGTTTGTTAGCCCTCTTTAGTGGTCGTCAAATTTATGATCAGACATCTACGTCTCTTCCCAGTTTTAGTATTTGTCGTTTGTTTACGAAGGTGCGGCTGCTAGCTACTAGTAAAATTACGACGTTTTCGGGCTGCAATTTCAGTGAGGAGCCTTCCTTACAGCTTTGTTTGATGTTAGATGTTGAGTTGTGGGGGATTTTAGTTCAGAGACGGAAGATTTTGGTGATTTAGAAAATTTTTTAGGTCATTTCCGATGTGATTTTAGTGCGTATCCTGGATTTGATGAATAGAGTCGACTAGAATGGGTGTGGCAAGGATTGAATGTAGTGTTAAATCACAGCTGATGGGTTATGTTCAATTTAATCTTATATCAAGATTTTAACACTCTCTCTTACTTGTGGACTAAAAATTTGGACAAAGTCCAACGAGTGCAATATTAAATGGGGAGAAAATTACATTGTAGAGATTTGATACCATGTTAAATCACTAATGAATTCAAAAAATTAAGCTGATGAGTTATGGTAAAATTAATCTTATATTAAAGACTTTAACATGTAGAACTTCAGCTTGAACATGCTTGGTCATTGCACTATCATTATGTCTGGCTTTTTAAACTGGCTAATCCAACGATGATTATCTTCAGGCTTTTCAACATGTTATTCGATTATTTGGATTCGCTTTCCTGAAGAGAATTGTAAATTGAACAGGAAACGTCTTTTGCTTGGTTCAGCCCCATTTAGGGATCCGGAGGTTTCTTAGTTGGGCTTCCTTGAATACAACATTTTTGCAGAAGAGATGTCCACGAATTGAACCAAGAAGAAAAACACAATATCCTTCGGAAGTTAATAGAGAGGCCGTACTTTGTTCAGCTAGTTTACGTGACAAACCAAAAATTATATATTCTGTAGCTGCTGCCACTGGTCATAATCAGGTACTCTGAGTCTACTTAAGACCATGATCAATATGCCTCACAAAGAAGTAAGGTTAAGGTTTTTTTGTATTTTGGCAATGTTCATGGTTTCTTGGGAGTTCATTAATGCCTGAGGAATAATTGCTTCTGTCTCACTCTTCATCAAATATTGCATGTCAAATAAATTCTGAATTTTATTTTATTTTTCCGGAAAAATGTATTAGTTCAAGCAGTTGACTTAAGCAGAAGGCTGTTGATGTCAGTTATACAATCTGGCTAAGGAATCGCTCTGAGCCTTGAAATTAGAATTCTAGTGTTGAAATGGATTGTAGTATTTTATCAGATACAACAATATCTCACAGTCATGGAAGAGGAAATTTTTGGTAGCTTAATTGGATTGAAAGCATTGTTATCTTTGGAATGAAAGTACTATCTCATCTAATATTATAAAGTTGAACAATAACTTACTGGACCATCAAAGATCTTTCTGCTTTTACCTTAACGTTTATTTTCTTACTCTTCCACTGATTTGTTCCTTAAATTTTCTGTAACAGGAATCTCATCCAGAATCTCATCTTAGAGTTCCGGCAATAGCGAATGCTCTTGAAAATATGGAACTCACACCTAAGGTAATAAAATCATGTTGTATAATTTGTTTATATTGTCCGAATCTACAATCTTACTTGAACAAGATCTGTTCTATAGGTTGTACAACTATTGTCCAAACCTGCTATGTTTTACGATACTCTTCACTTGTTCAAATAAGGACTTATGTATCAAGAATTTCATTCACATCAATGAATTTTTTTTCATATCTAGACAAAATGCAATATCAGTTCCCTTTCTTTTCGTTTGCTCAATGCTTGTAGTAGAAAGTTACTCATACTATCAAAAGATAGGGCTGAACGTAGTGAATGAATATTTCTGGGAGTATTTATTTGATTTCACATCTTTCCTTTATCTTCCAACTTTTTGCAGCAATAGCCTTAGAAATGACTTTGCACATGTTTCAATCCCTTTAACCACTTAAGTTTAACAAATGAGCTCTAACTATGGTGTAAGGAAGTTTTGTGGGTCAACATTCACGATTGCTAGAAGAAGAAGGATCCATGCTATTTAAACATAATTTTCAGTCTATAATTCCAGGCTCCAGCCATAAATGAGAAAACTCATTACTCATATAAAAATATATCGTATAATATAATCTACTATCAACTTAAATTACTACTTGATTCTCAGTGGTTTTTTCCACTATGTCTCTCAGTTTCTTCTCATGTGACTTGTTTGATGAGGTTTTTTCACTCTCTAGCAGATGGTTTTAAGAAAGTCTAACACATTCTCTTGCTCATGGAACTGATCTGCTCCCTCTTTTTCTCATTTTTATTCATTATATAAATATATACTATTAAAATTGGACACTTATTTTTGCTTGTCCAATATGCCTCTTCATAGGTTGAAGTTCACTCATTTGGCAGGAACAGGAACAAAAGTAGTCTAGCACACCTTAGCTCATTTTTGGAAATTTGCTAAAGTAATTGAAGAAAAATGATGCGGGATAATAATAGGGTAGTTTATTCGATTAAGTTAACATTAGTCAAATTGTTACTTTTGGATTAATTAGTTTTTATTAACCTGTAAATTAGAATTTTAGAATTAATTAATTATTTTTTTAAGCTATAACTTATAAGTAACCTCTTTGTTTTTGTAATAGAAAACTTTTTGAACATTATCGAAATACAAGTATTTAGAGTGTTTTCTCTCAAATTGGGAGTGTTCTTTTTTGTTTTAAATGAACTTCCCGATTGTTTTTGGTCTTGACCATTGACGTGATTTATCAAATCTGCTACAGCAAGAACCCCCATTTTTGCTCTATCTTCCTTTCATGAATCATGGATGATCGATAGACACCTAATATTGATTCTTCTTCCTTTCTTTTCCTTGGCGGATAATAAAGTACATTTTAAACTTGTACAATAAATTATAATCTTGTTCTCATAAAATTCAGTTTCATTTGTAACAGTTTAACAGTTCTCTCTTGCTTTTTTGTTAATGAATTCCTTTTATCCTTACTTGATTTTTTTTTGATATGGTATATTGCAGTTTCAAGGCTCAAATATTATCGAACTTCAAAATTACAAACCTGCTTCAATCGATGACATTGTGAGTGTTCATTCAAAATCATACGTAGCAGGCCTTGAGAAGGTTGACTCTTGGCCATCTATTAATTCCAATTTTAGGCCATGCTATTGCTAAAGTTGATATAAAAAATAGTTTTGTTTTGAAATCACTTTTGTAAATGTCCCTGCATATCACTATGCATGGATGTTTGGATTATCAAGATCTACTTTATTGATACCAATCTTTTCATTCGTGTAACTAGCTTTTCATTCGTGAGCACAAAATTTATGTTTTTTCATTAGTTGTGAATTGTCCGATGGAAAATTGATTCATATTTGCTCTATTTCGGTCAGCTTGTTTAGATGATGTTGTAACCGTGTAACTAGCTTGGTGCAATTAAATTTATTTTTTCTTCTTGTTTCTGAAATTTGAAAATATATTAAGGTACTTATTTGGATAGGCATGGGTAATTCTTATGTACTGAACGAAAATGTTGCTATGAATAGATTATCTTGATGTTATTGCTCAACGCCTATGCTATTAGTATCATCTTTGAACACGATGAAAATTGAGAACCTCCTCAACTCTGTGGAAATGTTTGAATAGCTAGCTGATTTGTAAACCAATCTTGCTAAGTCGTTAGTGGTAGGCATCATCACAGACTATCATGAGGTGGAAACAGTGGCTAGATTGTGGGGTTGTGGTTCTATGCCCTTTAACTATCTTTCTACGCACTTGATGGTAAGCTTAATAACTTATCTTTTTGGATCTCATTTGTGGTAAAAGGAAAAGCTTTCTAGAATTTCACTTTCTTTAAAGGGGGTCATCTTACTTTCGCTCAAGCAGTGCTTGGTTTCTGCCAACCTATTTTCTTTTGGCCTTCTGCATTCCTAAAGCCATGGCTAAAAGAACTGACAGGTTAATTAGGGATTTCTTTTGGGAAGGCCCTCCTCTTAATGGTAGCTGCCATCTGGTTAATTGAGAGGTGCTCTCTCCCCATCATTAGTTGCGGGTTGGGCATTGGAAATACCAAAAGTAGAAATGTGGCTCTCCTTTCTAAGTGGTTATGGTGGTTTTCTGTCGAGGCCAACTTCATTTGGAAAAGTATCAATATTGGTGATCTGTTATAGAAAGGAAGACCACGTTTATCTTTCTCCATATCAGTGGTTCCTATGATGGAGGATGTATAGGTCAATCAATCATCTCGTTCTTGATTGCGATTTCACTTTTAAATTATGACTTCTTTTTCAGTTTATTCAATGTATGTTGAGTATTCCTAAGGACGTATATTTGTTGTTTTGTTGGGATATTTTTGGTGGCTTAACATTTAAAGAATGAAAGCATTTTGTAAGTGTGTAGTTTCAGCTCTTGCTAGGAAAAAGAAGTGCATTGTTTAAGGCAATGATGACTGGGAAGTTGTACGGGACATGTTGAGGTTTTTTTGTTTTTATAATTTTCACGTTTTGTTTGACAAAGAATCTAGTTTTTATTTATTTTTATTTTATTTTTTATTCTGGGATTACCTTTGCTCAATGAATACTAGATGGGGAACATTTTTGTAGTTTTTACTCACTTTCTTCTTTACTTTCCATTCAGCTAGATGATATATTTGTTACTATTTTTTATCTTATTAAAAAAAAAGTGATTCTGAGTTATATCTTCAGTTTCTTTATTATTTTGAATTCGCCCAGGATGAAACATCTTCCTTAAAGGTCTTATTGTTATAGTATTTTTTTTCTGTATCAGGCTATGGATAGGGCTTCTCAAGATGGACTTATTTTTATTGAAGGCTCTGGACCGACATATGCCACTGCCACTGTGAGTTTGTCTGCTGCAGCTGTTTTTGCTTCTTTTTCTATATTTTACATTGCTATAGAAGCTCAGTATGGAGTCAAGTCAGGATCCTCGACTCAACTGTCCTTCCAAAAGCTTATCCTTTCCATCATGAACTCTAGGCTAAATTATGATCTACCAAGTCACTAGATTGATTACGAATACCTTTCACCCAAAAAAAGTATCTATTAAGACTTGCCCCATATTGCTAACCATACGGCCTGATCTCTTTTGGATCATCGTTAATCATGATCAACTTGCCTCAAGCATCTTAAGCTGTAATGAAGTTGCCAGCCACTGCCACTACCCCTCTTCAATCTGATCATATGTGTGTATATATATATACATACATATGCAAGTGTTTTTATATGTATGAAGTAACACCATCAGCATGACCACATTTTTATACTGTTGGCAACGCAGACATTTCAGGAATCACTAGTTGCAGCTGGAGCAGGAATTTCATTAGTTGATTCAGTGGTGATGTCTCAACCCAGCACGTTATTCACTAAATGCTAATTTTTGTATGCTATCCCACGTATGTAGCCAAACTACAATTTTTAAGGAGAAATTGTGGGCTTTCCACTTTTGAGTGTTGAGACATTAGATTTTAATTCCTCAGTGTTCTAATACAGTGCACAAGTGTTTAAAGTTCCACATTCCTATATACTTGGTTTCAGGTCACAGCATCAAAAACCTACAAGGATCCGCCAATTGGTTTTGCATTGATAAGACCTCCAGGACATCATGCAGTACCCAAGGGACCAATGGGATTCTGTGTTTTTGGGAATGTAGCTATTGCAGCTCGTTATGCTCAACGTGTGCATGGATTGAAGCGCGTCTTTATTATAGACTTCGATGCTCACCATGGGAACGGAACAAGTGATGCTTTCTATGATGATTCTGATATATTTTTCCTTTCCACGCACCAAGTAAGCATTCTTTAAAATCAACGTGATAAATATTTCATTCTTTCATGTGATTATCAGAAAGACACATGAACAACTCAGACATGAGAAATTAACTGTAAACATGTAATGTTACTACGGTTGGTAACTGCTTAGACTTTGGGTTTCCTGGACTTTGTCCTTGTTCTTTTACTTGGTGGCATGAAGTGGAAAAACCAATATTTTCATTGGTAATTTAATCCCTTCTGGTTCAGAATGGAAGTTACCCCGGAACTGGTAAAATGCATGAAGTTGGTAGTGGAAAAGGGGAAGGAACGACTCTGAATATTCCTCTACCGGGAGGCTCAGGTGATTACGCCATGAATTTGGTGTTTGACGAAGTTATATTACCATGTGCTCAAAGATTTAAGCCTGATATCATTCTCGTCTCTGCTGGGTCAGTTCCCTACCCCTAGAAAATTTAAATATGTTTGAAGCATCAATCAACTTTTTTTGTGTAATGACATTTGCTTAATGCATTCTCAATCATGTTTTAGCCAATATTCTCTTAACATGTTGATTTTTGAAATCATATTAGTTAATTATGTGTTAGTTTGAATATCTTGGAACTTATTTCTCCAGGTATGATGCTCACGTATTAGATCCATTAGCCAATCTTCAATTCACGACAGGAACATATTACATGCTCGCATCCAATATTCAGCAACTGGCCAAGGATTTATGTGGGGGTCGATGTGTATTTTTTCTGGAAGGAGGTTACAACCTTAAGTCTCTTTCGTATTCGGTGGCGGACTCGTTCCGTGCATTTCTTGGCGAGACGAGCTTGGCATCGGAGTTTGATGACCCTGCAATCTTGTATGAAGAACCATCAACAAAGTTTAAGCAAGTGATCCAGAGAGTGAAACAAATACATTCACTTTAAAGGTACACTCTAAACTATTGTATAATTTATGTAATATATTTTTCTCACTTATAACTTGATGCATATCTGATGAACGCGTATTCAGAGAAAAGGAAAATAGTAAGTGTTGTAAGCATTGATTTTATGTTGTATGTACATGACTTAAATGGTGCAATGCATCTTTTCTTCTTTATATCCCTATTTATAGAACATTAATTTTTTTTAATTCAACATATGAAGGTGGAGATTTAAACTTTTGTCTTTTTTGGTCGAGAATGTATGCTTTAATTAGTTGAGTTCTGTTGTAGGACATTATAGCAAAGATAAGTATAAAAACGGTAAGACTTTAAATGGAAACTCTTATGAAAAGAATCCATGATTAAGAGGGCGTGAAATAAAACTCTAAACCTACTTCAAAGTCTGCACCACAGATTTTCTTCCCCCATCAATATAGACTGCGGTTTTATTCACTTTTGAAGTCGCATTGTTGAAATTTAATCTGGGCCATTAATTTGGATCACACACCAACAAGCTTTTTGATGCTCTGGTTTGGGAGAATCCTTTTTCTTTTGTTTTGTTTTTTTTTTTTTGGTGGGGCAGTGGAATTCTCATTTCAAAGGGATTCCTATATATCTTTTCTACCTTTTCTCATTTCATGGATACTCCATACATCAGTTCTTTTTGGTCATACATGAGATTCTCCTTGTAAATTTCTATACACTTCCAGTGACGTCGAACCAAATTGAAAGTCATGTTATGGTTCCTAAAACTACATGTTAAATAAATTAGATGTCAAACAATATTGGTCGATGAAGACTACGAAACAATGATCCCCAACTAATTGAACGAAGATTTAATTTTTTTTTTTAGCTCGGTTTGGCAATTTAAAGCTATATTCTTAGGCATTGAAAAAATCTTATTGGCGCTCGCTTTTAATTAGGTCCACATATAATCAAATTCTACAATACCAAGTTACAGCTGAACTCTATTTTAAGCCCCATAAATCAAAATTCTCTACAACATCGATTTCTAGAGTTCAACCACAACTAGAAATACCAAACTACTACTCTAGATGGAGACCATCATCAGCATGAACCACCCTATTACAAAGTAACTTATTAAGGTTACGAGATATGGATTTTATGGTAGCGGCCCCCAAACAAAACGGTGTGTTTATCCATAACCTGAAAATCCCAGGTGGTTTGGAGCCAATTAAGAACATCGTAGGTCCATACGTACAAGAGATGGGAAGGTTTGCAGTGATGGAGAACGCACGCGCACGCGCACACGCACACGCACACAGGTGAGTTGTAGCACCGTCTCTCGAGTTCATTCGTGTGGTGAGTGGTGAAACTCTGGTGGTGTCTGAAGGCAAAAAATATCAGCTTGTGATGTAAGTGAAACAACAGATGATATGTTTCCCATCAGTGATGCCAAGTTCTATTGAGTTCCATTTGGCTACTGTGCTGGAGAAGCCATTGGATAAATCATGGCAGCTCTTATCTTTTGTAGTTAAATCCAACAAGTTTGACAACATAGTTTGATCAAGGGAAAGCTGTATTATATATCTTATGTCTAACTCTCAATGATGCATATGTATAAATGCATCATCTTTATCTTTTAATAATAAAAAGTAAAGTTTATCTTAAGGATTCGAATTCATGACTTTTTGGTCGATGATATATGTCTTAACCACTTAAGCTATGCTAAGGTCGGCAAGTAAAAACTATCTATGCCTAGGATCTTTTATCCAAATTAGTGAGTTTTTCTTCTTCTTTATGTATTATAGGTCACCTATTTAACTCGTCCAAATCTGATAAATTTGTAACATTTTGATTAAGAATCAACTTTAAAATAATAGGGCCTAATCTGTGTGTAGCTTAATAAATAAGACATTTACTTCAATTATAAAGGTCAGTGGTTCGATCCTTCAATCTTTGCAGTTGTTTAATTCATAAAAACTCTTCAAAATAATTGGACTACTACTGCGCGTATTGCACGTATGCTTAAATTTCAAAGCTTCATTTGACTATAATAACGATTTTATCTTTTGTTTTAAAAGGTTTTCTAGTCAACTTATAAAAAAACAGAGATTTTTAAAACAATTTTTTTAATATATAATTATGATTTGAGGAACATTCTTAATTTAACAAGATTTATTTTAATTTTTAAAACATTTAATATGATAAAAGTAATGGAATAATAAATAATTTATAAACCATTATTGTTGTTTAGAGTTAGGTTTGGAATTTTTAAAGCATATAAAGAATAAACAGAGCATCAAGATTCTCAATCATATCTCACATTTTAACATGGTAAATGTAGAATCGTGAATTGATGAATTGATGAATCAAATGAAAAAAAAAACAAAACAATGCATTATTTATGGTGTTATTGAAATTACCAACCAAAGAGTTAGAGGTAATGTTATCTAATTTCGATTCTCCTTACATTGTGCCTTCTAATATATTTATGCTTAAGATATTTTTTTTTTAAGCTTAATAATAAATGGGTGCGAAGATTCAAATCTTAGACCTTCTACATAGTTTAGTTTCTATATGATTGCACCTGTCAAAAAATAATCTCGAAATTCTCTAAACTCTCTTTTTTGTTTGCAATATATTATGGTTCGACAAGTTTCTTCATTCAAATAAAATCTTTTATTGAAAATTTTGAAAAAATAATTTTAAGAAAAAAAAAATCAATTTTTACTCTAAACTTGATATATGGTGTAACAATTTTACAATAAATTTTCAATTTCATGAAATTAATATTTGACTTAAATAAATGTGATTTTTTTTTACCTTTAGTTCAATTTTTGCTAAATTCAATCACTAATTTAAAAAGAAAAAAGAAACAAAAATCTCCGAAAACTCATTAATTTCAACAAAAATTAATTATTCCACAAAATTATACTCGGTTAATGTATAAGATCAACTATTGAACAAATCTTTTAAAACTAAAAAATTTCAATAAAAATTCATTCATGTTATCAGTTTTCTATAAAGTTCTATTAATTTTTTACCATGTTTTGAAATACGAGAATGATTTTAAATTCTTTATTTTATTTGGAATGAAAAAGATTTGAAATACATGTATTTAATTTTTTTTTGTTTGGATATTCATGAAAAAGAAAAGAAGATATATATAAAAATTACCAATATATATGTTTCTAATCTTAATTTATTAACTAAAAATAAAATATGATAAGGTCAAATACGTAATTTAACTTAAAATCCTATGAAATCCTTCAAAATCCAACCATTCTAGTCATGAATTTTTTCATTTTTTTTTTCTTTTTTGTGTGTAAGAACATGATTTGAAATCACGTAAGATTTCAAATCCTTCTCTTTTTTGTGATAATTTAAAATCAGTAAAAATTTGATTAAGTTATCTATTTTAGTGAATGCCATTAAAAGGTTGCTAATTTCTTAATCAGTTATCGATTTTAGTTATGTTCACGTTTGTTCACTTATTGCTGATATATTTGTTTAGAATATACTGACATGTTTATTTATAAATGAATTAATCAAATTTTTATTGACTCATTGATAATTCATTAATTTACCTTGCTATCTGTTCTATTGTATATGTCAATGATATATATGCTGAAAATGATAGTTTATGAGTAAAATAAACTTTTGTTAACGTTTTATTTAGAAGTTCACAACTTCTCAAAACAAAGCTTTTACGAAAAGCTTTTACAAAAACAATTCCGTGGGTAAAATCGAACATAGCTTAATTGGAAGACTTATCTTTCTGATAAAAAAGTCATAGGTTCGAATCTGCAATCTCCACATGTTGTTGAATTCAAAAAAAAGAAAAAAACCTACTTTTACGAAAAGCAATTCCTTTCAAATTCAACAACTTTATTTTAAAGATAGTTTGAGATTTAGTATCAGCATATACTCCATTATACCGACAATTTTACAACAAAAAATAATATAATGAAATATAATTGATTTTGGAATTTTTTTAAATATTTGCAATATGTGGTTACTACTATGATTAAAATTTAAATAAAATGTTCTAACTCTAAATTGTAGTCTAAATTCTAAGATTTCTAACTTTAATACAAGTTCTAAAAAATTGGGAAAAAAATTCATTGAATCAATTTAGCATATAAAGAAACCTAGACTCGGTTTTGGCTTAAAAGAAAACGAAGAACTACATTTAAACGATTTTATAAAGGCAATGCATTGCATTCGTCTAGGGCGAGAGCAAAAGTCTATGCAATCTTATCTTTCATTTGTATTCGAAGGAGATAGACTTGCCGACAACCAACTAAACTCCTTGTCCGGTTCAGATAGGCTGCCTGATGACCTCCATCCGTTTTTGATACGTATATGGATTGATTGAATGTATTTCCTCCCTTTGATTGGTCCTTCTCAAGCTCCCAACTCTTAATATCAATATCTTAGGACTAGAGATTCGATAGTTTAAAATCTAAAATAAGATGAAGGTAAAAAAAATTATAAAATTGAGACAAGACCTTGAACCTATTAATTTGATACAAAGGAAAAAAAATTATTCATAGCTTAATTAGCCTGGATTTTTTTTTCTAAGTGTATGAAACTATTTAACAGGAAGATAAGAGGTTTAAAGTGTATCATCTTTATTGCTTTCATTTATTTTTTTTCTAGCCTTTGTTGAATCACGAGTCACAAAATCAGTACCATTTCTTAAAGTAGATTAATTTTTGTTAGCGGAACTGATGATATGATCAAACCAATTGAAAATCACATTACACAATGCACCTAAAGCCAACTTCTTCATGTTAAAATCAGATGTTACAAAGGATAATATTGGAGGATAAAAAAGACAATAGAACAATATGGTCCCAACTACTTTGAATTGGATTCAACGCTATCTCTTAAGGCATCTGCGAAAGATCTTATCAACCCAGCTCTTTTAATCATGTCCAAACATATCAGAGATTCCACAACACCAAGATTAACCAATACGGAACTCCATATGGTCGACGACATCGATCGATTTCTAGGGTTCAACTGCAACTATAAAAGTGGAACTACTACTCTAGACAGAGATCACCAAACCACCATATTACAAAGTTATAACTTTGAAAACTATCTATCAAAAGTTAGGATGGACGTTTTGGCAGCTTGCCCTGTTCAAAATGAGGCCTTGCTCAAGAATCCAAAGCCTGGTGGATGGGTACCAATTGAGAACATCATGGATCCAAACGTGCAAGAGATGGGAAGGTTTGCTGTGATGGAGCACAATAAGAAATTGGTAGGATCATCTTCCAAGTTCATTCGTGTGGTGGCCGGTGAAACTCAAGTGGTGGCCGGAATAAAATACCGGCTTGTGATTGAGGTGAATGAAACGATAATAACTGCAAATATTGCAAGTTTTATTAAGTTCTATGAGGCTGTTGTGCTCGATAAGCCATGGGAGAAGAAATGGGAGCTCTTGTCTTGGGCACCTGTCCTTCCTCTCGAACCTGGCCCTGTAATTCCGCCCATCCACCACTAGGTTTACGAGGGAACCTAGCTTTATCTATTTTAGATGATGCATATGCATTATCTTTATCTATTAATAACGTGATAATAAAATAAAGTTTATGTCTTATCTCGTATTTCAATACGTGTGTGTTCTGCTCTCTTCATTTTTCTTTCCTCGTAATTGAATTAAGAGACCTACCTATAGCTCAACACAAATTTGATCGACTTAACAATAATCTAATTATGAAACAACTTAAAAATGATAGCTGCGATCGCAAAATCACCTTCCAATGTTTGGGAGGAGATTATCATCTTAGCCTCTAAATCCCTTTTTTGTTTTTTTTTTCCGGCTACAATATTTCTACTATTGCTTACAATTGGATAGTTTTTTTTTTTTTTTTTTGGTAACCTTTGTATGTTGCTCACACATATATATATATATATATATATATATATATGTCACCTATGTGAACATGAACATTTTGGCAAACGTTTAGATAAATTCTCTAAATCACTTGCAAAATCTAAGAAAGTTCTTTACTGAAAAATAATAAATATTATATAGAAATTATGCTAGCAAGGTTTCGAGATACTTGGAAAATTTTGTAATAAACACATTATTCACTTTCGAGTTATTCTAAATCCTTTGATTCTTCATTGAAATTGCAGGTAGAACTGCAATGAATATATGATGCATTTTTTATGAATGGGATTTTGGAGTAAGATAGTGCTGTAAGAGCCATGATATTATGTTGTATGCATAAGAATTTTAAGTGGTTCAATAATACATCCACTACTACAAATTCAACATTTAATGATGTTAAAAAAATGTCACGAACGTAATTCTTGACGTTTTTTTTCCGTCATTGTATTGACCCTCAAGAAAAGTCAATCAATGACGGTAATAAAAAATTGTCATTCATAATTTAATTACGACAAAATAAACATCGTCATAAACATGTTATTACCGACACTTTTTAACCGTCAGAAATTTTATTTTCATGACAATTGACCATTGTCGAGAAAAGTTCAATGAAAT
>JAOANK020000081.1:472271-482714 GCA_026257165.2 Telfairia occidentalis
CCGGATTCTAGTATCAACAGTTTAAATAATTTTCTATGTAATTTTAATGTTTTTCAATTTTATTATTTTTAGAATATATTAAATAAGAGTATTTTAGTCTTTATATGCTTCAATGATGTGGCAAATTAAGGTTTAGTTGGAAGGCTCTGTAAAATCTTACTAGTAGATTATTGAGGAAATTTTAGATTTAGAATGAAATTTAGTCGTCAAGCTTTTTCTTCAAGTTTAATCGAGAGTTTATTGAACTTTTTGCAATTCATGTTTTGAGTTGCATGCCAAAAACATTCAAGTAGAATTGATCATTCTATCTTATGGAGTGTTCAAATTTCATACTACAATATATTATAAATGTCAAACTCCTTAATAAAAAAACAAACTATTATATCCAATCTGAACATAGCTCAACTGGTTAAAACATTTTTTCGACTCAAATGTCGGAGAGTAAGAAAATTTTCAAACTATCTATCAAAACGGTCGCAGCTGGACAAAAGTTGGTGATTTGAGAATGGCAAGAATATCAAAAATCCATACTTGCAAGACAATCAAACAGTAGCAAAGCTAAAATTCGTGTCTGGTGAGTGTTTAGAGTCAGATGGTGGTGGCAAGAACAAAATTTGCCCAATTGCGCATCTTTCACCATACAAGTGTTGCGAAATTACCAGAAGACGAATGAAACTAACAAGCTGAATGCAACACCACCAGTTCAAAGGATAAATTGCACCACAAATTTCATTTATTGATAAATGGAACCAGTAACTGATATAAAACCCTGATTGTACAATTTATCTAATGAAACCAATATCAAGAACAGCAATGCCATCTCTTCTTCTCACCCCTGTCTCACTGGCAATCCCATTTCAGTGCTCATCTTCCACTGAACCAATTACCACAAGGAGAGGGATTATTGTTCCTGGATTACACAAGGAATCAAATCTGCATGTCTAAAACGAACTTTTAATACAAAAGAATCTATATTTGTGCAATAAGAATCTCGTTCCAAGTATCCGGGATACCGGGGAGACACCAATGCAAACAATCACTACTGCCCGAAGTTCCATTGATGCTGTAATGTGATTTGTGAGCCTCGTACCTGAGCTGAGAAAGAGGAGTTATATCCAAAATCTTTACCTGTGTACCTCTTACAGCACTCTCAACAACTGAATCACTTGATCCATTCTGCTCAACTTTGCTTCCTCTAGATAACGGTGTGGTATTGTCACAGTTACCACCAGAATTCCATTCCCCGTTAACAAAATGCCGAGGAGACGTGGTTCTGAAAAAAGCCTTGAGTCGAGGATGAGAGGGAAGTTGCGAATCGAGCCATTTGACGATACTATGCACCGTAAAATTCTTAGCTCTGCCAATTTCTTTTAAGTTCCCAAGTTCGCTATGAATTCCATCTTTGTACATTACCCACCTATTTTCTCTCATTTTCCCTCTATTCCAGTGATGTCCTGTATTAAGAACCAACACATCAAACAGATGGAGGAACTTTCTCAGGAATGCTGGCGGACGGTCAAGATGCATGGCTACATCAGTGGCTGGGTCTGAGATGTTCAAAGGCAATAAATCGGTGAGGCTTGATGACCAATAGTATAAAATAGTAGTATTGGTGCTCGGGAAACGGTACGCCCAGCCATCTGGACGAATAGCGCCCTTAGCTTGGACAAGACCATATTCTTTTCCTACGTCTTTAACATATAGGCTCTCTTCCCCACCAGTGGCCATACACATCAAAGACTGAAATTGCTGCCTTCCCAATGAATCGCCAATAAATGCAATGGTTTTGTCCTTCATTCTGGGAAGAACAGATTCAGAATCAGATCACTCAAAAGTGTCAAGAATAGCAGAAAGTAATATAACTAGATCACAATCCATTGAATAGTTACCACTCCGCAGACAAGTTGAACCATAAAAGAACTATAATTTTAGAATTCATGGCAGCAGCAGGACTTTTTTGGTAGCATATTTTAAAACTAGTTAACTCAATAAAACAAGACAATTACATATTTATCTACTTTAGGTGTTTAATACTTTTTGTTTGAGAACTATCATCCCAAACGTACCATAGGTTACTAGTAACAGAAAAACATATCACATGCACGGTTATCATCTCCATTAACCAAAGATTTACTTTCTGAATTTTAAAAATCTAAATAACAATGTCTACAAACTTAATACATCACGCACCATTGATTAGAAAAACAAGTTCAACACTCAGTTTCACCAAATATAAAGATAGAGAATCTTTCCAAGGATCAATTACTTGTGGGAGAAAAATCTGGATATTGCAATTTTTTCCCTGTCATGGAGACATGAGAAAGGTTTCGAACTTACTATATGCAAAAAGCAAGAGGGAAGTCAACTACCTTTGCAGGAATGCAGACCGCTCAAAAGCTGGAAATTCACAATCTTTGGGAACCCAACGATATCCCTCATAAGAAAAATCCGTCCGCTGGGTCAGTCTACATGCCCACATTGCTGACAACCATCGCTTACACCCAAAACCAGAGTATAGCGGAGGACTAGTGTCTGGGACCCATCCACCATTACCATAGCTGCAGGCTGCAAAGTTTAAGGATTAAACAACCTTAGAATCAACTAGTATATATGAGCTACAGTAATAACTCTAAATTCTACCACATTCAGGAACGCAGCCAGTTACTTGTAAGATAGTTGAGGACATTCATTTGGTGGGTGATCAGAATGTCTATGGCATGGGCATCTACATTCACAGTTTGAATTGTGAATCTATAAAAAAATGGTTTTGGATGGTAAAGAAGAAACGTCCTATTAATATAATAAAATTACAAAGCAATACACTATGGTCCTTAGCCACAGGACCATTTTATACATGAATTTAATTAACATTAGTTGATACTTATTAATCAAATATAAATTTGACATTATAAATGTTGATTTCATATAAATTTCATCGACTATATTTATATACCGCTAACTAATCCAATATAAATTTCACTTGTATAATTTTATCAATCATACTTAAATCAGTTAATATACCACACTAATGTTAGTAGACTAAGTTAATTTCATAGATAAAACTTAAATATTGGATTAATATGTATGCCATAGCCTACAGGATAAATGGTTGATAGCAAAGATATTAAATTAATAATTGGCAATCAAATATTCACTTAATGAGGAAAACATAGACCTTAGAAAAGGATATATTATTCTACGAAGGAAATCTCATTCTCATTTTCTTTTTCTTTTTTTTCTTTCTTGGTATAAGAGAGCTCCGACGCAAGGAGTAACGGCACAAGAAAGAGGATATCAGTCAGATTTTTTTCTTACAACTTAATCTTTAATCAAAAATCTTTACATCCAATAAGGTACAAATACGACTGATAAATAAGCACAATGAGAACTAATCACGAATTTCAAGAGATCAAAACATCCACTACGTAGCCTTCATTTTACTCTTTCCTTACTACAAAGAAATCAGTAAGAGGGGCCCTGGTAGATAAGAAAACGGCTCCCATCACAAGCAAGGATCCTGCCCCCATGACACTCCTAACGGTTTCTCAATTGTAGGGGACTAAAAATGATCATGCTCCCATGAAACTACTAACGGTTTGACGTCAAGAAAGTTGAATAAATTATTTTAAATTCTATGATTTGAAATTCGAGAAATGATTTTAAATTCTCCATCTTATTTGGAATGAAAAAGAATTGAAACTAATGTATTTATATTTTGTTGTTTGGATGTTTATTGAAAAGAAAAGAAAAGAAATTACTAATATAGGTTTTTAATCCTAATTTAGTAATTAAAATTAAAATAGGATAAGGTTAACTAAGTAATTTAATTAAAATCTTATGAAATTCTTTAAAATCCGATCATTTTAGTCCGAAAATTTTTTTGTATAAAAATACGATTTCAAATCACGTAAGATTTCAAATCATGCGCTTTCTTGTGATAACAAACCACGGAATTCATTTGAAATTCGTAAAAATTTGAACTAAGTACTTACTATCCTCAGTACTCCTGCTCCTGTTAGGAATTATTGTGGATGCAAAATCTGTGGGTGTAAATCCTGAATGTGCATCATCTTTTACTGTCTCTTCTTCTGTACTTGAATTTGAATACGTTTTTGTAGTATAATTCTTTCCTGTGTTATGTAATGCAGAGCTGTTTGTGGAACCTACGATGAACCCTGAACAAATAAAAATCATCAGCAAGGTACATAAATAGCAAGAAAAAAAATGAAAAATATACTAAATTTGCATTTGAAAATGTTTCGGCACTTAAATAAATTCATTACAGTTTATGAACCATTTCTTGAATTGCCGATTTAACATTTTCAATTTTGCTCTCATAGTATCAAAAACTTTCAACCGAATCCCTACTCTCTAAACATGGTTGAAATTCAATATTATAATGGTGATGTAGCATTGTATGTTTTCTATGTGTTGACATTTTTTTTATAATAAATATTTACCCACCCCCTTTCCATTAAAAATCCAACCAACCCTACGTGATTTGATTTTAGAAAAGAAAATCCACGGGCCCAATTACTAAGAGGAGGATTGCACGTTCATTTGGTAAGTTTTCAAGTTTAAGAGCTTCAAAACTGAATAGAGGGTTGCTGAGAAAAGGGAGGTCGCACGTATGAAGAGAAAAGGTTGCACAAACGGAGAAATGGGAAGAGTTGCATGAAGAAGGAGCGTGTTCACTGAACCAGCCGAAACTCTAAAAAAGGATTGAGGTTTTCTGTTAATGGGGAATTATCAAGTAAGTTTTTATATAGGTAAGGCCAACAGGGTTTTCTAATCCGGGTAGAGTGAGATAAGAATTTAACATTCAAAAACTTTCCATTCATAGAAAATAATACTTTTTAAATGTTATGCCTTTTTTTCTTTTCCTTTTTTGAAAAAAGAAAATGTTATGCCTTTTACCATGGGAGTACAATTGAAAATTTTTAACTATGGGAAAAATTGAAAAATGCGTGTATTTCAAGGGCCAAAGGATATATTTAGCTTACTTTCTATAACCTTACAAATTTCCCTTTATTTCAATTATGTGTCTGTTTCTCATAAATAAGAAATGTACAACTAAATTCAAGAACCTAATAGTTCCAACTAGAAGAGGACAATGAAGAATTTACAGAACAGAGCTGCTCTACATTTATAAAAAGGGATTGACAAGCATACCTGCATAAGAAGTTCTGTACCACGCTTGAATTGATTGAGAAGTGGAAAGAAAAGGATTTTCCTCCCAGGCCCACAACACCAAGGCAGTGAATGAAAGAGCAATCACAACAAAGGAAAGGTGTTTCCTTCTCAAGGAGAAATTATTTCTGAATTTCATCTCTGAATACTACTAACTAATAAGACACAGCTCGATCAGATCTTGCACCATCAAATTTTTCTGTCTACATTAAGAACTACAGAACTTCATCATTCCTTTTAGTTCCAGTAACAATAACCTTCCTAAAGGATTACAGATAAGGAAGAAATGATCAGAGTCGTCAATACAGAAAGAAGGGCAACAAAATGAAGAACCCCAAAGAGTGACATTTCATAGGAGATACCTCTTAATCAAATACAATATGCAGTCTAGCCAAGAAATATTCATCATAAACATATGCAAAGAAATAGCATCTAATATTTTGCATCGAGGATTAAGTAAATTATTTCAAAATTCAATTGCATTGCTGATCAATGAGAGAGAAAACTTGTTATTCCATCATCACTTTCAAGATAAATTACTCAGAAGATTAATTTGGAAAAAAAAAAAGTTGATATAGATTCATTAACTGAAAATGGTTCTATAATTAGAATAACAAGCAGACAAAATGAGCATCCATTAAATATTTGAAACTTAATTTCTTAAAGAAGAAGAGGAAAGTCATGCTCCACACTTATGCCCAAGAAACAAAAAGGACAACAGGTGTTCTTAATTTGGCTAAGTTTCATCCGTAGGACAAAAGATTATGTTGACCAATATCAGTTCAAACCTGAAACCATAACACTTTTAAACATTGCCTTGATAAGGAATTAATTTGCAAAGAGTTTTGTTATTATCCCTTGGGCCCCTGTTTTTCATTTCTGTTTGGCTCCCTTGTTCAGGCTTCTTTTGTAGTGGGCTTTTCTTTTTTTTTTCTTGTATTCTTCATTTGTTTGACGTTCGGTTTTACCTTGTTTTATATAAGCAATAATTTTAAAAAGAATAAAATAAAACAAACAAACAAACTTGCAAACTACCAAACCGAGCATAGCTCAATTGGTTAAAGGCATATATCCCTGATCAAGAGGTCATGAGTTCGAATCTCCTACCCCCACATGTTGTTGAATTCAAAAAAAAAAAAACAAACAAACAAACTTGCAAACTTGTTTAAAATCTTGACGTAGAAAGGGAGGTGAATGTGTGTCAAAATAGTTTGGAAATATTGTAATTTCCAAATTTTTAAAGAAAAATATTTTAAAACCCGAAAAAGGAAAACTTATATAGTTATATGCTTGTGTGTCTAAAAACTATAATACTTGAATGATTTTCTATGGGACTTGATAAAAAGATCAGTTACGCAATTTATTCTAGTGCACTTTTACCAAATTATTTACATCACATAAATATGGTGGGAAAAAGTAAAATAAATTAAAAGACCTCCTACTTGATAGGAATCTGTCCTCTTGAGCTTTGTAGCTTCATCTAGCAGCTTTCATATCCTCAAATTCATTCCTAAGAATTGCTGACTTTTTCGATGTCTATGCAACTGCAACACTGACCACGGGATCCAAAAAAATCGAGCTCAAAGTTCAAATACCATATCCATCATACAAGTAAATACCGTTGTCAAAAGGCATGTAACCAAAATTTTTCATATGATCTAGTAGAATAACCATTAGAGTATATATCTCACCCCTCTGACTATGGGAATTATCTCTTGCCACAAACTTATGTCTAACATTTCTTATTTCTATGCAGCTATATGCTACTTCCTTCTTGAAACCTCTTTCCTCCATAAGTTCTCTCACTTTATGGGCATCCATCCATCTACTTGCTCCAGCAAATACATTAGATAACATTACATACCTTCCGGCATTATCTGGCTCCATCTCAAACAAAGTTTCTGCAGCTCTTATTGCCAGGTCCAAATTTCCATGTATTCGACAAGCCCCCAGAACTGCACCCCATATTCCAACATGTTTTGATCCATTGGGTGCCCTAGCTATTAAATCCAATGCTTCGGCAAGTCTATTTTTTCTTCCAAACATATCGATCAAGACTACATAATGATCTAAACTAGGCTTAATACGATAACACTTTTCCATTAACTCTAGAATATGTAATCCTTCAGATGACAAACCAGTATGGGAACAGGCAGACAGCACAGCAAGAAACGTCACTTTATTAGGCCTTATCCCTACTTCTATCATCCCCCTAAAGGCAAGAAGTGCTTCCCTTCCAAGCCCATTGTGTGCATACCCAGTTATTAATGAATTCCACGACACTACATCCTTTTCAAGGATCAAGTTAAACAACGTCCTAGCTGATTTCATGTCACCACTCCTGCTGTACATACCAATTAAAGCATTACATATATATACATTTGGAAAATTAAGTCCACTGCTACTTCTGATTATGAGTCCGTGAATCTGTTTGCCTTTTGCTATCAAAGCAAGATCTGAACAAGCACTTAAAACACCTACAAATGTGAAAGCATTAGGAAAAAAATTTTCCACCAGCATTTGTTCAAACAAATCCAAGGCCTCGTTGCTATACTTGCTTTTTGCAAAAGCATTAATCAAAGCAGTCCAAGTATGGACATTTTTTACCGGCATACAACTGAACACTCGAAAAGCATCATCCAACTTGGATGTCTGAGCATAGGCTACAACCATGGAGGTCCAAGTAACAACATCTCTCTCCTGCATTCGACTGAAAATAGAATATGATGTATCTGGTTCGCCACATTTACCATAAGCATCAATTATAGCATTGCAAACGATCGTATTAAACTCCAATCCAATGACGACAGCTGCTCCATGAACCTGACGCAATGATGCCAGAGCACCCAAACAGGCGCAAGTACTCACTATACTCACAAGAGTAAACTCGTCCAAGACTAAAAGATCAAAATCTTGTTGCATTTGTCGAAAGATATTCATTGATTCTACATACAACCCATGGCGAGTAAAGCTGGAAATCAAGGTATTGTAGCTAACAATATTTGGCTGAGGCATTTCATCAAAGAACTTACGAGCTTGACTTAAAAATCCAATGCGTGAGTAGACGGCAAGAATGGTATTCCAAGAGTGAATATTTCTAATGGGTAAATCATCAAATGCCTTCTGTGCACTTTCCATAGAATTACATTTGGAATACATGTCAATAAGACGGTTAGCAAGGAAGAGGTCAAATGAAAGTGCGGTTTTGATAAGGTGGGAGTGCAAGGACATACCAACCTTTAAGTGTTTGTATTTGATGCATTTTGAAATGAGACGAACATAGTGATCAAAGGCTGGGACAATATCGGCTAGAGGCACCATTTTTAGATCAGTATAGGAAAACCTAGAAGGAGTAAATAAGGTTTGTGGCTAACTATAAACCTTTGTTCAATGGGCCTGGTTGAATAGATTAGACACCTGGTAGGACATTCAAAAAACACAATCAAGGAACTGTAATCCTCAATCAAAACAGCCAATGCAAAGGTTGGTAAATAAATCAAATCGTTAAAGTGAGCTAGTTCATTTAAATCTTCTACAAATTACACGTTATAACGCCCAACTACTACATTGAAGATTGTCCGTTCACATTCTAGTAGAACAGGAATGGAATTGAGATAAATTTACCGCACTCAATGGGTAGTTCTCAGCACCAGCAGTTGACGGAATTCAAAATTAACAGTCTAGAAAACACGTTACTCCGGAGAAACTTCCACAACAAAGAGTCAAGAAAATTTAGAGGTCCAAAAAAAGCGAAAATAAAATCATATAACCAATATATCATACATGATGGCAAGTTCTACAAATAAAACCTTCATCAAAATCACAGGATGAAGTGAAGAATACCACAAGTTAAGCAACCATTACTTCCATTTCAACTATAAACCAAGACCAGCAGTTGAATCGAATGATAATATGTAATTACCAACTAAATAGCATCCAATATTCCATTTAATCAATGTCCAAAAAAAGAAATGCATACCTTCACGAATTCTCAAGTCTGGAACAGCAAACTTTCACCACATCATCTACAATCTGCTCGAAAAGCTCATGGATTCGCTAAGCAAAATGAACAACAGAAAACTCTACTCCGAAGTTTCCTCTTATGTTTTTCTTTAACAACTCGTGACCCAGAAATCTAATGTGTGAACTTCAAACTTTTTTCCTATTTCCACAATTGCAGAACCAAAGACGCAACCAATATTCTTCGGGTATTTACAATATTTACTAAAAAGAAAATACAGCTCCGCGTGGAGGAGAAGACGAAGAACAGAGCTTCTCAAATGTCGAGGAAAAAAAAAATACCAGCTTTCTAATCTTAATTTACTACTTAGAAATTAAAATTTTCATAAAATTAAATAAATATTTTACCTTAAAATTTTATAAAATTGTACATTCTATCAGATTTTATAATTTATTTTCTTTGTGATAACAAACCTAATTCATATTAAATTTGTAAGGATTTGAAAATACTCAAAATTTTGAGCAACCAAACGTACTATTAGAAGAAAAAAATCCAATATTAATTATCAAAACTGATCACAAATTTGAATGAAGAAATTAACTCTAATGTCGTTCCCGTTTTGAAGTGGAATGAGATAAAATTAAAAATTTAGGAAATTTTTTTTTCTTTTTACTTTTCAAACAAGAAAACAACGTATCTTATATAGACATTTTTGTTAAAATAATCTTTTCCTTTTGCGTTTATAAATTTTAAAATATCTATATATTTCTTAAAATATTTTAAAAGGTCTATTCAATATTTTATTGAAGAAGGAACTCAGTAGAATATCAATTTTCTTCCTTGAACTTTCTGATATTTAGAGAATACAATACATATTTGATTTCAGATCAAAAGGAATCTTTTGAGCGATGTGGGAATTATGGGCTCGACCTGTTTGGCAATTATTTAAAGGAAAATTGTAATGGGTAGCAAAAAAATATAAAAGTATTTGTGAATTTACTAAAAATTTTTCAAATTTGTAAATCTAGCAAAATTTTTAAATATGATTTCCATATTTTTCATTATTCCAATTTTGTCCTCATATGTGTATCAACAGGTATATCTGATATATTATATATTTAGTATATCAATCAATTGATATACTTTATATTTGGTATATCAATCAACTGATGTATCAAATAGAAAGTATATCATATTTTTAATTGTATTATGAATGATGTTGTTTGTTCAATTATAGTGAATATTGTTTTTGTTTTTTTGTATCTTTTTTATGTGAAGTTGTTTTCATTCAA
>JAOANK020000081.1:488794-511632 GCA_026257165.2 Telfairia occidentalis
AATATTTAAAGAATTTCCATTCGAATAAATATAGCAGAGAAAGAAAAAGAAAAATTACTAATTAATAACTGATTATTGATAGACTTATATTACTGATAAATGTAAAAATTGTATATTAGTGATAAACATATATCACCGATAGAAGTAAAAATAATAGTTTATTAGTGATAGACGTTTATCACAAATTGAAGTAAACAAAGTCTATCACAGATTGAAAATAGTCTATTACAGATTGAAGTAAAATTGATTTATCAACAATGGATTTCTATCACTAATAGACATATAATTGGTTTATCAGCGATACATGTCTATTAATGCTATCACTAATAGGCATCTATAAGTTATATATAGAATTTTTAATATTTTTTATATTTGAAAATTATTTTTCTATGTGACATATGTGCAAATATGACAACAAAATTTGGCATTTATTATAATTTTCCATTTAAAAATCTATTAAATAAAACAATCATTTTTTTTATTGAGTTTAACAACACGTGGAGTAAGGAGATTTCAATCCATGACCTCTTAGATAGATAGATATGTCTTACAGTTAAGCTCGATTTGGGAAAGAAAAATTTATGGTCTAATTTTGTAATTTAATAAAGTAAGTTCAGTATATTACATTATAAGGTAAAGCTTAATCATGAACCGCCACGTGTCATTGGTTCCCGTCGAAAATACCGCGTCTGATCTTCCTCGCCGCGTGTTTTTATTGATTTTCAAAAGGTCGGTGTTTTCGGACAGTGTGGATAAAAATAAAAACAAAAAACAAAAAAAGCAAAAAACAAAATGATTAGAAATTAATAATTTAATTACAACATTAAAATGAAGTATTAAATTAATTACCCTGTTTTAAAGCTTTCACCAGCTAGAATCCGGTCCTCTCATTCTCTCTCTTTTCTCTCTATTAAATCTCCTCCCCCTTCATTCTCTCCACTCTAACCATTACATTTCATCCTCTGTCTGAGAATAATGGAGGAATAGTTTCCAACTTTTTTGCCTTCCTTCTCTCTCTCTTTAGATCTGTCCTTTCGAAGGTAAGCTATGGCGTCGCGCATACTGTTGGCTGTTTAGATCGCTCAGATCTCCTTCGTTGCTCACTCATTCTTTCATTTCTGACATTCTGCCGTTTTAGCTTTCGCGCCATCGATGCTCTGCTTTCTGCTTTCTCCTCCGGTTTCGTGTTTATTATATATTTTTGTGCGTTTTTAGTGTAGATCTGTTTTGGTTTCTAGCTGACGTTAGTTCATTGTTGCTTTTTTGGCTCGCATTGGTGTCTGATTTATTCATTTTTGTGCTGTTTTAGTGTAGATCTGATGGAGTTTGTGTACATTCTTCTTGTGTTTTCTTGTATGTTAATGGTGTTTTTTTTTTGCCGAATGGTATGGGCTTTTTGGATTTGGTTTATACGGGTAATCTTTGTTTTTGTTTTCTCTGTTCTGGATCCACCTTATTTGGTATGGAGACGGTGAATTATTGGTTGATATGCTGTAATGTATGTCGAAGTCGATTGACCTGATCCTCCTTGTCTATGTCTCGATTTCGGTGAGAGCTTGATTGTGGTAATTGTGCCATGAGTTATGACTGATATTTTTTTTGTCGAATATTTTTTTTAGTTATGATCTAATCAGGTTCGTGTTAAATTTCTTTGTAGTTTAATTTCTAACTTTTTATGACTTCCAACTGTTTGTGGACGTTGATGTCTGAACGGCCTTTTGGGATCAAATTTCACTTTTCTTGATATCTTTTGCTGGTATCTTTGTGTATTCAGCTGATTAACACATTTTTATGATAATTCTCTCTATGTCCTTTTCATTCTCAGGTGCAAACTCTATAGGACATAATTTTACAAATAGACATGGCATTAGGGAAGTATTCAAGAATAGACAACCGTAGGTCCTCGTCGAGTTACTGCTCGACAGTGACCATTGTAGTATTTGTTGCTTTGTGCTTGGTTGGGATATGGATGTTAACATCATCATCTGTAGTTCCGGTTCAAAATATTGATGTGCCACAGGAGAACAAAAATTTGGCAAAGAATCAAGTGATTGAGAACAATGAGGGCAAGACTCAGCCTTTTGAAGATAATCCAGGAGATTTGCCTGATGATGCAAGGAAAGGGGATGACAACGAAGGTTCTAATCAGCAGGAAAGCCAGGAAGAGAAGCCCGAAGAGAAGCCCGAGGAGAAGCCCGAGGAGAAGCCAGAGGAGAAGCCGGAGGAGAAGCCCGAGGAGAAGCCGGAGGAGAAGCCCGAGGAGAAGCCGGAGGAGAAGCCGGAGGAACAGAATGAGAACAAGAATGGAGGGAATGAAGAAACTAAACCAGACGATGAAAGAAAAACAGAAAGTGGTGATTCTAAGGAGGAAAATGGTGAACCAGGTTCTGAAGCTAAGCCAGAGGTTGGTGACAATGGATCTGGTGGACAGGGAGATTCCGAGGAGAGTTCTAACGAGAAACAATCAAATTCAAATGAAACAGAAGAGAAAAATGACGATGAGAAAAAATCAGATGACTCAAATAATAATAAAGATGGAGAAAATGTGAATGGTCCGGAAGGGGGGGAGAAGGTGGAGCTAAATAATGATAGCAGGGAGCAGGATAAAAGCTCTGATGATACAAATGAAAATAATCAATCCAAGAACCCGACTTCTGGCGACGTGTTTCCATCGGGTGCTCAGTCAGAGCTTCTGAATGAAACATCAACACAAAATGGGGCATGGTCAACTCAGGCAGCAGAGTCAAAGAATGAAAAAGAGACTCAAAGATCTTCCACGAAACCATCTGGGTATGAGTGGAAAATTTGCAATGTTACTGCTGGACCAGATTACATTCCTTGCCTCGACAATCTGCAAGCGATTAGGAGTCTTCGAAGTACAAAACATTATGAACATCGAGAGAGGCATTGCCCTGAAGAACCTCCAACCTGCCTTGTTTCACTTCCAGAAGGATACAAACGCCCAATTGCATGGCCGACAAGCAGGGAAAAGGTCGAAGAGATTTAATATTTTTATCTTCATATAATATGCTTTATGTTTTAGGTTCATTTAATTTTTTTTCCCTTTTTTCCTTTGATGGTCTAATTGAGTGCGTTTCTGCAGATATGGTACTACAATGTTCCCCACACAAAACTTGCTGAAGTTAAGGGGCATCAGAATTGGGTAAAAGTTTCTGGCGAATACTTAACATTTCCCGGTGGTGGGACCCAATTCAAGCACGGTGCTCTTCACTACATTGACTTTATACAAGAGGTAAAATTCTGCTCCTTGAGCTCCTGTGAGTTAATATGTTACATGCTTATTTGGTTCACATATCAGCATCTTTATAATTGGTGTTTGTATAATTTGATAATCAATGCATGTCTATGCTTCTTAGATCTACATTTTAACTACTTTGGGTCCAAGGGAGTTATTTGAAAGCAGACTTAATTTCACTTTAAAGTTTTTAAATAACTTTTTGCGTAGCTAATAATGTTCTTTTGTATTCTTATTAAAAAAAAAAGGTTCCCGTTGTGTAATAATTCTTCATTTATTCTTTTGTCATTGATGCTTTACATCGGAGGAAGTCTTATTGAATGATGTTGATAGTTGATGTTGTGATCAGTTGCTTAAACATTCTTGACCAATTAAGCTAAAGGTGTACATATGATTGGTCTGATTTGCTAGTTTTCTTCAACTTCATTGGAAAATATTTTTGGTCACATCAAAGATACTTTTGAGTGAATTTGTTATTCTTTCTTTAGATGAATAGAATTTCATGCTTTCTGAAAATAGATGAGGACGAGCTGGTCTGAAGAACAATGCTTTGTGTTTTACGCTTAACAAACCTTGACAAAATTCACAATTTTTCTCACTAGTACCATTTGAATGATGCAGTCTGTCAATGAAATTGCTTGGGGAAAACGATCACGTGTGATTCTGGATGTTGGATGTGGGGTGGCTAGCTTTGGAGGATTTCTTTTTGAAAGAGATGTACTAACCATGTCATTGGCCCCAAAAGATGAACATGAAGCACAAGTCCAGTTTGCACTTGAGAGGGGAATTCCTGCTATATCTGCTGTTATGGGCACGAAAAGACTTCCTTACCCAGGAAGAGTTTTTGATCTTGTCCATTGTGCTCGTTGTAGAGTACCATGGCACATAGAAGGTAATGTGATTACTAGTACGTTTGACTGAGCAATTTCTCTCAATTCTAATATTTGCTAAATTCCTGTTGTCTGGAACCGTGATTCATTTTGACATATCATGGAGTGAGCATGCTTCAATTCAATTAGAACAATGACCCAATTTAACCAGTTTGTCAATAGCTCAAGTGCGGATATTCACTTTTGAAGAAACTGTACAGGTGGTAAACTTCTGTTGGAGCTGAATCGTTTGTTGCGGCCTGGTGGCTTCTTTGTGTGGTCTGCTACACCAGTCTATCAAAAGAATTCTGAAGATGTTGGAATATGGAATGGTTGGTGACTTCTAAGCCTAACACCTAATGATTCGTATGAAATTTAAGCTGGTCAATGTACGTATAAAACAAGAGAGCTTGAAATTTTAGATGTTCTAACAGCTTTGCATCTTGTGGAACTTTTTGCAGCCATGAAGGAACTTACGAAGGCAATGTGCTGGGAACTAGTGTCAATTAACAAGGATAAAGTAAATGGAGTTAGTGCAGCCATATATAGAAAACCTATGAATAACGATTGCTATGAGAAGAGATCTGAAAAAGAGCCGCCTGTCTGCCCGGATTCAGATGATCCAAATGCAGCCTGGTACTTATCTGTTGATTTTAATTTCCCCAGTTAACAAACGTGTACTTTTATTTTTAACCGGATCTAATTACTGGGAAAAGTATTCTATTAATAGAGAGCCTCTAGTCCTTAAATCATTCTCCTTTATACATGCTTGTTTGTTCGTTCTATTCTTATTTTTGGAACGAAGCAATCACAAAACTTCGACGCATCTAGAATACAATACCATTATAATAGGTTTTCATTCTCCAAAAATTAAAAATTATAGTTTTGTAGCTAATGGAACTAAATTTGTTCTAATTACCTGCAGGAATGTGCCACTCGAGGCATGCATGCACAAAATCTCGACAAATGCATCAGAACGTGGTCCTAAATGGCCAGAGCAATGGCCATCGAGGTTGGAGCAACCGCCTTACTGGTTGTTGGATTCTCAGGTTGGAGTTTATGGAAGATCTTCTCCAGAGGATTTTACTGCAGATCATAAACACTGGAAACGTGTTGTGACAAAGTCATATCTAAGCGGCATGGGAATTGACTGGTCAACAGTGCGAAATGTCATGGACATGAGAGCTGTCTATGGAGGGTAAGATACTTGTTCTCCCCTCATAGGAAATATACATCAAGATAGCTATCATATTTCTGTCCATTTTCAATAATTTTTTTCAGTTATTTTCTAAAACCGCATAACTGCAATCAAATCATCTTAGGTTCTCTCGGTTGAGTTGTGTGTAATGTAATAATGATCATTAGGGCGTGAGAGATATTACTAAAAAGGTTATAGAAAGGATGAATGCGCTGTTGGTAAATCTATTCTTCTGAGTGTTGGGGCATGGGGTTATTCTGGTCAATTAAGAACTTCCTTTATTTTCCTGAGCAAACATATGAATGGTACTTCACTTTCTCACAGATTTGCCGCTGCACTGAAAGATTTGAAAGTTTGGGTTATGAATGTTGTCTCAATAGACTCAGCTGATACTCTACCAATTATCTACGAACGAGGTTTATTCGGTATATATCACAATTGGTGCGAATCATTCAACACCTACCCGAGGACTTATGATCTTCTTCACGCAGACCATCTTTTCTCCCAGATCAAAAAGAGGTGAGCTTAAATATCGTCAGATAATCATGTTTTTCCCCGAAAACCGTATGCATTCCAAGTATATTGTTTCTTTAAGCTCCAATCTATGCCTTTTGTTAATGGCTTTACTCTGTGGACATACAGGTGCAATATAGCAGCTTTAGTTGCAGAGTCTGACCGGATCCTCAGGCCAGAAGGGAAGCTCATCGTCCGGGACAATGCCGAAATGGTGAATGAGCTCGAAAACATGTTCAAATCGATGAAATGGGAGGTTCGATTTACTTACTTCAAAGATAATGAAGGATTGCTGTGTGTTCAGAAGTCAATGTGGCGACCAAGTGAGTCTGAAACGCTCAAATATGCAATTGCTTAGAGTCCACGCCTGGCTTAATATCATCATCATCATCCCACTCCAGTTTGTTGTTGCCAAGGATGGAACCGCCGGCCAAAGGTTAGGTCATTCTTTTTTGTTTTGGTTAAATTCCAAGTTTCAATTTTATGGCAATGTTACTTCCTAATTAGGCAGTGCATCATCATCATGTCATCTCTTCTAGGCCTTTGGGTGTAATTCATTTTTCTTCTGCCTTCCCTCTTCCCCCCCCTTGCAACCCATTCCTTCTTCAGAGGCTGCTGTTCAGTTTTCCCTGTACTATGATACTGATAGCTATTAATGAAATGAAAAACCACATTACATTCTTGCATTTGTTCATTTTCATTGATGTTGAGGAACTTCCAATGAATCAAAGATTTTATTTTGTTCTTAGTTCTCTCTTTCATGACAAAACCACATTTTTTCTTTCTGTTTAACATGTGGGGTGGGAATTCGAACCCACAGTTTTTTTATCAAGAAGATATATCTTATCTAATTGAGTTATGCTCGATTAGTGACAAAATCACATATTTGGGTAACTATCATTACCTGTTTCGTACACTTGACTACATTTTTTAGCCAATTCGAATATAGTTCAATCGATAAGACATGTACTATTAATGATTCGATCTTTCAACACTGCAATTATTCTCATTCAAAAAAAAAAAACTACATTTCTTTAAAATAATTTAAAAATAAAAAAATGAAACTGCTCATGGGTAAATGTGCATAATCCCAAAAGGAAAGATGATAAGAGTGGGTTGAATTGAGTTGAATTAATGTGTTTTTTTATTCAATTTACTTGTTTGGGTATGAACTTAATTGTTCTTAGTTAAATGTTGATCCAGCCATCTTTGAAATATTTGGGTTGAGTTCGATTTTGGTTGTGTGGTTCATTTATTTTTTTAAAAAAATCCATAAATTAACATGATCCAGATTAGTTGGTAGGATTCTGCACCTACACATACAATTTTATCACAAATAATTTTTTTTTTTAAGTTTTATTAATAATAAATTTAGATTCGTTTGTTTCCATTTAAACTAACTTTAAGTTAACCCAACTAACCTAAACCAAAACAATCTAGGTTGGGTTTCTTCAGATTTTTTTTATGTCATTGAGATTTTTTTAATATCCCATTCTTAAAAAAACACGATTTCTTAAATCTAAATAACTATGTCAACTACCCTGATTTTAAAAATGAAAATTGTAAAAATTATAAAATAAAGATTGTTTCATTATTGATTTATTGTTTCAAGTTGAAGAAATTATATTCGTTTGGTGGGATCGTATCTCACGTTGCTTCTAAAATCCTTTTTTTTCCTTGAGAGAAAGCAAGATCACGGTAAAGAAATATAAATTCTATTCTATTTATTCAAGGACAAATTGCACAAATTACATTTGAATTATGGTATTTGTTACCATTGAACTATGGAAATTTTTATTGTAAAAATTAACCCTTTATGAAAAGTTGTACCCATAAGTTTTTTATGGTAAAAAATAAAGGGACCCTCAAACTTTCAAAATGTTAAAATGGGTCCTGTTTTCTTCTGTCCACTTGTGTACTTTTTGGGATGAGTTTCATATCTGATTTAAATTAATTATTATCTAAATATTAGCAAGTAAAATCATTTTTTTATTCTTAAACATTTCAATAAATATAATATTATAAATTTTATCCCAATTTTACGTCTCCCTTTCAACCTACCAATAAGTCGTCAATCTAAGCATAATTCAATAAATAATGCATCTACTACTATTACAAAAGTCAATGGTAAATATTTTCACTAAAAGATTAAATTAACCTCATCACTTTATTTATTTATTTATTCTATAAGGCGTCGTCACTTTATGAATGAATAAATGAATGATATTTATACAAAAAGTTAGAAGCAACAAAATTAATAACAAAATATTAACAGAAAATACACCCGTAAAAGCCCACATTAATATGCCTCTCAAACAAATGCCTAACCAGGCATTAGTTTGCATCTCAGAAACAGCAGCCGATTAGCATTCAACAGTTTTGTGAACAAGTCTGCAGGCTGCTGCAACGAAGGGATGAACTGAAGGCTTAAATCACCCGAAACCACTCATTCACGAACAAAGTGAAGATCAATCTCCACATGCTTGGTGCGACCATGGAACACAAGATTGAGAGCAAGCTGGATGGATGATTGATTATCACAATAAAGAGCTGGAGGAGAAGGCAGAAAGACGAATAAATCTTTGAGAAGTTGCCGAATTCAACATAACTCAGTTGTAGTGTTAGCCAATGTTGGATACTCAGCCTCCGTAGAGCTACGAGACACCGTAGACTATTTCTTGGCAACCCAAGAAATCGGATTACAATCAAGAAAGATGACAAAGTCCATCGTGGAACAACGATCAATCTGACTACCAGCCCAATCTAAATATGAAAAAAACACGAAGGACAAGGGAGCTTACACAAAATTGAAAATTAAACAAGTATAATAAAAACTTAAATTAAAAGGGTATTGTTGGGAAAGAAGTCAAAATAAACCAAACAATTCACGGAAGCGAATAACAAACTAGGCCCAAACTTAATAGCCTAAAGATTATTTTGATTTTACAAACAAACAACCCACAATTCAGATCACAAGATTAATAAAACTGGAAGTAAAGAGATTTAGGAAAAGAGACACTTGACACCAAGATTTATACTGGTTCACCCCAACAATAAAAAAGCTACGTCAAGTTTCTACAATTGCCGGTTCCACTAAATCAGCTGAAGATTACAAAGGGAAACACTTAATTAAACCTCGCCATACAATCTCACTCTTAGTGTTCTTGGTTAGCAAAACCAATACAAAAAACACTTTCTAGGAAGCAATCTCGCTCTTAGTGTTCTTGGTTAGCAAAACCAATACAAAAAACACTTTCTAGGAAGACCACACACCTCTCTCTCACAAAAGCACTCACTCTAGATCTCTACATCTCTAGATTTCTAGCTTCTATCTGAGTTTCTGTCATACTAGATTTTTGTGAGTTATAAGTGTATTTATAGAAACTCACACCAAAACTTAACAGGAAAAAGGAAATGATGCAAACCAAATCCTAGAAATAAAAGATGATTAGATTTCCTTCCTCAATTTGGACTCCACTTTTAGGAAATTCCAGCTTTTCAAATCTTTCTTGATCTTTCTTCCTCGATCCTTGTACGACGATTTTCCACGATCAAAGCTCGATTGATGAATGAGCTCCACATTTTAACAGGTATTTGGTAATCATTATTTTTTCCCTTGCTATTTTTTTAAAGTAATGTGGTTTATAGTTTATTGTTTTATAATCTATTTTTAAAAATAACAGTAAACATAAAAACAAAACCAAAAAAAAATCTCCTTTCGAAATCTGGCTCAGAATGTACAAGTGTTCTTATTCTTAGGTGGAAAACAAAATCAAGAGATTGTGCGCAAATAGATATAATTGAAAAAAAAAAAAAAAGAGACTAATAAATAATAACTTGAATATCCATTATGAATTTTAACTCTCCCAACTTCAATTGTTATTGCCAACGGTCGTTTTGTCGTGGATTTTGTGATATAGATTAAGTACTAACGTGCTGATGAGATTTTAACATTACTTATTTTATTAACTATCAATTAATTAATTAAAAAATATATTTTTAACAATAGCCCGTCTAGCCGACTCATCATGGAGTTGTGGGAACGAAATGATATTTATTTTTTATATTTTTAATATGAAGTAAAAAATTCTGGCTTTCGTCGTATTTAAGAACATGGGTGCACGCATTAGCAAACTTTTGCTTCAAGTCTGAGATGACTGAAGGCAGAACCAAAGGAATCTCTCCAATATATTCATTATTCACTTTAGATCGCTTTTTCAAAAGCATTGTAAGTTCCTCTTTGACCTTCTTCTCTGCTTCAATTTCTTTTCTCATTTCAGGCCACCGATTGCTCAAACCTCTCCTTTTCTCCCTTCTGCTCTCTGTGAGTTTTTGCTCACTCTTAGATGTAATTGTTTAATTATGTTCCGACTCTGAGCTGAATTCAACCCATCTTTTTTCTTTTGTTCACTGAAGTTTGTACCTCCATGGCTTGCTCTGCTTTCTGGTTAAGCTTTATTTAGTTTGGATACAGAGCTTGTTGTTCCTTGTAAGTTGTTAGCCCCCTGTGAAATTCACTCCCTTACCCATTATTCTGATGCAGCAAGCAAAGTACCCAAATGCATTTGCCCCAATTTTAGCTACTAATTTGCTGTTTTCTGCTTCAGTCGCGCCCCTTCTTCATTCTAGCATACTTGAATCGAGCTGGGGGTATATGTTTATGGGTTAATCATAGATCTTATATGTTTAGTCTAGTCAGAATGATTTGATAGGTGTCATGGTATTCAATACTTTTATTCTCATATAGTACTGGAGTATATATTCTAACCTTCACAATTTCTTTTTCAGTTCAGTATGGGGTGGGAGATTGAACCTTCAACTTTAAGAAATGTAATAGATGTCTTATCCATGAACATAGCTCGGATTGGACATATTCAATCTGTAAAATATTTGGTGGGCTATACATGTGGACATTGTCATATTGCTTTCAATGATTCAAATTCAGAAAAAAAAAATAGGCATCCTAATTGATTTTAATGTTTCCCATTGAAATGTAGTTGCTCCTGAACCACATGTTATTGAAATTAAAGATGTTTTTGAGTGATGCTTATGCTCAATTGTATGAAGGAATATATATTTGGGGCTCTTAAAGAACACTTGGGATTGGGGAATATGGAATTACCATATTTTAATAACATCAATGAGAACCTGCCTGAAACTTTTTGTATGCAGAGAGCTCGATGGATTCAGATTATTATTACAAAATAAGTTCTCGGTATATTGCTGATAATTTCACCTCATTGGATCAGGTTTCATTCTTTCATCCTGGTGGCTTAAGCCTTATTTCTGTATCATGTATGAAAGCATGCTGAACAAAGTCTATATTATTTCTAATTCATTACCTTTTGTGGTTTTGCAAGTTTATTGAGATTAAGAATAATGATAGCCTTTCCCATGTGAAATTATGTTCAAGAACAAATAATTGTTTGTTTTCTAATTTCTAATTAAATGTAATCCCACTTAAAACATTTGTGTGGTTTGCTTGATTTTTCTGACTATGTATAAGTAGGTCAGATTACTTCATTCTGTTGTGGACGTGACATATTAAAAGTTATCATTTCGATTAATCCAAATACAATACAATCTCTTTGTCATTGATTTTTGGCCATCTGTATGTTCTATGCTTTTTGTGGACAATTCACTAACCCACCTCTTCTATGCTATTATGAATGTAGCACCTATAACGTGCAGGCATATGATTGTTGATATGCCTCTGTGTAAGCTTTTTGGTCATCATTAACTTAGATTGGAGGCCTTTTGTTTGATTCCTCCATTTAGGCTTAGGGATTCCTCTTTCTTAAGAGCTATGGCCTTTAGGTTGCCCACATTTTTTTGTCTTTGCATCAATGATGTACCTCGTTTCTTATAAAACAAAAAAAGAAAGATTATTGATATGCCTTTTTGTGTGTGTGTGTGTGTGTGTGTGTGTGTTGGGTTCATTCAAGGAAATTTTCCATTGGCACCCTTGATTAGAATAGGATAACCTCATGTGTTGGGCTTTGTTATCTATTTCACCGTACCCTCAAGCAGACATTCACACAAGTACTTGCATACTGGAAAACATAACACTTCGTTCAGGTTATATCTGCATTGAGACACGAAGGCCTTGAATCATCAAATTTAATTCTTGCTATCGACTTTACAAAGAGCAATGAGTGGACAGGTGGATATTTCTTTATATAAAAATTGTTAAGTGCTTCCACAGATTGCTAGAAGTTACATTTCACTGACTGCAGGCAGGCATTCTTTCAGAAGAAAAAGTCTGCATTCAATTAGCAGCATACCCAATCCATATGAGCAAGCAATTTCTATAATTGGTCAAACATTATCTCCTTTTGATGAGGATGGCTTGATACCTTGTTTCGGTTTTGGTGATGGTTAGTATTGGTTTTAATCATTTTAGATCCTCTACAGAAGTGCTAGTAACCAACTTTTCTCACTTCCTTTTCTGTAGCATCAACACGTGATCAGCATGTATTCAGCTTCTACCCTGATCATCGGCCATGTAAAGGTTTCAAGGAAGCACTTTCTCGATATAGAGAAATTATGCCGTATCTGACTTTATCAGGTCTGTTAGAACTTCTTAGTTAACTGGACAACTTTGTTGTGCTATTTATCACCACTATTTGTAGTACGAATCATAATGCAGAATTCATTTTTGGTATCCTTTTGCTTACTTCACAATGCAACTGCTATGTCAATGGAGGTCTTGTGTTAATATATACAAGCCTGTCAAATGATAACTTCGTTAATATTAGTTCCAGATGTTGACTATAATTGCATTCATATGACAAAAAAGGTATTTGGTATATAGATTTAGACAAGCTACCGCCTCCCCCAAACGGGACAAAAATGTAATAATTTCTGTGGTCACTCTCTTCTTCCTTTTATATTGTTTATATTATATGGATGAGTGAGGATGATATACAACATTATATTCATTGTCTTTGTCGTATGATAAGTAAGTTCAGATATTCCATCAATTTGATTCTTCATATTGGGATCGACAAAAGTTCCTATTCCCCTGCATACCTTGGTCTTACAATATGTTTATTTACATTCTTTGAGGAGCTTTCCAAGCATTCTATATTTACCAACCTTTTAAGGGTTATCATCTGTGGACTTTTGTAAAAATTCCTTGGCTGGCTAATATAATTTCCTTCTACCTAAGTTATAATTGTCCTAATGAAGTTCTTAAGCTTACTTATATAGGTCCGACCTCTTTTGCCCCTGTTGTAAATGCTGCAATTAACATTGTTGAGGAAAGCAATTGGCAGTATCATGTCCTTGTTATTGTTGCAGACGGACAGGTTGTTGGATGTGCTCTGTTTGTATTATTTCTTACTTCTCCCTATCTCATATATACGTCATTGTCTTAAGTCCTAAAATTATATAATATTGAACAGGTTACTAGAAATCCTGACACACCACCTGGTAGATTGAGTTTTCAAGAGCAGGCAACCATAAACTCTATTGTTGCTGCTAGGTAAAACAATAATCTTTCTGAAGTTTGGTTGCTTTTGTGCTCGAAAGCTCATTAATATTTGAATCACCAGCCATTATCCTCTGTCAATCATTCTAATCGGAGTAGGGGATGGACCTTGGGATGCTATGCGGCAATTTGATGATAATATCCCTCAGCGTGCATTTGACAATTTCCAGGTATCCAATTAATATTTCATTAAATCTACGTGCGTGGTTGTTTTTTAATTTTATGAACTGGTCTTGAGCATGGGTTTATTTTGGTATAATATTGAATCTTATGGTGGTGTATTTGGTACTTTCTATTAACTTCATCTAATGTTGCTGGCTATCCTTAAACCATTTTGCTGTAAATTTTTTCTTGGAGATTTGAGTTCAACATTTATATTTTTTTTCCGAAGACTAATATGATTACCATTGATATAACATTTTTTTAAAAATATTCGTGCTGACTGTTATTGTATGAGTCCAGAATTCAGTTCTAAAAATAAATCTTATGAATAATATTATTTGACTGAAATTTGTAGTTGACCTTGGTTAACTGTGGCATCTCTCTAGATTCTAGCACTCTATAATTTCATGATTCATGTGGCTGGTTTTGTTGTCATATGAAATCTTTGGAAATCAATGTTTGATTGTGGTTTGGTCCAGTTTTGTGACTTCACTTAATATCTGCTTCTCTTTATTGGTCCAGTTTGTTAACTTCACAAAAATCATGTCTGAGAACACAGAAGCATCAAAGAAGGAAGCAGCATTTGCCCTGGCTGCCCTCATGGAAATTCCATTTCAATACAGAGCCACCCTCTCTCTGCAGTATCCAAAGTAAGTCAGGATTTTCAAATCCAAGTGAATATACAATTCCTGTATTGGATTTGCAAAAATGACAGTGACCTTTATGCAGGAGAGCATCTGTAAATGGAACAAGTACAAGGCCGCTTCCTCCTCCTCCTGAAGTCATTAATCATGACAACGCAGTTGCAAGCCAAAATTTGAAGAATGTAGCTGCTGAAAAACAGAGTACCTCGTCGGAATCGGTAACTTAATTTATTTATGGAGTGTTCTAAGAATGGGAAAAATAGGCATTGTGGCTTCACAAATAATGTAGGAAAATTTTGTTGTATTTTGGGATTTAAGATTGTCATAGGGTTACGAATATAGGGACTTCCGGTGACCAAGCAAAAATTTTTTCATGGGACATTAATGGAAAGGTAATGAAATAAAACAGCTTGTTGTAAATTAGGGAGATGGAGCAGAGAAGGAAACTGCATAGAAAAAGTACTAGTAACTCGGGTATCAGATGAATCACTGATAAATAATATTGGGGAGATGAATTTGTCCTGCTAAAATTGAAAATTGAAACATTTATATTCTGTTTGATGGCTTCATTAATGTAAATTTTTTTAATTAATTTTCTCCTGTTCAAGGTCTGCCCAATATGTCTGACAAACCCAAAGGACATGGCTTTTGCATGTGGTCACACTGTAAGTTCTCTACCATGGAACTTTTTTCCAGTGCTAGTGTTAGGTTGCAGTTTTTGACTTGAAAGATTTTTTTTTTTTTTTTCTTCCTTCAAAGTCAATTCCAAGTTCCTTTCCTTAAGACATCAGATATGTGTTGCATATTTTGTATGCAGTATTTATAGTCCATTTTAGTTTCTAATCTTATTAATTGTCTCCTTGCTCGGTCGTATTATTTCTGCTACCAAAGAATTGTTTTTTTTTTTTCCCCCATGGAAATAGAAATATCTGAATGACATGTGGCTGTAGCTTTCTTTACACAAGGTTTCCTGATCACCAATCCTAATATTAATAGCTGTTTCCTGCATGGCACAATGAGATTTGTTGTTATTCGAAGATTATTGAAGGAGCTATTTGATATTCTGGCATAGTGTTTGAAGCTTGTTTAAGCAATGTGGATTCTATTTTTTATTTTCAGATTCGCTGAATCAAATGGATTTTAGTGCATATCTGTTTGGTTCATTTGTTTTTGGGATCTGTTTTTAGATTTTGCGATCCAAATAGTGTGAATTTTGAAAACAATATTTTTATATTTGCAGGGTATTCAAATCTTAAATTTGAAAATTGAAAATGCAGAATTACACCAAAAATAAAAAAATAAAAAATTTAATAAATATACCATTTCATGCTATAAACTCATTTCATTTATGATAAAATAAAAATATGTATGACATAATATATTATAAATTATATAATATTGTAAAATAATACCTATACAAAATTTATAACATAAAACATATTCATAAATTAATAATGTTTGAGATTATCAACAAAATATTTAGTTGGTAACTACAACTATTTTTATTGTTTATAAATATATTATCAAAGACATTTTGAATGAGATTAAGTTTCTAAATCTGCAACCAAACGCATATTCACTGAAAACATGAAATACAACTTTGTTTGTTTTTACTGAATCCCTTGTTGTGAGATCATTAACGAAAAGCACACTTAATCTCATAGCATTCTCCTTCGTACGATGTTTTTAAAACCACATTGGAGAGGAAATATATAACGATGCTAGTTTGCCTTAGTATCTTGGATTGCAGGGGAAGGGGATGGATAAAAATGGCTTAATGGTTACTATATGAGAATATGCTTGTTTGGATATCATTTAAAAGTTCTGGAGGTCGTTGTGTGTTGTGTCATATGAAAGCCAGGGGACTAATATTTATGAATGGAATGAAAATGTCAATGGTTTTGTATTACTTGAAGCCTGAAGGGGACAGTCACGAATATGTTTGCCTATTACTTATTTTCTGTTCCTTTTCCAGACCTGCAAGGATTGTGGCGTAACCATCTCAACGTGTCCGTTGTGTCGAGAACCGATAAAGATGCGCTTGAGACTATTTACCTAAGTCAATAAAAGAACTTCCTCGTCACCCTTGAGGTATTTTACTGTTGAAGCAATTTTATGGTTACATTAATAATATGCTTCCCAAATCTATGAGTAAACTTGTATAGTTTAGAAACTGCCAAGGAAGAAGAAGCAACTAGTATGGGTTAAGGGACAAGCCTCTCTTTCTCTCTCACATCAAAGGAGGTGTTTCTTTGAAAGTGGAATGTTGTAATTATTCTCTTGTACAAGGAATTGCATTGTAAATTTACTACAAAAATGTTGAGAGTATGGGGTGGGGATAGGATACTGCCTCAAAAGTTACACTGCTAGAGCCTGGAGGACCTCTGTAGTCATGTTTATGCATTATCAAAAAGTTGTAAAAATGTTACCTCCTTAGAAAATATTTCCCTTGCTGACTTTAATTCATAAAAACTTGTTCATCTACTTGTAAAAATCTTATATTTACTTTTAGTTTTTGGAGTTAGAGTGTAACTTCGGCCTTGGCATAAAGGATGGTTTGTTTTGTAGGAATATTGGATTCAACCATTTAGATTGCTATCAGTAGCTCATTCTTAGATTTTTAGACATCATATTTATAATATCCATCCTTCAACAACCCATTCACTACACAGTCTTTATAAACTAATATTAACAATTTTAACAGTATAACTAGGCTGATACAATATAGTTTGAAACTATATCAGTTACAACAAATCCATAAATGATTTCAAAATACGGTGTATAGTAAAGTAACCCTTAGAATGCCAAGAATTCAATGATGCTCATACTTGAACTTTGAAATTGATAAAGCTAGGATCTCAGTTGGTAAAGATGCACAGTTGGAGGCATGGATTAAATTCTAAATCTTAAACTCCTTTGAGGTATTGCATTCATCAAGGAAATTAGTTGATGATATTCTTTACTGCTCAATTCTAAGATGTCAGTTGGGACCAACCATGCCATAAAATAGGACAAAAAAGAGATAGGCCAATTTATGATGTTTAGTTAAAATGTCTCAATCTAACCATATATACAAGGAGCAAAGACAGACCATGGTAGAGCTAATCTACCATGTTGGAGCTGAGGTGTCTCTCAAGTTGGATATGTTCAAAGCATAAACATGCCATTGAATGGTTCTCTATCCAATTCGTGATAATGTGGATTGTAAATTATACGATGAAAAATGTTGTATTGTTTAAAGTATTTAATTCTGTGATTATTCCAAGAGTCATTGTAGCTCAGGGTCGCGGTCAAAAGACTTATGGCTCAAAAAGGTTAATCTAAATTGACAACATGAGTATAGTTTAACCGGCAGACTTTCAAATCACTACCTCCCTCCATGTTGTCGAACCAAAAAAAAAATGTAAATCAAAATTCAACTTGAAGATAACGTTTGGTGGACTAGACGACTGGCCCAACTCCCACTTAGGAATTGATCTCTTCAATGACTATCCATCTTATAGGCGATTGATGATCAGTAGTTTGTATCATAATACTCCAAACAAACAAAAACAACTTTAATTTTATAAAGGAGAATTAAAGGCATTCTAGGGTAAAAGAAGCATTAAGTTCAATGGTTGGCAAGTAGAAGAAGGCTTAGAAAATGGGCATGCAGTGTACAAAAGTAACAGCTAGAATGTGCAGCCTCGTGAAGAGTTAAAAAAGTGAAAAGTGAATGCATTATTACCACCAGAAGAGAATAGGGAAACACAGAGACAAATTAACACACAAAAAAGAGGGCATCAAAAGGCAAAACAGCCAAGAGGCAGCAGCATCAGTAGCATTTAGGCAAGAGCTTCCAAATGGAATATAGAAACAGAGAGAAAGACAAACATGGGCAGAAAAGAAAGAGAAGAGATAAGAGAATATGAATAAGAACAGAGTAAGGAAAAAAGACAAAGGCAAACTGTGTGTGTATATAATTAAATGGAAAGAAAGGGATAGAAAGAGAGAGAATTTATTTGGAGTTGGAGGGTGAGGGTGAGGGTGAGGCTCGAAGCCAATGGACGAAGCTTTGGAGTGTAGCAACATCAGCTCTATAGTGATTTTGGGTGAAGTCCAAAAGATCTGACCATGTGAAATCAGGGTACTTTCTTGGCCCTTCTCTGCCCACCAAATCTTGTGGGGGTCTCACCACTTTATCATCTTTTGGGCACACAAAGAACACCAGTGACCTCCTCTCTCTCTCCCTGTTCACCACTGCCCTGTGCAGGCAGCTCTTGTACGCCCCGTTCGACAGCGCCTGCATCCATCATACATCAATTATTTATTTGAGGAGGCTGAAACAATGTGACCGACAGGGTTTTATAACCTTTTGAATGTCGTATGACAGTAAAAAGTTAAATTTTGGGTTTAAATCTCATTTGTAAGAAAATAATAATTTGGTTGTCCTTACCTTTATTTTTCTTATAACAAATTAACAAGGTGGTTTTGAATATGTTTATAATGAATATATACTCAAACCACATCGGTTGAAAGTGAGTATTGGATATATGCATATATTCAACGATAAAATAATATAGGAAGAACAAAAATTATTATTATTATTTTAAGTTTATAGATTAAAATAGGTATTGCAAAAATTTATGAATCAAAATAGTTGCTCTTGAAAAGAATAGAGACGACCAAAACATATATTTTAAAACTTAAGGAACCAAAATAAGATAGATTTAAAAATTTTAAGGACTTAAAAAGAGGAAATTAAACAAGGCTTTGGTCATGCATATTTGAGTGAGAGTTAAAAGGAATAACCATGTTGAATAACTTTTCCACCACAGCCCCTTTCTCTCTTAATTAGTTACCCCTTTTTCTGCCTCTTCTACTCTCTCTTGAATATTTTTTGGGTGGTTTCTAAATGTTCTCTCTTTGAATGCCTATGACCCCAACTGGGTTTGGTTTGTCATCTCTCTCATGTCATTTTCATACATACATAATAATAGAAAGAGAAAATAATAGAGAGAAAAAAAAAAGGCTGTTATAAGAATAATATTTGGCTACATATCAGTCTGTTGGTACGATAGCTCATACACACTACCATTATGTTTTTGACAACTAAGAAAGAGGAATGTAAAAAAAAAAAAGTACCTTTTTTCTTCTTTTCAAAAAATTAAAGAAAAAATTTGGTTACACATCATCATTATGTTTCTTACAACCACGAGAGATTAGAAAAACAACAAAAAGTTTTTTTTTAAAAAAAATAAATAGTTGTCAAATTTTTAACTGTGGTGTGTGTAGCAAGATACCTAAACCCCAGTATGTAGCCATAAAGTACAGTTAAAAAAATAAATAACGATCAAACTTTTAGTGGTGGTGAGTAAAAAGATATCTAACACACCAGTGGTGTAGCGAAGTATTTTTCTACACACTACCATAACGTTTTTGACAACTAAAAGAGAGAGGAATACATATAAGGGTGACGTATAAGAAGATAGCTAGACCCGAGAATGTAATATTCGAATTTAAAATTTAAAAAAAAAAAGGAGGAGGAGGAGGGTAGGGAAATACCATGAAAGTGTCACCAATGTTAATGACCAATGCATCTGGTCGAGGTTTGACAGAGAACCATGAGTTGTTAGCAAAAACTTGGAGGCCTCCAACTTGGTCTTGATGAAGAATTGTTAGAGAAGTTGGGTCGCAGTGAGGGCCAGTCCCAAGGGTGAGGCCTGCGTTTTGGCATGGTGGGTAGTAATTGCATCTCATTATCGACCTTCCATCTTCAAAAAACTTCCTGTAATGTTCTCTCTCTACTCCCAAACTTATCGCTAGAAGCTCCATTATCATCAGTGCTACTCTTCTCATCTCCTCGCAGTATCTTTGGTATATCCATCTTCATCATTCAATTTAACACAATTCAACAACATCAAATTCTTATCCATTTCCTCAGTTAGTTGTTGCTGTGTTTAACTAATAAGATTAACATCATAGAAGAAATTGTGAAAATGAAGACACAAACATTGAATGGACCCAATAACAACGAAAGTAGACTAAATAGATAGATGTATAAATGCACGGCTTATAATTGACATGTTTAGAAACGTTCTAAAATATATATACTTTGCTAAAAAGTTAAAAGTTCGAGAAGAAACAATTAAATGGACGAAATAAGAACTAAATAGAGAGAGATGTATGAAACATTTTTAAAATATTGAACGTAGTTTAATTGGTTAAGACATACCCGGTGGTTTCGAAATCGTGTCCCAAGAAGGACTTGAAGTAATGAAGAACGTCAAGACGTTGAGATTGGAGATGATCATCATTAGAAGAAGAAGAGTATTCGAAAGAGAAGGTCTCTTTCCAAGGGAGTTTGGAAGAGAAACGTTGAGCATGAGCACCCGAATATCCAGAAACCCTACCGGCCTTCTTCCCAACGCTAATCTTTTTGACCAAAGGCATCTTGAAAATGGCGTCCAAATGGTCGTGAGCCGCCTTTATTAGCTCCTCTTCCACCCCGTGGTTCGTCACCTGGAACACCCCGTGCCTTCTGCACGCCCTCCCGATCGCCACCGCCGCCTCCGCCGTCGCCTCCTCCTCCCCTCGCCGGAACCCCCCCAGGTCCACCACCGCCTCCTGCAGCTCCTCCGCCTCCTCCCCGCTCCCGGCCAACTCCGCTTCCGGCCATACAAATTCCTTCGCCATGCTCATATTCTTGTTTTTATTATTGCTACGGAGCATGTTCGTGAGGAGTGCCGCGGTGGCGGTGGTGCTGGAGTCCATTGTTCTCACTGCCGACGACATGTCCTCACTTTCTGTCTTTGTGTTTGTTTTTGTGTTTTGCCACGGCCTCCGCCTCCATTCAAATACTTCAAGCCCGGAATGGGAGAACGAAGAATCATGTATCTTTGTACACATCACCATTATATTTTTTATTAATAAGGAGTGAGAATTATAAAAAATAAATTTTAATTGTTAAAATTTTAATAATAATATTTTCTCAAATGAACTCTCTAGAGCTCATCTTTTAAGTATATATAGAATCTTCTTATATACCACCATTATATTTTTTATAAAATTAGGAATGAAGAATGCAGAAAATGAACTTCATTTTTTTTTTAGAATAAATATTTGTCAAATTTCAATGATAATTAACATTTTCTCTCGAATGAGCTCTTCCTCTCTTAGGAACAATATTTGACTGCATATTAATATATAAGATCTTTTTATACACTACTATTATATTTTTTACAACTAAAAAAAAGTAATTAAAAAAATTGTCAAATTTTTTGATAGCTACTCACCGATATGTTGTAAAGTATTATCCCACTCATACACGATGGTGACATGGTTGCACCCTATCATGGAAGTGTCTAGAAGGTTATTATATGTTTGTCCAAACGACATTGCAAATTGTCATCTCAATTCTACGTCTCTACTTGTATCCCAAAAGAAAATAATAATAATAAAAATAAAAATAAAAATCTACGTCTCTACCTTAGCTAGGCTATATCATAAATGCTTCTTGTCTATCTCTGTCCCATTCTTTTCTTTCATTTCCTCTCTTTCCTAATTTTCATTTTTTTTTCTTTTTTCTTCAAAATCTCTCTCTCTCGTCAATAAAGATTTTTTTTTACTTCTTATTATTGATGTGATATTAGATGTAGTTGATGTTGTTCCCTGTTTTCTTAATTTTATAGGATCTTCTTTGCTAACTATTATTTTGTTTTTTTCTCATAACAATTTAGAGGGGATTTTAAAAAAAAAAAAATATTTTTCAAAATTTTTAATAGTAGTTAAGATAATATCTACGTACCAATAATTAAGTAGCTAAGTTTTTTTTTTTTTTTTTTTTTTCAGTTTATGAGTTTTCAAACAATTATTTTATCTTATTATTATTTCGACACTTAATATCTAATTACCCTAATACTCGTCTTGGCCAATTAATATGCATATATATGTATGTTTTTGTCAGTATGTTAATACACATACATAAATCATGTTAACTATTTGTTAAAAGAAAAATATAGGATAAAAATTCAAAATAATTTTTTAAAAAATCAAAGACTAGTACTGAAATTTTAAAAAATTTAGAATTAATATGAAATACACAAAAAAAAAAGTTCAAAGATGAAAATAGATATGTTAGGAGAAGAACCAAAATGAAATTCAAACATTTTGTAGATATTGATATAATAGTAATGATACTTTTAATAAGACTATGTTCATATTTGAATGAATATTATTACTCTATATAGTATGGTTATTCTTCTCTCTAAGTTTTAAACTCAAATATTTAATGTAACTCTTCAACACGTCAAACGACGTATATATAGTTCAAACCTAACAAGAAATATTTGATGAAAATTTGAGAAAGAATCTCACAACAGTGGGAGCACGATCTCAAGTAACTTACAAACATGATTAACAACTACTAATTAATTTTCTCTTATTAAATAATATTTGAATATAAAATATTATAGCTCTAATATTTATAACTGACCTCAACAGAAATTTAATCACTTTAATTTCAATTTCAATATTCTTATTGTACCAATAAACTTTCGCGAATGGAAGAAATGACTTTGAGAGAATAATATAGAAACTAATAGAAATGAAAAAAAAAATTAAGAGGGGATGTTGATTATAAATTTATAAGTTGTGGAGCCAAGTTGCATTTGAGAATTTAATTATCAATAATTGATAATATAGGTGAATTTTTTAAAAATAAATA
>JAOANK020000081.1:511732-527594 GCA_026257165.2 Telfairia occidentalis
TGTTTGTAAGACAAAAAAAAAATCATTTTAATGTAGAGTTTGAGAAATGGATGAAAAGGCCCTTGAAGGAGTCTTGGAGGAAGTTTATTAATTCTTAACTAACGAAGACAAAGTAAGTTTTTGTGCATTTTTCCAGATCTTTATAACTTTCCCTTGCAAAACAGTCTTCTATTTCTGCTTTCATCTTTTAGGTTCATGAGTCTCACTTCACATAATTTTTATTTCAAGAGGGTTTGTTTGATTCTAAGTTACGCGAGCCTTGCATTCTATTGGCTCAAAAAAGAAAACAATACCAAAAAAATCCTTATTTAAAAAAAAATAATTGGGCATCTAGGATAAAGTACCTGACAACACCAACCATCACATTTTTTTAATAAATTCTTAATTCAACTCCACATGATTTTATTTACACAATAATTTGATTGAAATAAATTGATACACTAAGGATAAAATGTAATATTCTAAGAGAACAAGGACAAATTTTAACATTGCAAAAATATTGAGGATGGATTTGTAAAGTTATCAGTATGTTTATTATATATGGAAAAGTATGATACTAAGTAAATTGCTAATGTATTTCAGATTGCTTTGGAAGGGCAATTGGTTCGTACAGGAGAAGAGCTGTAAAATACTTGCTCTGATAGTGAGGTACACCTTTGAAAATATTTTCCACCACAAATTTTCAAGGAATCGGTTGTGTGTGTTGGCGTGTATATGTGTGTACGTATGACTGATGCAACCATTATGGCATCTTTTAATTTATTTCTCATAACTTTAGTGCTAGAAAAAAAAATCACGATGGCAGTTTTGGAAATGGTGATGCCTCAAACTCCAAGAGGAAAATTACTACCATCGATGATGTTTTGGATGGACTGGTGAAATGGCTTTGTGCACAGGTATGATGCATATTTTCAATACCTGTAACATAAGGAAAGACCGGAATCACTTTTTTATATGAATTTTTTCCTTTGGAAGCTTCGATTAAGGTTGGAGGCCCAATGTTGGCTACGTGACATTCTGGTGCAAGAATTTTTTCGTGTTCATTCAATTTATTTTAATGGGAAATGGTAAAGATATGTAAAGGAAAATCAAAAGGAGACAGCCTTGAGGCAGGGGGAGGGGGAACATTCTTCAAAGAAACTAATACAAAAAAGCTTTCCAATTCACAATAAACATGGAAAGGCTATAATTACAAAATAGTGTAATTTATTTAAGTTACCGATATAGTTGTTTGTATTTAAAATAATCATTATGGAAACTTCAAAACTTTCAATTTATAATCACAGTATGGCTCTTGCCTTTGCTTCATTTTTTGTCCTCGTTTATTTGCCTTCCCTATTCTCCCTCGTTCTTTGTAAGTTTCTGTCTAATGTCTATCCCTCATATTTGCACCCTCATCATGGTTGGCATTGACATCCGTAAGAAGGAATGCCAGTTATGCTTCCCTGAGCCTTACCTAATTCACAACATTAATCATAAAACCTCGCTTTTCATCCAAGCCACCAGGTACTTTTGGATGTCAATTGTTTAATTTTGGATCAGTGAGGTCTTTGCTTATAAAGCTTGGTATTAAGGTTCTTTTTGTCCTCGTAACTTGGAGACCTAAGATCATCTCTTCATCTCCATGCCCCTTTGCTTGAATTTGTGGCTCCTTCTCCTGCACATCTTTGGATGGCAGTTACTCCTTCCCCACTCAATGGTCAGCTTGATTTCTTCCTTCACGGAAGTTTATCCTTTTAAGAGAGAGAAGAAGATCTTGTGGCTTCATTTACTATGACCTATATGGCTAAAAAAGAGCAACAGAATGCAACAATCGAAAAAATCTTTTAGTTTTTTTTTAGGATAATGTGACTTTTGTAGCCCTCTTATTGCCACTTGGAAATTTTATACACCTTAGGGCTTAGTCTTACTTCTCTTATCGCCACTTGGAATTTAGAAGACTTCTCTGTAACTTACTTGGCTTGGGCTTGGCTTCCTCCCTCACTTTCTGTAGTTTCATATATACTATGAAATAGTTTCTTACCATCTTTATGTAACTCCTCTGGTTTCCAGCTGCAGATTTTCTTATATTGAATATCCTTTAAATCAAATTTGAATTCAGATCTCTACTTGTGAAGCTTAAGGGTTCTGTTTTTTGTATGGTTCTCTGGTTGCCCTTTTTTAGTGTGATCTTTGTACGTGTTTGCATTAGAAAGAGAGAGAGGTGAGTGTTCAAATTTTGTTTTTGTTACTCAGAGATGGACGTGCAGAGAAACTTATGATAGGAGGAATATAGGTGAGAGAGGGATAGAATCACACTTTTGTTTGTTTGAGGGACTGGGAGGGAGAGAGGAGTGTCAATGTATTTTGTCTTAAAACACACAAAGGGAGAGTCAAACTACAATTTTTGTTTCTTGGTGAGAGATGGAAAAGGGGAGAGACTGGAAGGAGGAACATATGTGAAAGAGAGCCTCAGAAAGTTGATGGGAGAGACTTGTGTAAGAAAGAATCTAGGCGAGAGAAAGGGAGAGAATCAAACTTTTGTTTCTTGTATTGCGTATGCGTTGTGGTTTTTAGCTTGGAATATCTCCCAAAATTTTGTCTCGTTAAAACTTGTGATTAATTGGTATGGATGCATCAACCTGAGCACAACTCAACTGGTTAAGGCATACTTCTCTAATCGTGGGTCCGAACCTCCACCTCACATGTTGTTGAATTAAAAAAAAATGGTATGGATGCAAGATTTAGTCAGCAAAAACTGTAAGAGGAATATGTTATGTGAACATAAATACATACCCATGTACTTGTTTGAATGTACAAACATACTTTTCTTGTTTGATGTTTAATTCACTTTGAAATGTTAGGAAGAAGATCAGCTGAAGACCATCCATATCCTTTTAGTGGCCCATTTATTTTCGTTAATTGTAAATTTATTTTTGAGCTTTAGTTTCAATGAGGCTGACATACTGGTCTTAAAATGTTGTGTAGCTGAAGAATCCTTCACATCCTAGTCGGGCTGTACAGACTTCTGTCAATTGCCTTGCAACTCTGCTGAAGGAACCAAAAGTCAGATCCTCCTTTGTACAAGCAGATGGAGTGAAATTGCTTATTCCTTTGATTTCTCCTGCATCGACCCAACAATCTATTCAGGTAAGTGTAGTCATTCACTTCTTGGCAATGACGCTGGTCTTCTTTAGTTGGATACTTTGCTTTGGATTTCTTATCATATTTATCATTAAACACCGGGTTCACATTTCTAAAGTTGTCTACAATATTCAATTACTCCATTTAATTTTGAAATTTGTTATCCTCAAACTTTAACATTGATACTAACTGTTCTTTGTCTAACAGCTTCTATATGAAACATGTCTTTGTGTTTGGCTGTTATCATATTATGAACCGGCAATTGAATTCTTGGCCACTTCTAGAACCCTTCCAAGACTCATCGATGTTGTCAAGAGTTCCACAAAAGAGAAGGTGAAGCCCTCCTTTGGTCCATTGTGGTCATTCTAATAAAGTTATCTGAGGCCCTGTTCTAACTGACTTGTATTCATTATCTCCTTACATTCTTTGCAGTGTTACAGTCTGCCTTTATTTTTCATATCATCAAGTAGATTAGCCACTTAGAGTACGTTGGCTAGTTCACCATGTCCAGCTTCTAACATCAATGTTTATGTGACTTGTTTGTGATATTTCTACTAGGTTGTCCGAGTTGTTATTTTGACTCTAAGGAACTTACTTCATAAGGGGACATTTGGAGCTCAAATGGTGGGTCTCGGACTACCACAAATTGTTCAAAGTTTGAAATCACAAGCATGGAGTGATGAGGTTTGAAAAGTTGAAGATTTTTTCTTCTGGAGTTTCTTTTATTCTTTTTCATTATAGCTCAAGCACCAAACTCATTGATGGACATCGAAGAAACCATTCTTGATCTGTTTGTTCTTTATGGTTGATTACTTGGATTATTTGATTAATCTCTCTGTTTTCAACATGTTACAATTCAATAGCAATCACCAAAGCAACATTATTTTCAATCTCAAGATTATCTTTATAACATCGATGGTTAGCTAAAACTTAAAAGTCACTTAATGTCACTTGTGTTTTATTATCCAAATCTTTGATGGGTGAATTAAATCTTATAGATCTATTGAGGATTTCCTTCTTTTGCCCCCATTTCCCATTAAATGTAGCAGATGTAAGGGCTCTTTCGTCTTCACCCTTACATTCTTCTGATGTACCTTTTCTTCTTAGTGTGAAATGAATGACAACTCATCGTTCCTGATATTTTCTCAGTTTCATAATTACACGACTGGATAATTTTGCTGATTAAAAACTTTTGTTCTACGATCCCAACCTTTTTCTAGATAAGACCTCCATGCCATGTCTTCTATTTCGATCTCTCCAAAAGAGGGTACTGGAGCAACTGAGATGTGTTTGTGATAGAACTTCGAATATACTGTATTTTTAGAGAGAATATTTTACCTTTTCAGATTTTCTTTTCATTACTTATTCCTTTTGTCTGCAACCCACAACGGCACAACCTCCGCTTCCCTTATTATAACGGCAGTTACTTTTTATTGAAGAAACTTGTAAAATAAGAAATTTGCAATGGCTTCTAAAATATTCCTTACTGATGCATGGTTCATTGCTGTAATTTTACTTTGGAAAGTCAATGAAGTACCTTCCCAGTCTGCATTTGGTTTCTGCATTCTTTTCTGACCACCTAATCTGGACAAGATCAAGATAGTTGGCAGAATCTTTATTACGAATGATTTCTCTCTTTGGAAAAATCAAGCGAACTGGTTAAATCCTACTTTTTTCCAAGTGATTTGGATTCTATATACATTGTTGAATAGGGCAATGTGCACTAACAATGCGGACTGGTTCGTTTCCATTTTTATTTGATTTACATTGACTAACATATTTACCGTTCTTAATCAAGTCGGCATACCTTGTAGCGTATATTTCCTTTGCTTCTCTATTCTAGTGTCTTTTCATAGTGATTTTCCAATATGTATAGGACCTTTTGGAGGCTTTGAGTCAACTGGAAGAGGGGCTGAAAGATAATATCAAGAAATTAAGTTCTTTTGACAAGTACAAGCAGGAAGTTCTTCTCGGTCATCTTGATTGGTCTCCTATGCACAAAGATGCAAATTTCTGGCGTGAAAATATTACGACCTTTGAAGAGAACGACTTCAAGGTGCTTTTTCTATCTGTTTACAGTAGTTTATTCTGCCATTTTCTGAATCTTCACCAAGTCATTATCATGCACAAAGACTCTACGGTGAACATGCTTATTATGTTGCTCCTCCTAGATCTGCGATAAAGAAACCACTTTTTCCTTCATAGATCTTCATGATTCCTTATGAAGGATAGGGAATCGTGAAAAAAAATTTGCTTCACTGAAAGTGGAAGTAATATGTGAATTTTCTGATACAGATACTGAGGGTCCTCATCACCATTCTGGACACTTCCTGTGATCCAAGGGCTCTGGCAGTTGCTTGCTTTGATCTTTCCCAGTTCATTCAACACCATCCAGCTGGGAGAGTTATAGTGACAGACCTAAAGGCCAAGGAAAGAGTGATGAAACTGATGAATCATGAGAATGCTGAGGTTACCAAATATGCCCTTCTCTGCATTCAAAGGCTCTTCTTAGGTGCCAAGTATGCCAGCTTTCTGCAGGCTTAATTCAGTTTTATGGCGAGAGACACTTGTGTAAGTTATAATAAACCCGTCTACTTAAACACCCCAGTTGCTGGAGTTTGTTCTGCACTATCAAAGAGAGATGATTAATTTTATTCAGTAATTATCTTCTTAATTTTTTGGGTTCCTTTTTTTGGTGTCAATCACGAGAGATTTTATTCATTTCTTGCATTCCCAGAATATTCTTGGATATATTGAATAAAGTCATGAGGTTTTCTTACCTTGTGTTTTAACCTTTGATGTGGATTCATTTGAAATTGAAGAGACCTCTCTAACATAATGAGTTGAAAGCAAGTGAAAAGATCTTTCAACTTTTCTCTTGTTTATTTATTTTTTTATTGTGGAAAATCTAGTTATTGATTTTTGTGAAATTATTCGGATTGCAGAATCAATTACACAAGAATATCATGCATAACAAATTAAGTAAATATACGACGATTTTTAGTAGTCATGTTATTGGTCTTACTTGTCATGGTTAATATTTTTTATAGTCATCACTATTTTGAACAGTTATAACGTCTTGTGGTTGTTCTCAAAGAATCGTGGCCATCGAGTTACTTTAGATATTGTTTACCTTGCTAGATCTTGGATTAAATGTTCTAGTCATTTTCAATTTTATGGAAATGAAACCATTGAAAATTTTATGAACACCACAAGATCAGCGACAGAAATATTTGTGGTGTTAATTTTCGTTGCAGTCTCTGTAATACTTGTAGCCGGTTCAAGCCACATTTTCTTTGATGTTTTAAAGCCCTCCCTTAAAAACACACATTTTCCATAAACGCTCTGTGCATCAAACTTTGTATTCGTTCTTGGTGCCAACGAATTAGTCAATACATCTACAAGGATAGCCCTGAAAACTTATTTCTCTTTCATAACATTTGTATATCTAGTCTCAATATGAGGTTTTGAGCTTCGTTCAAAAATCAATCTCGACTTTATGCATATACATAAATTTTATTTTAGTACATGAACAATGAATATATGAACTCGTAGGTACAATCATGAGCGGTTGTGTATGGTAATTAAAGAGCCATGTATATGTATATGTATATCATCATTTATTTCAGATGTTTTGTGATACTAATGTACCACTGGTGTAAAAATAGGAGTAGATTGAATCATTTGATATGTAAAACAATGCATTACAAAAGGGTCCTTCAAAATTCTTCTAGCAAGAGAAACAAACTTGATCTTCTCTTAACTACTGTAAATGATTGAGGGTATTTTCTATCTTCTCTTAACTAGCAAGTAATAGAACGTTTTCTTCTATGGGAAAAAAGAGTAATAGAACGTTTACTTTTAGGCTGTATTGGTAATCTACATGTATGGTAATATAGTATTTTGGATCTCTCTTGACTTGCTAAGAGATCTAGCAATCACATACACTAAACATGCAGAGAGGGTTTCATATGGAACGACCATAGGAAAATCAATGGGCAGACAGACCAAAACCTTGACAAGATATCCATGGCCACTAAATATGGAGAAGGATTTTTTTAATGCATGCAAATATTTTTCACAGGTATAAGATTACTATAAGCAAGGTCAGGAGGAAAAGAAGGGGATTTCCATGCATGATTCATGCCATGTGAAGTATAAATTACAAAGAAACAGATGAAACCTGACTATTATGTCAAGCTATGCTGGAGAAAAAGAGAGCGAGAGAGAGAGAGAGAGAGAGTTGTTCAGTTTCCCTCACTTAGTGACAATTGCAAAGCGTGTTCTGCCTCCTTCAGAAATAGACTGGTTAGCTGCTTCTGACCCTGGCGATAAACAATGCTAGACCACTCGTTCCTGCTCATCAACTTTTGTTGCTTTCTGTCGTCAGACCCGTTGCTGCAGCCGAGGAGGAGAATGGAGAGAGAAAAAAAATTGTAAAAACTGATGAATTTTCAAGGAATAATGATAATAAAAAATGGGAAGAGTTTCATTTCAGGTCTCCCTATAATAGAAGAATTTGAAGCCATTATTGTCATGTACACACCTTTTTTTCAGTTCAATTGGGGGTGGAAATTTGAAATTGTCATCTAAACATTATGCATGCACATATACGTAGGTTCACATTCTTGGCTTAAAGTTTTACAGAGTTCAATTTGGTATCGATGAACCTTTTCCATGTTTCCCACAGCCAAAATAAAAGCCAAACACAAACTCATCTAGAAAACTACAGTATTTGATTTGCAGGTCAGAGCCATAATAGCCATTTTAAAGTTAAATTTAATCACCATTAAAAGATGGTACCTTGAAGATTCCAGACAACCGCTATTAACATTCGTGCTTTCAGTCACTTGGACCTCTTTTAGCAGTTTAGTGTCGCTGTCCAGAGTTCCAGTGCCTTCTTCAAGATCCATCATCCTAAAATATGAACAACCTCTCAGTTACCTTAAAAGGGATGGATGCCCTGTAAACGCTTTCACGATCATGGAGTTTAAGTAGGTTATTATTCATTCTTAAGATCATGGTGTAAAAGAAACTAAAATCAAATTTCTCTTAACCCTACTTTTTTTCTAATCTAAAAAACTGATCCAGAGAAAAAATAACAAAATTATAAAAAGGATTCTAATCATTAAGAATAAAACCAATGGATAACTTTGAAAATCGAACTCTGTGATAAACACCCAAATGAGGCACAAAAGTGAGTCCCACCTTAAACTACCTCTTAGATCCCTGAATAAAGCTGAAGATCTTCCTATTCCTCTCTAACCAAGTGTTTGGATCTTAAAGAGAGCTGAGCGCCCTGGAAACTATCCACGTTCCAAGGAGGATGAACCAGCACCTCCCCCATCATATTCCCACGTCCCCTATTTGAAGTAAAGCTAATACCAAGCTTTCCATGAAGTCTATCCAAATTTCTATAGTTAAGTAACACCTCTGTAATATATGCAAGTTTTTCGATGCCCTCTTACACATAATACATCATTAAGGACCTAAATTATAGACTAACAATAATTGGACAATCTCAATGGTGTTAATCCTCCCAAAAGAAACCAGCTAGAAGAAAAATCTAATCGCCTTAAAGATTCAAGCCTTCAGTGCTTAACAAAGAAAAGGGAGCAGGATGGGTTGGGAAATCAAGCGAGTAAAGAGAGATTTAATAGAAAATGTGCCTAAAGACTTGAGAGTCCATGTACAAGGGTTATGAGTACGATTGTGTTTTGAGCGTAGAACGTAGAACATCACTAAAATAAAATCCAGCAGTTACTTCTTTTGAAGAAGATCAACAAGTAATTGCAAGGCTCCAGAATCACCACAAGCCTCCCATACTGCTGCTTGGACATCGATGTCAGAGGGCTGCTTATCCCCTTCAGGTCCAACAACCTTACAAAAGAAAAATAAATACATTTAGCATACAAAAAAAATAAGGATATATATTAAGCTTGATTAGCAAATTATTCCCCAAGCTCATACAATATTACTTTGGACCTTGAGAATTTGCTTTTCTTCTTTGGAACATGAGAATTTGTCGGACATGATTCAATTTCATTGGTACATTTTACATTATTCTTGACATTAAAAGAACAAGGGAGGCACTACTTGAAGTGAAATCTAGTCCAACCTAGGGTGATTACAGGAACACTCTTTTGGATCTAGAATGAAACATATAGAACCATGCCAAGAACTAAAAAATGGACAATTGAAATTAAATCATGTCCGCCAATAACTTACTGAATAAAATATCACGTTCAACAAAGAAATCATCCAATGCATAAAATAACAAGGAGCATTTTCCATTTGAAAACACTCTTCACCTAGCCAGAATTAAAATTACAAAGCTCTTTGGCGTTAGAGTTTAATAGAAAGCATTGAAACTTACCCTGGCCAAAACCTCCTAACAACTGTTCAATCTTTTCCAACAAAACTAGCCAGTTTTCTAACTAAAAAATCATGCAGGAATTATATTAAGAATTATCAATAGCTTAAAAATACTCTTTGATGAACTTATTGGAATGTCATGATAACGAGAAAAATATTTTCATAATATTCTTTTCCATTAAAAGGTTATTCCATTCTCTCTTTTTCTATTTATCTGCAGTCTGTTAATCCAAATCGGGTGAGACCAAGTAGTCAATTGTCTATTAAGACGTTCCTACTGATTGGGATGCATGATCAAGTTTGATTTTTGATTTTCTAAGGTCTGATTTATTGAGGCCTCTCGTCCTTATGAAAACAAGGTATTTGGACTGATCCTACTAATGTTAAACAAGAGGAGAGACTCCCAAAAATGTACAGATTCTTACATTCAATACCATTAATAGTTATATCTACTTCCCGGATAATTATTGTTTGGGTATTGTATCAACTATCAAGCAAGAAACAAGAGTTTCAACATATTGGTTTAAATGGACCCAAAAGTTCAAGGCACTACCTCAGCCAGCAAAGATGAAACCTGCATAAGCTCATCCTCCTGCATAGATATAGTTCTCAAGGCAGTTAAAAATTTCTCAGGGAAAATCAGCTTGTCCAAGTAAGAAGGTATCTTGCGCTGACCACTCCAGCTGTAATTGTAAGTTCTGTTGCTGCAGACATCATTTCCTTTGATGTTTGATGTGTATGGAGGGTAAAATCCATGATCCAGCAATCTTCTTGGTAAAAGGCATCTCATTTCAGCTTTCTGTTTATGGGCAGGAGTTATAAATACAAATTCATACTCATTAGATTGAAAACTTTTGTCCGGACAATGAATCGACTGAACATTTACAGATAATAATACATATGGCCTGTTAAACATAATGCGCATCAAACATGTTGTAAGCTATGTAATATATAAATTAAAATATTTAACCTGTACTTCAAGGAGCTGTATCTTCGAATCAGAAAAGGAAGCATTCTGGATTGCTTCTAAAGGATAGTGTACCTGCATATCATTCATCAAACTGTTGATTATACACGGAAACAAATCTGTACAAGTGGAGGGTGTAAACAAAAAACAAAAAGCCGACTGGTCTGAGTTGGTTTGGTTCTTTTGGTTTTATATAATTTTGAAACCCAAAAATATTCAAGATGATTTGTCTGTTTTAATTATTCTGAGTCAGTTTTTAAGTTGGTCTAGCAGTGTACAGCCAGTTCTCCAAACTGTTGGTTTGATCACTTTGGCTTCTTTTTCAAAGAAAAAGTAACATCATTTTTTTTCCTAAATCGTTGTGTAGGTTTGGAGTCAGTGTTGACCAAAGACCAACCAATCACTTACATATCCCTATCTACAAGAAAAAAATAGGATAATTTGTCCAGTAGTCATACTGTGTTCGATAGCATTACCATGAGATAATCATCTGGATTATTTTCAATGACAAATCCATATAGATAAAGGAGCTCCTGCCAAAGGAGGAAAAAAATCTAACCGTATCAGAAAGATGGAATAAAAATAAGAACTAATAAATCCACTTTGTAAAGGAATTTCAACTCAGAAGTGAACCACAGATGCGATAATCTAATCTCAATTAAGCTAAGGATTTCCTTCTATCATATATGACTAAGAATAAAAGATTTTCATGGTTCATGGTTCACAGACAATATTTTCTTTGAAAATTAAAATTTATACCTCATTCCCTTTGTTACCATAACTAATTGAAACCTCCTCGATTCCGGACGACCTTCCATCGGCTTTTCCAGACATATGAACGATAAAGAACTATTAGAAAATTTACATATGAAGGATAAAGAACTATTAGAAAATTCACTAACGTTATACTGAATGAGAATTGAAGAGTAAAATGACAATGAGGAAAAGATGGTTTGTGGGCCTCGGGGGAAAAAATGAATTTGATGAAAGTGATCAAAAAAGTCCTCTCTTTTCCAACAAAGTTCCAAGTATTTAATCTTCTCAACAACAAAGCTCAAAAAAACTTGAATTTTAGAAGAGCACTTAAAATCATATGAAATAGAACGATTAAATAAACGGGTGGAGAAAGGATATGGAATTCCAACATAAGCATAAAGGCATTATAGGACCAGAAAGATCACAATACCAGAGAGGTACATTGAGAAAGGAACTCCAGTAGTGGATCCTGTTCCATCAACTTCCCAGGTTGCTGCTGCCTTCAGATCTAAAAGCATGAAGTTTAGTTAGAGAGTGGCAGGTGACCATGAGAATTTCACAACTATGTCCCGTCACAAGCAATTTATTCATACAACATGATTCTCTTGATGAAAGAAAAAAAAAATTCTTTCATGGTTTGCTATCAACCATCATCTATATAGAATTTGTTTAGAATAGTCTAAAATAACTACAAAAGTGAACAAAAGGATCAAGAGAACTATTGTAAGATCGGTTAAATTTCTACATACCATGATTGCAAAAATCAACGCCAGGAACAAGACCCTCCACCCAGACAGTTTCTTCCTTCGTTGACCCAAATGTTTTTCCACTACCCGTGCTATCAATCATCCGATGATCTTCACATCCTGAGATAGGCCTAGTTGTAAGTTCACATCAAACAATTTCGCCCCATAATATCCCAAAAACAAACTTCAAACAACTTAAGTAGAAGAGTGAGCACCATCTTCATTCTTAGTGCAAGCCAACTGCACCTCAGAATCAGTAGAAGTTGAAACCTGAATAGTTTCTCTGATCAAGGAGACACTTTCAATCTCTTCTTGAATTTCAGGAAACACATAAGCATGTGGAAGAGGAATGTTCAAGGCACGTGCCCAAAATATGGAATTTGCCCTAGAAAAGCAATCGTATTCAATCTTGGATAAAACATAAATGGATAGTTAAGCAGAAGCACGTTAAACAAGATTAATCCTGCTAAGTTGCGTACCATAGAAAATCTTCAAAACGCACCTCCCTGAAAAAATAAAAAAAGAATATAACACATAAATCACTTGCCTTTGCATCAGTGAATAGCATGGTGATACAACATTAAATACACAGACAGATATTGCAAAGTCATGCTTCAAATTCTTGAAACTGATCCATGCAGCTCAAAATGAGTTCACAAAACACGGTATAAGGTCCTTTGGCACAAAGTCACTAACTGGTCCCTAAACAAGAAAAAGTATTAAAAAAATATTTCATAGTAGCAGAATGCTAAGCTAAGTTTTTTCTTTTTGTGCATGTGTGTGCGGGTGGGGGAACAAAACATAAAGGAACCCAAATTATCCAAAGAAATTTAAGATAAGAAATTAAAAGAATGAAGAAGATATAATCTTTTATCAAAGTGGGAAAACTGTTCCAAGAAAATACAATAAAGAAAAGAATTTTTTACAAAGAATCAGACTGAATTCAAATGAGAAAACTCCATCCACATCTAACAGACCTTACTGAAAACCCATCAAGTGTCAACAATCTATAAACCAATTGCTTCACTTTATTTTCATACAATGATTGCAATGTTCTTTTCTGCAAAAAAGAATGGGTTCTCGGTTAACAGGTAAATCTGGTATGAGACATCATCGTAAAATTGTAATGAAGAACATAACAATTCATATAACCATGTATTTTTCATCACACGGTAAGTTTCTATCACAAATTATATTGGGATAGTAAATGAAAATAAAACTTCATCCTGTGGTTTTCTGGCCATCAATTATTACTTAAAGCCCCCATGACAAATACGTACTTGGAAACTACTCATGCACTGTATATTATATAAACTAACCGAGGATTGATTGACAACATATACATTATACTTCAGCATAAACAAAATATAAATTAGTGCGATAGGTGTAGAACTACAACTGCATTAACGAATTTTCAATGTGCAACCTTGAGACTCATGCACGTGATCTAGATTATCAATAGTATTCAACGATATCTAAAAATTGACTCCATTTCATCAGGTGATAGGAGGGTAGCAACTATACTCTATGAACTAACAATAAGGTTTCATATAACACATACCGAAATGAACTTTGTACCTGCAACTCAGTTGCTCGATAAAGTGTGGTACCCTTCAGCTCCAAAAGTTCATTTTCAGTAAACCAAAGTGGACTCCCAAATGTTTTAGGAAGCACATCCAGGTACCTAATAATAAATCACTGAGATCTCACCAACCATAAGACAGGAAAATATATTATCATTGAGAAGAAGTTTTAACAGAACACATAACTTAAGAATGTCAAAGATACATACGGTTTCCATGAAGAATTTTCACGAAGCCACTCAACCATGAGGAATAAAGTCATCAAAAACCTATCATCTACTTCACCTTCTTCAAACATTGCTCTACACTCTGGTCCATAAAGAGGATCCTGCAAAACTCTCATTGGAGTAATTGCCAAATCTAGTGGAACAACTAATAAAACCCCTGCAAGTAAGAAAATGATTTATTTCCTTTCCCCTGAGAAATTGATAAGTTAAGACAAAAGTTACACTAAAGTACTACTACAAACCACAATATGATTCGAAAAGCAAGTTTGGTAGATTTTCTTTACCAATAAGAAACTAAACGTCCATTGATATAATGAAAAGAACAAGCAAAAGCGCAAGGAAATAACAAAATGGATCTCCAGCTGGTGCGTATATGCGTCAAGTTGTAATTACTAGGAAATTGGCAATGTAACAGCTGGTATAGCACCGAAGAATCCTTCCAAAAAAGAATATTACCATTTCTTCCCACCTTTAAATTAACTTTGTCCTCCACTAAACTTTATAGAGTATATGCCAATTCCATCGAATTCAGTCGTCACTAGAGCCCCCATGCAGGAACTCAATCACCAACCTCCAGTGGAAGACCCAGCTTTACTGTTAATTATTTCGTACCCCCAAAATCAAGTTGAGTACATTTCATTTTTGTGAAAAATAAATATTGCTGATTGTTTTCCTTGTTTTTTTAATAGAAGCCTTTGGTGAGACTTGTTTGTGTGGCACATCTAAGAGTTAAAAATCATTTTCAAAATGGATCGTGGTTAAAAAAAATGATCGACATAGAAATTCAAAAGGTTCTCGCCCGATATCTCGCTCTCAAACAATCAAACAACATCGAAAGCTAAAGAATCTAAGAAGCAATTTTGTTTCAAATTCAAATACAACCGCATAAATTTACCCGCATGAATTCATTTCATTTCGGATAAACAAAAAAATCAAAGTTTAGATTACCGTCAGAGGCATCGTTAGCGGAAAAAAGTCCACATCCTTTGCTTGAATCGTTGTACTTAATCGTGGAACTTCGAAGTTCTGCTCCATTAACCTGAACTGAATCCCAATTAATGGAAAGCAGAAACCGTCTTATTCATAACTCAGCTACACACATATATAAACACCACTTGGCTGTAAAATAAGAAGCTACTGGTTTCCGAGATCACGGAACTGAAACCATAAAACTGCTTATTGTCTGTCAACTTTTTCATTTGATTCTCTATTCAGAAAACTAAGTGTAAGTTTAACATTGTTACCTGTAGCCATTGGAGGAAAAGTTCGAGCTTTGCTTCATCGGAGTTTGCCATTTTCTGATGGCTGTCACTGCTGCGTTTTAGGCCTAATTCCAAATAGCGTTTTCGGGGTAAAGAATCTTCTACAGATAGTGTTATTGTTATTTTTATTTTGGTTTAAATACTATCCTAATTTTTAAAATGTTAATTTTGATCTTTAAATTTTAAAGTTGGTTCTATTTTAGTTCTTGAACTTTCAAAATGTTTATTATGGTCTTTGAATTTTCAAAAAATAACTATTTTGGTCTTTATCATTATTTTATTTTTAACAAATTAATAATATAGCTTCAAATATATAAATAAATATATTAATGTGAATATATATTTAAGTCACATAAGTTGAAGACAAATATCAAACAAATAATTATTGGATGATACAATTATATATTAAGGACCAAATATTTTATTTTTTTTATAAGTTCAAGAATTAAAATAGACATTTTGAAAGTTTAGGGATCAAATAGATCAAACCTAAAAGTTCATGAACAAAAATGAACATTTTGAAAGTTCATAAATTAAAATAAAACAAACTTAAAAGTTTAGGGATAGAAATGAGATTTAAACCTTTTTTTTGGGGACTTTTTAATACCTAATTTTCAGATTTTAAAATAGTATATTTTTTATTCATAATTTTTGAATTTAGTTTATATTTAACCCGTAACTTTCAAAATGTTACCCTTTCAATCTTGAATTTTTTTTCCTTTCTTTCAATATAGTAGATAAGTTTCAAAATGTTACATACTCTTATTTAAGTCTTTACTAATGCTCATTTTTGTTCAACAACATGTGGGGATAGAAGGATTTG
>JAOANK020000081.1:558557-580590 GCA_026257165.2 Telfairia occidentalis
TATGTACAATTTGTTAGTCACCAAAGTGGTCAAATTAGAAAGTTTTATACATATCAAATTATCTGTCAACTTTTATTTTGATATCTATAATATGTATAATTTGTTAGCCACCCAAGTGGCCGAATTAGAAAGTTTAATAGATATCAAATTAAAGTTAAATTAAATGTTTACAAATTGCATTTTGATATGTATAATTTGCTAGTCACCAAAGTGGCCGAATTATAAAGTTTTATAGATATCAAATTGAATATTACAAATTATTTTATGATATCTATATTACATTATGTATAATTTGTTAGTCACCAAAATGGTCGAATTATAAAGTTTGTATAGATATCAAATTAAAGTTAATTCAATTATTCATGTTTATATAATGCTTATAAATGAGATGATAGTATGGAATATTAAAGATTTTATCATGAGTATATTGATATTCATTATTATAAAACATTATGAATCGTCCAAAAGTTGATTAGTAGTTTTATAATTTCGAACCTTATCGTGGTTAATTGAGGTCCTTGGTTAGGTATATTTAGTATATCCAAAGATAGCTAATGTATCTAATTTGAGCATTTTAATTACCAATTATGTGAAATTAAATTAAGCATCAATTATGTACGAATATTGTATATTGTAGTATCTCTCAAATGAGAACTTCCATATATGCTTAATGTTTATTTTTTGTTCTAAATTTGTATTATAAATCAAGTTTATTTCTCAATATAAGCATATTTTTTATATTTGCAAGTACCATTTGTTACTCTTCATTCGCACGCCAAATATATGTTATTATGTTTTCATAGCCTCAACTTTCTAATTGGTGCAAACAAATCCAATTCCATCTTAGTCTTTTGGATTTTGATTTAGCACTCTTAAGTGAGAAACATGTTGCACTTACTAATGCTAGCAGTGTTGAGGAGAAATTTTTCTATAAAGTTTGGGAAAGATCGAACACGTTGGGCTTTAATGTTCATGTGAATGTAACTGTAACAAGCAATATCAAGTCCACAATCACAAAACTCAAAGTGTTAAGGACTTTGTGAAATTTGTGGAAAATTGTTCTCAATTTGAGTTGACTAATAAGTCACTTGCTGGGGAACTGATGAGTACTTTAACCACAATTAAGTTTGATGGTTTTTTGTACTATACATGAGCAAATCTGAGAAATAAAAAGTCTCTTTATTTACGAGGAAGCAAGACTTACGAAGCCTGGTAATTCACTCTTCTAATCCCATGGGTCATTGAGAAGCTGAAAGAAACCAGGAAAAAAGAATGAAAAGGGAAATTAAGGAAAACTAAAGATAAATAAGTTATTTGCCCAAATCCATAAGAAGGAACAAATTAAGGATAAGTGATGTTTTTCGAATAAGTCAGGACACTATTAGAAAGATTGCCTGAAATGTAAGGCATGATTCGAAAGTAAACGTAAGCCGAATGTTTTAGTATGTTTTGAGTCAAACTTTACTGAAGTTTGATGTAACAAGTTGTGGATTGATTTTGGTTGTACTATTCATGTTTGATGCTAGGATTCCTTACGACCTGAACCACAAACTCTATTAACCTTGCATCATAGTGTTGGTACTAAACATGATTTATCTTATGAATGATTAGCTTACTTGTGGCATAGATGTTTTGATCATATACTCGGAGAAAGAATTGAAAGATTTGAAAAGAACAAAATCCTTCCAAACTTGGGTTTGACTATTTTTAGAATTTGTGTCGGTTGTATTAAGGTAAAATAAAACATATACTCAAGAAAGCAGCCACAAGTAGCTCACAACTCCTTGAATTTACATACACTGATATTTGTGAGGCTTTTTGGTGTTCTATTTGTTTTTGGTAGATAAAAGTATCTCATCACTTTTATTGATAAATTTTCACATTATAGATATATCTAATTATTAAATGAAAAATCTCAATGAATAGACGTCCTAGAGATTTTTCTCAATGAAGTTGAAAGATAATTAGATAGAAAGGTGAAAATTGTAAGGTCTGATAGAATTGATGAATATTATGGAAAAATATGTTGAAAATAGACAATACCCAGGTCCATTTGCTAAATTCCTAAAAAGTTGTGCCATATGTGCTTATTACACAATATTGGGAACACCACAACCAAATTGTGTTGCAGAAATGCATAATCATGCTCTAATGAACATGCTTAGAAGTATGTTAGTTTATTTTCTTATCCACATCATTGTGGATGTATGCTTTAAGAACCACTTAGTACTTATTAAACAAGGTTTCTTGTAAGTTAATTTTAAAGACTTCTTTTGAATTATTGACAATAAGAGGCACCTACTTGTTTAGGCCGCCAAGTAGAAGTAAGAATTTATAATCATGTGAAAAGAAACTGGATACAAGAACAACAGTGGTTTCTTCATTGATTATCAAGAAAAAATTCTAAAGGGTATAGATTTTACTGTCCTAACCACAGTACGAGAATAGTTGAAATTGGAAATGTTAGGTTCATTAAGAATGATGAAGTTAGTGGGAGTTTGAAACTGCGTAAAGTGGAAATTCAAGAAGTTGGGGTGAAAATTCCTTCACCTAGAACTTGCACAGACTACTTGTTTATTCAGCTTGTGTAGCTATTGACACCGCGCCACCCCCCCTCCCTCCTCCCTCACGTGTTAAGCCATCTGCACGCATTTTTCTTGCTTTGTGCGTGTGCGAGAACTGACCCTGTGGTGAGATCCTTCGGTGGGAAGAGTTGTGTGGAGGTTTTGTTGGGATTACAAAATTTTAGAATAAAAATTGAGTCTCGCTTCATAGGAGGCACGAAAAGAACATTTGTTAAAGAAGAGGACGATGAAAGGCGAGTGAAGTTTAGAGTATCCTGCATGTGTGGTTTGAAGTCTACAGTCAACAATTGCTTTATCAGTGGGTCCTTCATAGGTTGGCTCGAAGAGGGAGTGTTCAAGTCAGTTGTCACATGGTGGGATGTTGCAGAATCCATCAACCAGTTGATCAAGGCGCCAGTGCCAGCGATTGTATGGTTTGCCGTAGGAATTTGTTCTGTAGCATTTTTGGTTTTTGACGGACCAGGTTTAGTGGTGGGAATTCTGCTAGATCTTTGTGGTACATTCCTCGATTCATGTCTGCATTTAGAATCAAGAAACAAGTGTAAAAAATCTTTCCTCCTCGAAACTGCAAATTGCTCGACGATGAATCAAATTAACAGATAAAAAATAAGACGAAGAAATCACCACATTGTTCTATGCCCGCAATTGATCCTCGATTGACCCGTGTCTTTATTCCTCATTTGGATTTCCATACTTGTTATAGTGGATGCTATTAGCTTTGAATAGCAAGCATTCAGATGGGTCATATTGGCATTTAATGAAGGATTCACTTTTAGTAAGTTTGTCAAACAAAATTTTAAATGAGATTGAGATCACACTATCTCGAGCACGCTCTGCAAGAGTAATTTTCTTGAGGTTAGGCCACACCCCATTTGGTGCATGCATGGTTAAGGTTAAATTGTCTAATAGAGCACCAGCATGCGTTAGATCGTCAACAAGTCTTCCCATGAATGATAACTGGAAGGAGTAAGTTTTACTGGTAGTTGGGAAAGCGGAATGACTAATGGCAGAGATATTCTGAATTAATGGAGCAATGGAAGTTGAAATGCTACTCTTGGCTATGATGGAAATATGATGGATATTTCTGTTGCGATAGTGAGAGAGAGAGGCTTGTTGGAGCTCTAAGGGCTCTAATACCATAAAGAGTTACAAAGAAAGAACGGGCTAGACAATTTTCATTGATAGTTGAACTAAATTTTCATACAGTATTTTATTTATTTATTTATTTTTTATTATTTTAACTTTTGTATGGAAAAGAACTGTGGTATAAAGGAAACACTATCCATTCTAATAATTTAGTCAATAGCCATTGTGTGATTAGTGGAGGAGAGATTCCCTGATTCTCTCCATCAGAAGTCTTGTCTGAGATTTATTGTTGAAAGTTTTGTTTGTTCCTGTAAATTAGGCTTCTCTTCATCTGATATACCATTCTGTTCGATATACATTAGGACATAGTGTATGCTGCCATGTTCATGGATTTGAACCATACTTCTATATCAGTTGCCCTTCAGGAATGGGTCCTGATGATATCTCTCTTTTTCACCGAACTCTTGAGGTATGCCTTCTATCATTTATCTGTTAATTCACTGCAGTCTTAAGTTCTAAAAATATGCAGTTTAATTGTTTCCACTTTATTTGTGATGATGTTCCAGGCTAGAATGAAGGAGGTAAATAGGAACAGTAAGGCACTGAATTTTGTGCGCCGCATTGAATTAGTGCAAAAGAAAAGTATTATGTACTACCAGCAGCAGACTTCCCAATCCTTTCTTAAAATTGTAGTTGCACTGCCAACGATGGTCAGCAGCTGCCGTGGTAATTATTTATCTCTTCAAAGTAATTTCTTAATGGGTAATGCAGTGTTAATTTTGGATAGTCTTTATTATTTATCTTTCACTCTTTTTGTACATGCTGTCTTATAAGTTATATTTCCCATGGGCTTTGTATGTCTCTCTGTTCTTCTAAAACGATCACTCATAGATTAACGTCAATGTTATTTATAACATCCATATGAGAAGCCTGAGTTCATGCTTTGTCTCATCGATATCATTTTCTTTTTCCAGGTATTCTTGACAGAGGCATACAAATTGATGGCTTTGGTACGAAGAGCTTCATGACATATGAAAGCAATGTTCTTTTTGCCCTCCGTTTTATGATTGATTGTAATGTTGTTGGTGGAAACTGGATTGAGGTTCCTATGGGAAAGTATAAGAAAACTGCTAGACATTTATCATATTGCCAATTGGAGTTTGATTGCCTGTATCCTCTTATTCTATAGAGGTCTCTGTCACTATATCAATTTTTTAATATTTTTTTAAGTTCTATTTTTAAACGGGCCTTTTTTCCTTGATACTTTTCCTTAACACACTTCATAGACATTCAGACTTGATCAGCCATGCCCCAGAAGGGGAATTTTCTAAAATGGCTCCATTTCGGATATTGAGTTTTGATATTGAGTGTGCAGGGCGTAAAGGCCATTTTCCCGAGCCTACTCAGGATCCTGTGATACAGGTTTAACTCTTCATTTCATCTAACTGTATGTACGAAAGTCAATTTATTGGCTTTCGGTTATGAATTTTGTTTACTCTTTCTTGGTTTGGGCTTTGGCCTTTTTCGATTGGATTACTCTCGTTTCTCTCTCTCTCTCTCTCTCTTTTGTTTAATCTTTCTGAATTGAATCTACCTATATCTAGGTGGCAAACCTAGTTACTTTGCAGGGAGAGGACCAACCATTTATTCGGAATGTCATGACCCTTAAGTCTTGCTCACCTATTGCGGGTGTTGATGTCTTATCATTTGATACAGAACGTGAAGTTTTGCTGGCTTGGAGGGTAATATATATATATTCATGATTGCACTCTGTTGTTAAAATGATTGGTATCCTTTTTGAAAAATCTCAAGTAAATCCTGCACTAACAAAATAACTACCAGTGATATTTTCCTAAAGTCTGAACTCTTTTGAAGAATTGGTGCTTACTTTTGGACTTTTGCTAGGGTTTGATGGCTTTGTTCTTGCTATCATTTTCAGTTCATATGTAATTTCATTTGTTGAATAAAATTGGTTTCTTATAAAAGAAAGATTGGCTCACTAATCAATATATCAATGAGTAGTCGAGACTGTAAATTACAGCCAACACCAGGAGATGACTTATTAGGATCAAATAAACCTTTTTTTTATTTGGGTTATACATTTGAATAAAACAGTAACGTAGATAAAAAAGTGTGCTAATGTGCTCAAGTAGCAATTGACCGACATGTGAATATGCCTCTTTGCAATTTGTAAACTGCATTCTGGCAGGGTTTTTTATTAGAAATAGTCGAGGATCTAGGGAAGGGGACATAGAAGTGATTTTTATGTTTCTTACTGTGATGATCTTACTTCTTATGCTGTAGTTGTATACCATAGTGACTAATGGACTTTTGATGTGTGTGTAGATTGTGAAAGATGAAAACAATTTTATCTGTAAAGATAATATTTTGGTTGCAGGATCTGATTCGTGAAGTAGATCCTGATATAATAATTGGATATAACATCTGCAAATTTGATTTGCCGTATCTAATTGAGGTAATTATACTGATGCATTTGGTTTATAAAGTTTGCCAGTTTGGAGTTACTTTGTAAATGAGAAAGTTAATACGTTGTAGTTGTTGGTTACTAGTTCACTGATGTCTTCTGTTTTGTTTTTCTGCCCAATTTCATATTAAAATTTTGAAAATGCTAAGACATTTCGTAGCATTTTGCCTGCATCCATTGTCAATATTTTGTGAGATTTGAAAATGCTGATGTTATTATTTATGTCTATCATTAAATTTGAAATATCCAATGTCGTGCTTTTTTGGATGTAGAGAGCCGAGGCATTAAAAGTAGTAGAATTCCCAATATTGGGTCGCATCAGGAATGGCAAAGTTCGTGTCAAAGATACAACTTTTTCTTCAAGGTATATAAAATCTATGTTTGTGTATGACTTAGAATATAAATATATAATCTAACTTTACCCTTCATAAATAAAATTTTCTATTGAATTAACTTTTTTCAAATTTAGAATTTTCTGAAAATGTTGTCTAATAAAAAATAATTATTTTGTATGCTATCAAGAAGACAGGTTTATGTAAGTAAGATGGATATATGGCTAAATTCTTTAAAAAATGATGGGACATCCAAAATGTCTATGGAAATTGTAGCCTTTAGTCTTGCTTGAAGGAATCTTTTGTGTTTAATTTCTAAGAAGAGTGAAGCAGTAGAAGTTAGTGCCCATTAGACCCATCAGCAGAACTATAAACAACATGAAGCGGAGATTCTAAAATAATTCCTATCTTCTAAAAAGTCCCCTGTTAGATAGGGCAAGGATTTCTAATGGAGAATGTATAGTGAATGGATTTCCCATTGAATATTTTTTTTGTCATATTACAAATTTAGTCTTTGATTTTTGATGCTTGTCTATTTAATTCCTATAGTCCGGACAATTATGTCCTTGAACTTTCAAATTTGATTTGAATAAGTTATTGGCATTAATATTATTACTTAAATGTTGATGTGGCATGCTGATTGGACTAACCAATAATGATTTGGCATGACGTGACACAAAAAGAGTAAGTTAGCTCATGTGCCAACAATTTGATAGGGCAAGTTAGTGGAATACATTTTAAATTGAACTTTTTTTTGGCTTGGCCATCCTTATTTTATTGAGATGACCTATACCTTTTGCCATTCCATCACTCGTTCATCCAATGAGCGTGCTACATCAACATTTGAGTAAAGATGTTAACAAAAATGATTTATTAGAATTAGAATGAAAAAGTCATGGACGAAATTGACACCTTTTAGAGCTTTGGGACTAAATAGAATGCTTAGGGACTGGATTTATAATTTTACCATTTTTCTCTGAGGATATTTTTTACATAAAGTAAGACATTATTTTTATTTTTTTTACGAACATAAACATTTAATACTATGTAAGTGTTTCCTTTGCTGAAAAATCATATGCATAAATTTTAGGCCAAATATATAATTTCGGCTCTAAGGAGTATACCAATTTTTCAGTTTCGATCCCAATATTTTAACACCTCCATTCTTTTTAGCCAATAATGGTTAATGCTTTTAAAAATTTACGGCAAGTTGTTTCTTCACCCCCCTTGTGAGAAGGGGCCTTTTTTTGTGGCTCACGGTGTCAATGCTATTTTGTGGGGGCTTTGCTCGAGAGAAACCATAGGATTTTTAGAGGTATTGAGAATTTGTGGAAGTAGGTTTATTTCATATTTCTCTTTGGACGTCGACTCTTTTTTTTTTTTTTTTTGGGAAAAGATGGTGTATAAGGACTTTTGTAATTCTCCTTTAGGAATTAGGCCTTATTTCGTTAGATTGAAGCCCATTTTTTTAGGTTGGCTCATTTTGTTGGGTCTCCTTTTGTATGCCCCTTGTTTCCTTTCATTTTTCTCAATGAAAGTTTGGTTTAAATAAAAAAAAGACATTCTTGTTTATGATTCAACATATTTCAATTATTATAGTTGGCTTACAATTAATGATTCGATTATATTATTTTCTAAAATATAAAGCTTTTCAGTTTTGCTGATAAAGGCAGTAGATAGTTAAGATATATGAATGGCGCTAATGGTTTCACACATAAATTTTTGTATTTGTTATGTTTTATGTCTTTTTTTTCATTTTTTTTTCTGGTGAGAAATTAATTTAGTTATTGATTAATGCCTCAGACAGCTTGGAACAAGGGAGAGTAAAGAAATAACCGTAGAAGGAAGAGTTCAATTTGATTTACTTCAGGTTTTATCTTTTATATACATTAAATAATTAGCATGGACAATGCATGTGGAGCATTTAATTTTATTGCATTTTGTAACATACTAAGTTTTTAAATGAACTTTGATTTATTAATAAACAAATTGCATGTATAAAACTAACATATATTTCAAATTTATGGCATGTACGAGTATTCTTTTGTTGTATTAAATAAATGTAGTGATTTTTGTTTCTAACAAATGGAAACTATTAAATATATTGTTCTAAGTCTTGATAAGTTTTTGATGATGTTTATGGTATGTGTAATATAAAATCTATTGCTTTAACGTAAAAAGAAAATTTCAAATAAGATATCTAAATTGATTTTAATGTTGACATTTTTTGAATCTAACAGCAATATGTTATAAAAAAATTCTAACAGCAATATGAAAGTGATAAAAATAATTAATGAGTATTACAAATGTAATAAAGTACTTTAAGTCTTGCCATTTTAGTCATAAAACTGGTTCAATTGGTAGTAGCTACCTGCTTTTTTACACCCTCAAGGGTAGGTCAAGGGTTCCTGGCATTGCAGACACGAGTGAAAAATCCGTGACAGTGTGTGTGAGGACCAAATACTGAGTTGGACTATGTATTTTTCAATTTTCAGAAATTTGAAAGTTATACCTTTTTTGTTCTCTCTCTTTTTCTAGACCATATTATGTAATTTAATTAATAACTATAACCGTTTTCTCTGTGTATCAATGTTTTTGGAATAGTTAACACATTCTAATTTAATTTTCTTATATATATATATATATATATATTTAAATTACCATAGTTTTAAAATATTTAATTGTTCATGGGATGTTTTAAATTGCAAATTAATATTTATATTTTATTTTGCCATTTGATTTAAAAGTAATAGAAAATAATGCAATTTTTTATCATGTGTAATTGAAATAAATGTTTATTTAATAAAACTAAAAGATTTCATCGATAAATTATAGTAATGTAATTTGAGATTTATTTTTCAATATCCAAACAAACAACATAAAATATTAAAATGTTTGTTACATTTTGCTGAGTAGCTATTAAAATATTTTTTTTAACATCTGAAAGGTTCTATACTTTATTTTTAACCTTTTAAAAAAAGATAATTCAATTAATATCATGAATGTGTTACCTATATTGATGGCAGTATATGTTTAATGAAGGGATATATTTGAAATTATCTAGTTAGAGGATGGACAAAATGGTCGCAAAATGATTTTTCAACATTCTGCATTTTAATATCTTAAAGATAAAGATTAAAGATAAAGAGAAGGATTAAACGATGTCTTCAGAGTCTAGGCCTTGGATTGGACATATTTTTATAGAAAAATACCTTAGAGATTAAAGATAAAGATGTTTTTGAGTTCACGAAAACTTAATTAACACTAAATTCGTTTTTGGTCTCTTTGTTTGCAGGCTATGCAACGAGATTATAAATTAAGTTCGTACTCGTTGAATTCTGTTTCTTCACATTTTCTTTCTGAACAGGTGATATTCAAGAGTCCTCCCTTAGACCTTCTGTTGTTTATCCATATTATAATTTGTTTCTCTTGATAATTAATATGTATGAATGCTATCACTGGCGTTAGTGTTAGTTGGAACTTGGAATATTGTTATGTATATTTATTATTTGTTTTAAAGAGAACTTCAGATTTTTTTTTGTTTAATTTAATAGTAGCCTAGGAGTCATAACTTATTTTTTATATTTTAGTCTGTGAGGAGTATTGAATTATCAAGCTCTCATCATTTATCTTATTGTTTAATCAGTGAAGGATTTCTATCAGCTTCAACTGTAGATTTATTTTACTTTTCCATAGACTTCTTGACATTGAACACTCCTGTTACTAAACTTTTCATGATGTTTTTAACTTTTTTTTGAAGTCAGCAATGTGGGATAGGAAATTTCTTCACCTTAGTTTTGATACAGAGCACCTCAAAATAGAGTACTTTATTGGTCATCATGGTTTTGAAGTCAGCAATTTGGAAGAGGGAATTTTATGCTCTTAGTAACACTATAACAGCTTGTACCCATGTTCATGAGTGTTATGATGATTCATCATTATTTTCTGCAGAAAGAGGATGTCCACCATTCAATAATATCAGATCTTCAAAATGGTAATGCGGAAACACGGAGACGGCTTGCTGTTTATTGTTTAAAGGTGCCTCAATTCGTTTGTCATTCACAATTTCCCATCTTATTCTGTACTACAATCTTATTATTATTTTTTTTTTTTGAGAACATTAATCTTATAATTGGAATTAATCCTGCAAATTTGTGGTGACATTTGTAAGAATGAAGAAGGGAAGTCTGTTTTATTTTACCTTATTTGGTGTACTTGGAGTCTGTTTCCATGCATCCTGGTTAGAATGAGAAGATAAGAGTTATCAGAAAAAGAACTTATGTACGACTGTGGTAAGAGGGAAAATTCTGAAAAGAGAAACATGATTTTTTCAATGAGTAACCCCAAGAATTAGTCTGATTCTGACTCAATGAACACTTCCACTTTCTTCGATCGATTTATGTTTTGGAATTCCTGGTCGCTTGAGATCTTGTGGAAACCTTGACTTGGTAAGCCTAGGCCCTTCATGAAGATGTATGCTTGTTTTTCAGATTATAAATGCAGTATCTTCACTCAGCGTTTTCTTTTTGTCTTTTTTCTTTTCTATCTTCTTTTATGAAGTGTCTCTCAATTTTCACATGCTTGGTTTTGGAATCCCATGGAGCACAGCCACCTAGTTGAATTATTTTTGTTAACTATGCATTTTTTTAGCTTTGGAATGCCATTGAGGTGGTTATTTTCCATCTTTTATTTATAATCTTGTGTGAGATTAAACTTTCTTTTGATTGTATTGGTTAATATTTTGGGGATTGGGGATTCAGGATGCGTATCTTCCACAACGGCTTTTAGATAAACTGATGTTTATTTACAATTACGTGGAGATGGCTCGAGTAACTGGTGTTCCCATTTCTTTTCTTCTTTCAAGAGGGCAAAGCATCAAGGTAATCCTCCTGTCTATTAATTACGTAGTCACTCCTGTTGACTATCACAAAAAAATGTTGCAACTTTAGGAAGCCATTTTTTTCAGGTACTCTCTCAACTCCTTAGGAAGGCAAAACAGAAAAACCTTGTTATTCCGAATGCTAAACAGGCAGGATCTGATCAAGGAACCTATGAGGGTGCGACTGTAAGTTCTTGGACACCCTGCATCTTTTTCCTTGGTCTTCATAATGTTTTAATCTTATCAATACTTTTTAAGTAGCAATAGTGGTGCCGGAAGTCTATCATGGCGTGTTTGTTGTAGGTCCTGACCTGAGTATCAAATTAAACATGCCTTAGAATTGAAATGTTTGATTAGTTTTGGTAACTGATGTGGTTGGGTCTCCTAGACTTTTCTACCAGATGAATTTGGACTCCTGAGTATAATTTTGATTATGGCATCCTAGTACATATTCAGTGTTCAAATAAAGGAAAATTGTTTATGGATGTACATACCATCCCTTAATTTGTATATTCAGTGTTCAGATGTCATTGATGAGGCCGCCAATTTTGATTATCGCATCCCAGTACATATTCAGTGTTCAAATAATCGAACTCCAAGAATTTCCTGGTTGCAGCAATTTCTCACCATCATTGATAAGGCTACTAATTTGAAAAAAATTCTTCATCTATTGAATCTTTCAAACGCCTCTGAAGATCTTTCTCGAGCACTAAAGCTTCCAAATTATTTGTATTCAACCAATTGCCCATGATCGTCAAATTTTTCCAGAGATCTTGTTGAATGTCAATTGACATTCGTAAAATCCTTAAAATTCTTCAAAGTAGTAATATATTTCTCGTTACCATTTCTTTGGAGTTCAATCCCATCTTACTACTTTCTTGCACGTAAAAATCCTCAGACTCAAGCGAACTTATTTTGGTGGATTATTTCATGTCTATTCAATGATGATAAGTAGATATTGGCAGAAATGGATTGTGTAAGTGTAACTGAATAATCTCCTTGGTCTCTTAAAATGCAGGTCTTGGAAGCAAGGGCTGGGTTCTATGAAAAGCCCATTGCTACGCTGGATTTTGCATCTCTGTATCCATCTATCATGATGGCATATAATTTATGTTATTGCACTCTGGTGATTCCTCTAACCTACTTTTGACTTGTAGAATAAAATTTTCATTTCATGCTGGGAAACTACTTGTAATAAATTTGGGGAAAGCCTTTCAACTTTAAACATTCTTTTGAAGGTGACTCCAGAAGACGCTCGCAAGCTAAACCTGCCCCCAGAACATTTCAATAAAACCCCATCTGGTGAGATATTTGTAAAGCCAAATTTACAGAAGGTCAGTGGGTGAATAATTTTTATTCTTATTAAAGACATCTGGAATTCCTTTCACTCAATTCAATCAAGAAGCAATTGATTTGAATATATTAGACAAATGCTTAACTCCATCTATAAATTTTTAACATGAAAGTTCAAAAGGTTCTGAAAATAGGTATGAATTTTTTAAAAATGCCACTTTTTCTAACTAATGTAGCAAATAACTTTGATATAATTCAGGGAATACTTCCTGAAATATTAGAAGAACTATTGACTGCTCGGAAAAGAGCGAAAGCAGATTTGAAGGTAATTGTGTTGCATTTTTCCAACACTGCCTTGTTGTGTTACAGAATCAGTGTGCTGCATTAACTTCATTTATTATGCTTCATGTTTTGTCAATCATATTTATTTCCATGCTTCCTTTATGTAGGAAGCAAAGGATCCTTTTGAGAAGGCTGTGTTGGATGGTCGACAGCTGGCTTTGAAGGTACATTACAAACTTCCTTTGGTTTGATGAATGATGACACAGTTTCATATAAATACCCACCCGATTTCTGTTAGTTTCTTGGACTAACATGATATCTTCTACCTTTTCAGATAAGTGCAAATTCTGTATATGGGTTTACAGGAGCTACTGTTGGTCAGCTACCATGTATAGAGATATCATCAAGTGTTACCAGCTATGGTATACTTAAAATTACGATTTAATTTCTATTATCCTTAAATGACGATTTAATTTCTGTTGGTCAGTTACCGTGTGTAGAGATATCATCAGTTATTCAACTTATTCTTAATTGCTGATTTGTTCTTATTAATGAATTGGCTACTATAAAGGTAGACAAATGATTGAGCACACAAAGAAGCTTGTGGAAGACAAATTTACAACACTTGGGGGCTATGAGCACAATGCTGAGGTAAGTTAAAAAATTTATTTGATGGTATTTTTTGAAATAATATAGTCAATGTAGCACCTCTTTCCAAATTCCAAGTTATTTATGTTTAATTTTGCAGAAAAACTTGGTCTTGCCTTCTATCAATTCAATGATCATTTGCATTTTTAAATAGGTTGTATAAAAGAAGGGAATGTATCTAGTTACAGTTCTAGGTGCACATCAATGAACTAAGAGACACATATAATACAAATATAAATGAGATGAGGTGGAAAAAATCGATTTTGATTTAGAAGATTACAGTATTACTTACACAATTTCTTCGGCAATGAATGCAAATGTTATAACAGCTCAGGCAGTTTTAGTCAATCCCAAAGAATCAGGCCAAATCAGCTACTCCTTTTCCTGTTTAATCTCGTACTTCAGGTTATTGTATTCTTTCTATAGATTAGCTCCTTGTAAGTAATTGATAGTTTCTGTAGGAGTAGGTTGCCTATGGAATGATATAGGACTCCATTGTTCAAATATATGAAAAATACAGTGTACTATATTCTTCATGGTTCAGTGCATCTCGAATTTTCTGACACACTAAACTTGTCATTATCCATTAACCAAGCCTAGTAATGTCCAACGCTAAATTACTTCTCATTCACAAAAGAACGGGCTTCCTTCAAATGCTTTTAACCAATCTTATAATTGTAAAAAGATTTAATCATTTATTCCGGATTTTGTAAATACTCTGCATTTTTTAAAATTATTTTTATCAATGCCAATTGAAAAGAGTTCTCATAATTTCCTTTAGTCATCAGTTAATCTTTCCTATTTTCTTTTTTGTACGTTGAATATAAAGCAAAAATCTTTGTAAGAAATCATCCATTGTTAAAACTTTCTGTATATTTTCAATGAATAACAACAATTTCCATGCTAATTGTTAAATCATTGATCTCATGTTCTAACTTCTAAAAAGATAATTATTTGACTCCTGCTATATCAATCCGTACCTTATTGATGACCTTACAGAAGTCAGCATTTTATGGTTTTAGGTAATCTATGGTGATACAGATTCCGTTATGGTACAATTTGGTGTGCCCAGTGTAGAAGCAGCAATGATCTTGGGAAGGGAAGCAGCTGATTATATTAGTGCTACTTTCACAAAAGTAAGAGTTCATTGTGCCGTTAATATGATCTTTTTATTTTTATTATTTTTTTGTGTGTTGGTATACTGCTAAATGCTTTGCAGGAGATTTTTCAATTTGCTTATATATGTAAAATTTCAAATGTAATATGTGGATAAATTATCCGTATGGTTTTGCTTTGAAATCTGAATTAAGTACTTACTGAATGCGTAGGTAGTTTTCAATTTCATTTTTAATCTTTTTCTACATTGGGAAGTTGCAATATTTAAAAATGTCGGATTTGTAAATTTTTTCTTATAAATTTTCCTGTGCATTCTTAGCTCTGATGTTTTCTACTTTGACATTTTTCTTTTTTCTTTTTGTGGTCGTTCATGGTTTGTAGCCCATCAAGTTAGAGTTTGAGAAGGTTTATTATCCATATCTGTTGATTAGTAAGAAGAGATACGCTGGCTTATTTTGGACTAACCCAAACAAGTTTGACAAGATGGATACTAAAGGTAATGTAATGATGGAGAAGCTAAAATAATTTATCGTTGTCCATATCTAAATTTATTTTCCTCCATTTCAAATATTCCATTTATCATCCACAGGCATTGAAACAGTTCGAAGAGATAATTGCTTATTGGTGAAAAACCTTGTAAATGAGTGCTTGCACAAAATTCTTATTGATAGAGATGTCCCTGGGGCCGTTCAATATGTGAAGAACACGATTTCAGATCTTCTTATGAACCGTGTGGATTTATCACTCTTGGTTATCACAAAGGTAGGACATATGTATCATATTTTTGTCACTTTCATTAGGTGTCAAGGAGTATCCTTGTCATAAGTTTTGCTTCTAGGACATGAAAGAATTTGAAGGCTTTATGTGCACCAAATTATTTGATCCACAGGGACTGACAAAGACAGGAGATGATTATGAAGTAAAGGCAGCTCATGTTGAACTAGCTGAACGAATGCGTAAGGTTGTGGTGTTTCATGATAGTTGTTTTCTTGTTTCTTGACTCTTTATTTGGTGTCAAAACCCTACACACATCTATTTTGTCGATATAATGGATATTGGTTCCATTATTATCTTGGCATGGGTACTACTGAGTAGAACTGTTTATGATTTGTTCACCCAATAGATGCAATCTTAGGTTGTCAGTGAGAACGTTCTCAGTTTTCTGGTTTTATTAATGTGGCACTTCTGGCTTTAGACATACATTACTCCTATTTGTACTCCAGTATTCCTTTTTTGTTTGCTAGTATTCTTTTTCGATTGTGAGCTTTTTTTTTTCTCCCCTCCTGGGATGGTGCCGAGTTAGCGAAGGAGTCTTTGGAGGAGTTGGATGATCTCTCACCTACAATTGTTAGAAAGATAATTGGACCTTGCAAGGATTTCTCACCTGCTATTGCCTCTCATTCACGTCATGCACATATCAAATGCATAAACTTATCTTTAATAATGTCACTTAATAACGTCGAATCATTAAGAATTTATACCTCTTGCCACTTCCAATCCTGAAGTGTATAGAATAGGAAACACATAGCAAGATGAATCTAGTTTCAAGTAATTTGAAGAACTCGGATGCATTCATCTTGAGCAAGGTCAAGCCTAAATGACTGAATGACCATAAATTTTCCTGTCTTCCTTATCACCACATTCTCTATTTATAACCTATGGTGGCTTAGAAATTCCTAACAGATCCACACTCTACAATTCCCTATCAATGACTATGTTTCCCCCTATCTCAAGGGTTGTATGTGAACACTCCAGATTAGGTCTCAGAGAAATTCATCTCTTAGTAGATTACTAGATTTTAATGTACAAATGGGAATGCCCAAGTACTGGGACAAGCTATTGTTTTGGTATCCTAATTTACAAATACAAAATAGCATGCTTATTCTGATAGTTTCAAGACTCCTCTTAGTGCTCTTTAGCGCAGTATTTTCACACATCTATCCATGTGTTTCCAAAACCCCTCCCAAAAGAATTCTCGAAATATTCTATTAAGTTGCAAAAGATGCATTTGTAAGGGAAAAAAAAAACTTTATACATATCTTGCATTTTTGTGGCTCATTTTCTTATTTCATGACTCGATTGCATGAATGCTTTCGGTAAGAAAAATGGTTTTCAATTCTCGTAGCACCATATAGTTTGTTGCAATGTGTGACTGGTTTTAAATTAAGTTATCTTACGTATTTCCATGATTAATAGCGAGATGCTGCCACTGCTCCAAATGTTGGTGATCGAGTACCTTACGTGATTATTAAAGCTGCAAAAGGTGCCAAGGTAATCTGTTTGATATTTTTCATCCCGTCCAATGTTCAATATGTATGATTAATGTTGGATGACTATCAGGCATATGAGAGGTCAGAGGATCCCATTTATGTTCTAGAGAATAACATTCCAATAGATCCTCAGTACTATCTCGAGAATCAGATGAGCAAGGTGTGATTTCTATCTGGTTCCTGCCATGATATTTTCTTCTGTTCTTTTCTTGAGTTACATAGCTGTTAAAAGAGTATGTCTAAGTTGCAGCCTCTTCTACGAATTTTTGAGCCCATCTTGAAAAATGCTAGCAAGGAACTTCTACATGGAAGTCACACAAGATCAATTTTTATTTCTACTCCTTCAAACAGTGGCATAATGAAATTTGCTAAGAAACAGCTTACCTGCATTGGCTGCAAGGCTCTTCTAGGGTAATTTTTACAGCTTTCTTATTCCTTTCGTTTTTTTTCCTAGTTTGAAGGAATTATTTTTCTCTAACGTTTGCTGTAGCAAGTACAATATTCTTGGTATATGAAGTATGTGTATGTACAGTAATTGTAGATCATAATTGTATAAATGATGAGTTTTACATCATGCTATCACCCACCAGCGAAATAGCCAACTACCTCCAATGGTCCCAAGCTCTTTGTGAGAAGGAAAGGAAAAATGGGCTTACTTGATGGCATGAGAAACCAGCATGGGAGAGGTCCTAGAGTTTGAGAAGGGATGCCAATATTTGTACGACAATGTTGACATACCCCGAGTAAAATATGTGGTGAATTTAGTGAATAACTCTTACTTATTTTTTCTTTATGCATCTGAATACCTCATAAGAATGTGCAATTAGCTGATGTGGGAGGGATATGCTCAAAAGAGTTCGTATTTGAAGGAGACAGCTGAGAGTTGAGAAGAGAGAGTCAGACAAATGAAGTTGAAGGAGCTGGACTGAGTTCATCCTAATAGTCAGAAGAGTTTTTCTTTCGCATAGATGGGTAGAAGAGAGTCGAGAAGGGAGTAAAAACTTGAGTATGAAGGTTTTGAAGTATCATCGGAGTTTTTGAATTGTGAGCAATATTCATCCCGTTTTCCCAAGATTTTCCTAGGAGGTTTCTCTATGATTGGATTCCCTTCTATTTTAATTTGATGCATTGAAGTTTGGGAGTTCTTGAACCTTAAATCTAAATTTGGTTTAGGCACTTGATCTGATAAGGACATTTTGTTTCTTTCTGACTTCTATGTCACCAAAATATTGTTAGGGACAACCAACCATCTTCATAATTTTCCCAATTGTATAATATTCTTTACTTTGAGCATAAAGCTTTCATGGCTTTGTTTTTGGTTTTATCCCAAAGGTCTTGTACCCATATAGTTGTGCTTACTTATCTACCAATAATCTTCTCCTTGTTTAGCTCATGTTATACTTTGGTCATGCCTTCAATAATCTTCCACTTGAACTAAGTATGAAAGAGGCTCTTCTTGAATTAATAGTTGTCCATGAAACCATGTGGTTCACTCTTAGCCTCATAGGGAGCTCACTCTTTATCTAGGTCAACTCCTCTCTTTTGGAGCATACTTCCCTTCCCGATAGAACACAAGTAAGAATTACATTGTGGGATATGCATGGTGTCAACCACTCCTTATCGCACCCTTAACTATCCTCCCTTTGAACAAAGGTCATCAAGCTTCCATCTTTCTATCAGACCTCTACCTTGCCTTTGCCAGATAAAGCTCTACTGCTCCAAACTTTTTGTTCGACATCTTGGGATCCATCCACAAATTTTTCACATGACCATGTTTCCATGACTCAACTTTGAACATCTTTGTTTGATACTTAAGGATTCTACTGAGACGACTAAGTTTGTGGCATAACTCTGATACATTGTCAAGGACAACTGACCCTCACATAATTTTTACTACCATTATATTATCTACTTTGGGCATTAAGCTCTCATAGCTTTGCTTTTAGTTTTATCCTAAAGTCTCATACCAATTAAGATAGTTGTCTTTACATATAACTCATGATCTTTCCTTTATCTAGTCAGTGTGTTTGTTGCACCCCAACAAATACCTTATGAAATGTGCTATAAGCCGACTTGTATCTCCTAAGGGTGGTGATAGGGGGTTACTCGTCTGTATCTATGCAAAGCTTCTACGTCTGAATGGGGGTGAATTTTGGGTAAGTGACTTTTCTATGGTCTGTGCCCAAAATTCTCCCTCCACTGTCTGCATCTCTGCAAGCTTCTACCACTAAGTAGTTAGTTTGGGTAAAAGAGGCTTTTGTAAGTGCCTTCTATAAATGCCGAAAATTCTTGTAACTATTCAAATAGTTCACAACAGGAGAGAGCATGAAGCAAAAAAAGCTAAGGTTGAGTGAGAAAAAAAAGAACTGATTTTTTTATTGCATTTTGTGCGACACTTTAGGGAAAAACAAAAATTGTTTCAGATTAGCATTAGTTTGCCGTGTCATTTTACAAAGGAACACAATTCATGTCTTTGAAATTTTTTTGGAATGATATATTTTAAAAGTTGGCATAGGAATATTTATACTAAAAGATCCAGTTCCGTACTATACTTGACTGTGATGATCCAGCAAGGCAGACAAAACTCTCTGCTCACACTGCAAAGGAAGAGAAGCGGAGCTTTACTGCAAAGCGGTAGCAAATGGTAATATTATTTGCAAGAATTTGTTCCAACTTCTAGTTAACTGTATTCTCACCCATATAAAATTTATGGCGATAATAATTCCAGTGTCTGATTTGGAGATGGTTTTTGGGAGGCTTTGGACACAGTGCCAGGAATGCCAAGGGTCCCTTCACCAAGATGTCCTCTGTACGAGGTATTGTTGTTTTATCTTGTTGACGCAATTCTCATGATAATGACTTTTTCCATAGAACAATTAGCAAGCGTGCATCATCTGCAGTTAATATTCTCTTTTCTTAGTTCAAGTGTTCTTGTGCTCCTGATTGGTAATTTTTCGCAAATGCTATATTTTGGTTTACAGTCGAGATTGTCCAATATTTTATCGAAGAAAGAAAGCCCAAAAAGACATGGCCGAAGCCAAGCAACATTTGGAACGTTGGAATTTCTAAGGTCGTTCAAAGGTTTTTTTCCCCCCTTCAGTTTTTCTTTGATCAAGTTCATGACCTTGAAATTGACTGGAAACTTGATCTTCTTTGAAGAAGCTTTCCCCCTCCTGTAAATTATAATTACAATGCATACGAATTAGGAAGGGCACCATACGGCTACATGATTTGTATATGGACGACCATTTATTTTAAAGGGCAGTAGAGATAGTGTATGCCTTTCTTGTTTAGTTCTGAAATAACTTGGTATTCACATTTCTTCTAGTTTTCTGAAATTTGCAAGATTTCATTTTAAATACAGAAAGTAGTTCAACAGATTTTAGTTACCCAAAAGTTTGAGTGGAGATTACCTACCATTTGGATGGAAGAGTAGTGAGAGTGACAGAATGGATCCTTGGCAGCAAAATGTGGCCGATGAAGGTCAATAAATGAACAGAAAATAGGAACAAAATTAGATTCCACAACAATAATAATAGTTCAGGGAGCACTAATTAATTTATTGGCTATCATCTTCACACCATGTTTCAGTGCAAAATGGGGAAACAAAATGTCAACCAAAATCTTTGAATTCAATCCAAAGGTTCAGAAACAGAGGAGGAGATTGGTCCCTCATTCTACATCAAAGCATCACACATTCCAATCAATCAGGTATTGTTGCAACTTTCCAGGCATGGCTGTTGGATTTCTTTTTTGTTTGAAAGAAACAGAAATGTTTTCAATTACTATATATATATATATGAAACAAAAATTATTTGAAATTGAGTTATTAATCTTTTTTTAGATTTTTTAATATTAATTTTTAGCTTTTATTCTAAAATCATACAGAATTATTCCCAATTGTATTTTAGGTTTATATCGTATTTTTATGCTCATTTCATTTTTGTGCATATGGTTTCAAAAGTATTGCATCATTTGTTATTATTTCTTTTAAAGGGAATCAAAATAAGGCAAGCTTGTAGGCTATAAAAGCTTGCAGGTCCTAATAATTGGTTGGGACACTTTGAATTTCACAACACCGCCATCTCGGAGGCTCGAGGTCAACTGCCTCATCACGTGACATTTTATTTATTCATTCATTCATTTATTTTTTAAATTTTATATACCAGTTTACTTACAATATTCAGTCTTCTTTTCTTTTATACTTTGCACCTTCAAAGATTGAGAAGATAATATAAAAAAATCTCACATGAAATAAACCTAACTTAACTGGTTAAGACATATAGTTTAAGATCAAAAGGTTTTGGATTCAAATCTTCATTCTAGTATGGTATTGAACTAAAAAAAAAAAGGTTGATAATAATTATAAGAGTTTGTAATTATTTACTTTTAACTGATGATAATTAATCCTCTTATCAAGAAATCTCACATGAAATGAGATTTCGTTGCAGAAGAAATTCTGTATTTTATAGGAAGAAGTTCTTGCATCAAGTTATTTAAAAACATTGTGAAACCGAACATGACTTAATTGGTATAGACATTTTTTCAATTAAAAAATTGTAGATTTGAATTCTTACTCTCATATGTTGTTGAACTTAAAAGATATTATTAATAAAAATAATAAAATTTTGTGGTTTTCTTCATGGACCCGTTATTATAATTTACTTTTGCAAACATCACATCATTGTTGTTTGAATCTCTAAATAATTTTATATCCATATTAGTATCTCTAGTAGAATCATTCAACTAATATATCCCTAACAAATCAATTATAATTAAGAACAAAAAAATAAAAAATTATAATTGTAATTGAAAAGTCGTTTTTTTCCCCTTCCCGCATGATCTGCACTAAAAGAAGGGAATGGTCGCCGACCAGTCTTTTTTAATTCTAGATAATAAAAAAGGTGAGGAACCACCCAAAGATCTTATCTCAAGAGACTTTTTAAACCTTAATTTCAGTTTTTTTGTTTGTTTGTTTGTTATTAAACATATCCGATCATGAGTAGAAAACTCTCTCTTTCCTTTTTCAAAACATAGAAACAAAAACAAATAATCAT
>JAOANK020000081.1:605750-619080 GCA_026257165.2 Telfairia occidentalis
TCCAATGCAATCCACCCTATCCGATTCGAACTCCAGATGGACTTTATCAACCTACTATTCATAGAGCTACGCTTTGTTTCTTGTAAGCAAACCAAATCTGGATTCATCCGTTGGATGAAGTCCTTAATGAGAGCTCTCTTGGGGGGAGCTCCATGCCCTCTCACATTCCAAGAGATAATCAGCATGGAGACACAACGTGACCCAAAGTTTCGTCATCGTGCTCATTATTCAAAGCTTCCTTCTCCCACAAAACTAGAAGACTTCTAAGCTCTCTACTCCCTTTTTTAACCGATGCCCCTTTGCTTACTGATTTGCTCACTGCTTTGCCTTTGGGGATGGGCCTAATGCATAAGTTATTCTTCCAAAGGGAGACAACTAGCTCTTTCGAGAAAGGAGAAAAATTATTAGCATTTTCCTCTTCCTCTAGCCTTTGGGCCTCTTCTTCTAAAGGAACCGCCTCTATTGGTTGTTGTTGCACTATAGTTGAAATCTCTAAAAAAACTAATTCCTTACCTTTTGCCATAACGGGGGGAATCTCTTGCAACTCCTCATTTTCTTGAAAACATAGATGCACATCCTCTAACGGATCTCCAATGTCTCCCACCAAGGAGTCTTTGCCCGTAGCAATACTCATAGGACTGGAAACAGAAAGTTCTGACTCACTCTCCGCCAAAATCCCTTTTCCTTTAATACTAAGGGGGTCTTTTTGCTCTCTCGAAGAGCACACTGTTCCTTTCTTGAAAGAAGACAACTGAATTTGTTTTTTTTTTTTTTCCCTACTAACTTTTGGTTGAAGGTGAGTCTCAAGGAAAGGAATACTGTCGCCAGGTTCTTGGATTTATGTATTTAATATTTCTAAAGATCAGAAGTAAAACAAAAAACTTCATATCATAAGCACATTCCAAAGCATGACATAAAAAGAAAAAATATTTGTGGACCCAAATTAAAAAGAAATGTTTATTGTAGTGCATATTAAAATACTTATTTGCAAATAATTCAACTAGTGCCAGCCTCTGTCAAGATGTGATGTAACTGCACTAGTTTGTTCAAGATTGAGGTGCAGATTATAGATGCAACGTTCAACAAGCAAGTAATCAAATGGGTTTTAGAACAGCTGAACAAGTACAATTGGCAAGAAATGATCAAACCTTTGCAACATTAAACAACACAGTCCGAAGGGAGAAGAAGACATGGTACAGCTACAATTGACATCTTTACCCTAGACACAACTTATTAATATACAGGATAATACGATAGGGAGGGAAGACAAGAAATTCAAGACTTCCACTTTAAAATGTTAGAATTCAAAAGGTAGTGTCCGAACTCTTTTATTGCCCATTTTTTAGTTCATTCTTTTGATTAGAGGAAAAAAAAAAGCAAGTACAACCAGAAAACAACTATCACTACCATGGTTGCCAGATAGCAATTGAACACAATAACTTTATTTTTGTAGAGAGAGAGAAATAGATACTATTGAAGGATAAACAATTTGTTCCATAATGGAAGTATAAATCAATCTATCGTCAATAGCTATACTAATTTTTATACTAACTCTTACCTAATGGTAATGTGCCTTCCCACATCCTTTTTTGTATATCACGAATGGAACTTGACAATGTATTAGGTACGTCTCTTCAAGAACAACGCTATAATGTGTCGCTAATCATTCCATTGTAAGAACAAAAGATCAAAAAAAGGGTTCTTCATGCTTGAGCTCATTGTTGAAAACAAAATTGACAAAATTTTTATAAAACTATCAAAATAACCAGTACATGTACATCTATTTCCCCTATATTAATTGCTCAGTAAGCTTGATAACATTTTCAAACTCCTAGCACTAGTTCTGTGTATCATACTAGCGAACACTCCTACTACACAAAATGTGGAATAAAGAGAAGACAGATGAAAGGTGCATCTTCAATCAACTCCATTGTCATTCTGACTGTTGATGGTGATCCTGCTCGATATAAGAACTCAATATGCATTTTAGAAACACGTGTGATTTTAATCTTGACTATCTACGAGCTGATGCTTTACAGAGTTCTCTGGCTATTGTTTTCGTCCTTTGTTTTACCATTCCAGAAGAAAATCCTAACTGAAGGGATGAGACCTCAATCACACACTCTTTCTGCCATCAATCCTTTGAAGATACAAATATAGAACTAAACAAATTTATTCTTCTCTTGTATCACCATACATTCAAGATGAATGCTGGTACATCATACCCTTACAAGGAAGCAGAAGATGGGTTTCTAATCGTTGGTTAAATCTTGTAAACACGTTTCGGGACTATAGGGCAGACATTCACACTCAATTGCATGGATCAGTTTTCTATGCGGTCCCACCGCATTTGCGACCATATCCTGTAGCTTTTTCATGGTCAGATTTACTAGCTGAAACTTATTGATACTTTTTCTTTGGATAATACCAACAAATTGGTCTAGTCCCAGTGATACCAACCACCTACTTAAACCGCCAGCTTTCTGCAACTTCCTTTCTAAATGAAGTGCCCTCAGTCTCTGATTTAACAATGTGCCTCCACTGAGAAATCCACCAGTGCAATGAAACTGTCTAGGCTGCTTAATGAATTTCGTGTTGTTCAATAATCCTAAAATCTTACAAGGCATTGAATTGCAAGCTTCATCTGGATTTTGGGGCCTAATCGCTTGCTTCAATGGCTCTTTCAAGGTCAAGCGGGAGCAGATTTCGAACTTCGTTGCTTAGCATTTTCAGAAGCCGATGGCAGCACAGCTGCAGGCACTTCTAGACATGTTTCTACAGGAGATTCTGATTGACAATTTGATACATTTCTGGTCATTCGTTGCAGTTGACTTTGTGCTGCATTGGGAGTTGAGAATTTTTGTACAATCGCTCTGGGAGGCACTAAGATTGTGACTTTCTGCTTCTTTACCACCACCCAACTATCATCTCCATCCATATCCAAACCAATAACAGAGTTTGAAGAACCAAAAGGATGGCTATGATTATTATTATAGTCTTTGCTTCATTTTCACCATCACATTTAATCTGATTGTTTTATAGACAATAAGCAACTGAAATTTTTTATCCACAGAAATGGGATAAACTATGCAGAAAATGTACTAGAGTATATATCACATGTAGCTACTTTTCAGTTCATTTGCACACAACATCGTCCTGTAATAAACAAAAGTTAAAATTTTGCATCAATATACATCAAAATGAAACTTCAATAAAAAGGTCAAGGCCAACAACCTAATTTTGTATGCTCAAAACATTAAACTTCCACATGGTTCCAAAAAAATTAGATTGAAATAAATATTGGCCTTTTTGCAGAGACATGTATAACATTACTCAAATAAATTTTGCTAAAACCACATCGTTCCAATCATAAATTAGATTGAAATTTGAAAATATGCAAACACAATCTTTAAAAACAATGACATGAGGTTGATGATGCAATGGTGGATCCTAAGCTATTTTTTTTTTAGAATATTCAACATAGAAGATAGTACAAAAAAAGAATTATACACTTGTAGAAGTAGTTCGCTAAGGTACCATCAAGCTCCATTATCAACAGAATTGTTATTTTTTTTTTAGCTCCAATGGTTTCTTTCTCGACTACTGGCCTAGGATCTCAACTACCACTAAAGCCACCTACCAAGATCAATCGTTCCTAAAGTTGTGTTTCGTTTTCCAATAAACAACTGCAGTTTCCACCTTTAGTTTTTCTAATTCCCATTTGACTTGGTATTTTAGTTTTTCTTGATATCATTTTGTTAGAAAAAACCTTATCCTATAAAGAGAGGAATTACCAGTAACATGTAATAGAATAGGCCAACTCATTGCATGAAAGTACTAAATTGCCAATTAAAAGCATGGGTAAGTCTAAATTTCTACTATCATGTAGTGGACTTGGAGAACCGGCTTCCTTGGTGGCATCCACAGCAACGGCAGCACGCTCAGTCAAATAAAAATCTAATGATGACGTGACTAATCATCCAACCATTTACTAGTTCCATTCAAACTTACAATCTTGAGGTAGAAGACCTTTTTCATGTACAATGCCACCTGCAAGAGATCAATGGATAATGAAAACAGTATTATTAGTAAAGCATTCGAAGCTTCAAACGTCAACAGAAAGATATGAGATAACTATTCTATATATCCCAATTCTGCAGCCTCCTATGCTTTAGGAATTTCCATTTTGACACAGGCGCTTTATAATCTACAAATTAAAACGTACCCAGTTTAGCGCACGATTACAAGACAAAAAGAGATGGGGAGGCAAAGAAAGAAAAACAATGACGAAAATTGGTACATTATCCAAAAGCATGATCTCATCGTCGTCTTTTATGAAGTCGGGAATGTAGAATACTGTTGGAAGATGGCCGACCTTGAAGTGATTCAGCCCCTCCATGGTTCCATGCCTCGTCCAAAATCTCAATTTCCAAAAAATTTGGAAAAACCCCTTGTTCTTTCCAGTCTGACTCTTCAAAATTATATATAAAAAATTAAAACCATCGCTGAAAACTGCAAGTGTATTCACAGATAGATTAAAGAGAAGAAGGGTAGTAGAGAAGTACATAGAGGAAGGGATTGACAAACGAAAGAGATGAAGACAAAAGAAAGTGAAATTTCAAATTCAGTTCAGACCCACAAAAAGGAGTGAGAGGCAAATGCGACTGGGTTTTTTCTCACCTACAACAATACAACAAGACAGGAATTAAAAAAAAAAACAACAACAACAACAAAAACAAGACAATTATTTTTTGTGTTAATTAGGGAAAAAATCAAAAATTAGAAATTAGGGTTAAAAAAACACATTTAGACTCACCTTTCTTTGAAATAGAAATTTGTTCTCCAATTTTGATCTTATATATCTTTCAATGAAAAATTTAGACCTCTAATTTAACTATAGTAATGATTTAGTCTTCAAAATTTAGTATATATCTATAGTGTATGTAGTTTTAAAAAATCTAGGCAAGTTGAAGCATCAATTTTTAGAAGTAACGACTATAATCCATCTTATTTAAAAACATACTTGGTCTCAAGTGATTTATTGGTTTATAGATACAAGAAACTCTAATTATAGCATTGTTGATGCACAAAAATTCCTAAGGATGATGTGGGCTGGGTAGCAGATGACCTCGAACCTGCAAAAAAGGGACGAGGTGGGGTAAGGTGGTGATGACCACGCTTTGACGCTCAAGTTAGTCAAGCAATTGAGGTGAGTAAGGAGTTTCCTCAAGATCTCAATACTTGCCTTCTGTCTCTGGTCCACTTGGTATTTATACTTGGGTGGAGGTGGATCTTGAAAGGAAATCCTGCATTGTTCGCCATTATCCATGGCGGATGGTGGGTTGATTTCGGAGAGTGAATCTCTCCAAATTATGCCTTGTCCGGCGTTGATCTCGGATAGGACGTCATCCTCCAGAGTGGCGTCATCTTGCCGAGTTAAGCTTGATGCATTTGACCTCGGACGCTCTCGAGGTGGGTCCACTTTCATCTTCACACATGGCCCTCCTCATATTATCCAAGTGCCTTGGTGGTATTTCACCCCCAACATTGGCCTCCACTTTGTGGTCGCCAGGTCTCTGTCGGACATGCAAAGTAGATTATGCTACTGTTGGGGGGAGTGGGATACTTCTTTGTTGATCGCCCAAGCTTGCTCATCAGTCGGTCTCCGACTGAGGCCGCACTTGAGGCTCGTTCGTAATTGCTCTTGAGATGCATGGAGAGTCATGTCGTTGCTTAGGGAGGCGTTTCGCGATTCTGAGTGATGGCCATCATTACGCTTGTTGATCTGACAGCTAAGCGGTGCCTTCAAGGATATATAAAAGTGGGTCAACCAGACTACAAATTCAAAGCTCTCAATCCGCGCTCGTAGCTTGGCCTTTTTCTTAGGTCTGCTTCTTTATCTTTTGTCTTCTTTCTACGAAATCTTGTTGTTTGTAGGATGTCAAACGATAGAGTCACTTCAAGGTCTAGGTTAGAGAGTGACAATGACCCTGCGTCCTGCTAGGCTATTACTTGGGGCCGAAGTGATGGTCTTTCATCATCCCCGCCTTTACCTCGACCTTGGCGTTGTCCCTCCCAATTGTCTTTAGGTTTAGTGGTCAACCTTAGGGAGAGGTACCTCATTTCTGATAATGTCGAGATTCGATTGCCTATTTATGAGGAGACATTAGAGAACCCTTCGCCTGGGTGCGTCGTCTTTTACCCTCAGATGTTTGGGAGGGGTTAGGCTTCTTTTGTATCGCTTCCCCCAACTTGTTTTTGTCTACGATTGGTTTAGCCCTTCCCAGCTCACCTGCACTGGGTGGGGGACACTGTTGGATTGTTACATGTTGTGGTCACACTTTGGCCGGACAAAGCTAGAGGTTGATCAGGCCTTAAGTGTCTTTTCCCTTAAGGTCCACTTCAGCAACCTAGTGTCAAAAATTGGAAGGACCAGTAGTTTTACGTCTCTGGAAAGTGGCTTGCACTCAATGAGGATGAAGGTCTGATCTGCGAGCTTTTGGGTGACCTCAGGATGCCATGTGAGTTCTCTCCCTCCAACTCGGTCGGGATGGTTTTGCGCTCCCCTTCTCTTTTTTTTAACACAAAACATTCCTTCTGCAGTTCTTTCGGCACGTATCGAGCCCTTAAACGAAGCTTCATTTGCAGTGATCTAGGAAGCGGCCAAGCTCAACCCTAAGGTCTATCATAGCAATGTACTACTAAACGAGAAGAAACTTATCGAACACGGTCTCCAATTTCTGTCAGTACGAGGTGATCTCATACCTCGGTCTTTCCTTTTTTCTCAGCAATTCTTACGCTAACCCTTCTGTTTTCAGCATAAATGTTTGTTGGACTGTCTGCTTTTCGAATAAAGCAGCACCTCTAAGAAGCAGATGGTGATGGCCCTTCTAATCAGCATGCCAAGGTCGAGCTGCCATTATTGCGCGTGTGTAGATGAATGATAAAATCACACAATTGAATGTGCAAGTGTACCCAATCTACAACAAGTGATAAGTATTTTTATATCATATCCACAAGGACTAGAGGTAGATTTTAACCTATTTGTACTCAATCTCTTAGTGAATTTTAAAAGTAATAAGAGTGAAAAATTGAAGGTTTTTATAATTAATACTAAATCAAATTAAATGACAAACTAAAAAGAATGCTTGAGCGGTTGTAACGATGAGAATGAATGAGTTTGGATTAAGGTAACATGCTATTTTTTCTGACATAGAATGCTGCAGCAAAAGAATTGCAGGATCGATTTACACAACAATAGTCTTTCGGAATCCTTCCAGATCTCCTCAATATCTTAAGTTAATTTTCACTAACTTATATGAATTAAATTTGTTGTTTTCATGCATTAGGCGAGTGATTATTCCTAACCTCTCCACTTAGCCTAAACTAGAGGCTAATGTATTTTAAAAGCAATCTATTTCTCACGTTTTCTTCTGAAACTTAGAGAAGATATTTATGTGTGTTGGCCAAGCATTCATAAACATTAAGCAATTAGAACACTTATAAAACAAATCAATCCAACAAACTTTTACTTCGAAACTAAAATTAGTTCAATAACATCTCCATTAATCCTCACCCAAGGGTGATTTAGTTCATGCTAAAATAAAGAAAAGACAGTAAAATAATGACAAGAACAATAAAGGAAAACATAATGCGTAAAATCCTAAGGAGTTGTAGAATCGGTTTCTCTACGGGTGTCGTGAGTAGAATTGCTTCTCCTCTTTCAACCTCCACGAAGTTCTTCTTCTTCAACTCTTCTCTACGAAAAGCAAAGTAACAACAACTATGAAAAACTTTTGCAGAAGAAGACTGAAAACGAAAAATCGAGAATTAAACTTCAAGATTCGGATCATTTCAATTGGCAGCCTCCTTTTCTATTTATAAACTTCCTATTGTGATTAGGAAACTTATTAGGTCAAATCATACACTTGGATCGCATCTAACTGTGGATTAATACCATAATAGATAATATCATTTTTATATTTGAATTTTCGTTTTCTTTGCGCGTTTTGCTGGATAAATGCTCGATCAATTGTTTTGCTAAAATACTACTCCATCAATTTTCTGCTCAACAAAGTACCCAAAATTAGTATTGATTAAGTACAATCTCCCTAAATTCTATTCAAATGCTCTCTTAAATATATTGTTGTATCAATCTAATGACTTTCAAAAGTATTATAAGCAAACAAAGACAAATGAAGCAATCACTTCATAAATTAAAAGGAAATCTCTTCAAGAATAAGATGAGTTCTATCCTAAAAGAGTCCTAATAACTCTCTTTTGGAGAGATATCAAAATCTCGAAACTTGAACTATTGCTCGTCCTCGAGTAATACTTAAAAACTTCTAAGAAAAAACATTTGATCTAACAATTAGAATCCTACAACGGAATTAGATAAACAATCAATTGAAGGATTATCAACTATCAAGTTGTCTCATATCTCTTTTTAGGTCAATCCATTATCTTCCTTTCAACTTTCTACATAAGCCACAAATTTCACTTATTCTAAAGTTTATAACTCTTAGTTTGCCAAACCCTAAGTCATCAACCTTACTATGCAATTCCTCAATTAGAATCTCATTTTGTTCCCTTCTCTCTCCTGCGTTTGAATCCCCTAGGTTTCATTTTACACAAATTGCTCACAAATTGCTCTCTCAAAAGAATTATACACAACAAAGAATTTGTTCCTTCAAGTCATAGTCTTTTTCTAAACTCATCACTTATTAGGAATTTCATTCATATTCTTGGTAGTAAGCCTTCTTGTTTTAAAGATACAATAACATTCAAGCAACACTCATCTCTATCTTCTAATTTTCAGAAAACACACTATTGTCTAAAGGGAGAGGAGTGTACTACCAGGAATAGAGGAAGATACATTTATAATTTTAGAATAATTTGGATTCAATAATGCTCGAAAGAAATAAGGACCAAAGGGACTCAACATCTCCAAACTTAAAATGCGCATTGTCCCCAATGTGCTAGACAATTAATATGGCGAAATCCCAAAACTTAATCTAAGGTAACCTAGACACGTTGGATTGAGCAAACAAAATGTTCCTCTAATTGTTGGAGCAAAGTTTTCTCTGGAATCAACTAAACTAACAACATGTTCTTAAGACTAGGCAAAATAAGTGTGCTTATTTATGCAGAAAGAATCTAAATTAATAAGTGTTCAACCCTAAGAAACAACGACTAAGGCTCTCATACAAGGCAAATGCAGTCTCTCACTAAACTACTTATGAAGTTCTACTTTTGTTAGATCAAAATATTTACTGAGTTAGAGTTATGTTCATTAACTTTTGTTGGTCCTTAGTCCCTTTGCAGCCATTCCATATTGGGCATGTCAATCACTCCCTCATCAAACAAGGGAATGTCATCTGGAAATACTATGACTCCTACCCTCTTGCACAATGCAATTATAGTATTGGGGAAAAATAACTTGCCCACTTTCTTCCTTGAGCATGAATAAATTTTAGGAGTAATAATTTTTTCAACATCAATACTTAGGGAACGAAGAATGGAAAATACCAGGAGGATTCGATCTTTCTTAATCGTAGAATCATGTGTCACTGAAAGAAGTCTGAGCTTGAGAAAGTACAACCACATGTTTGCTTCAGTCTTTAAAAAGGTAGAATGAAAAGTCATAGTACTAGTTGAAGATACACGCTAGGGGTGTTCAAAAAAATCGATAACCCGAAAAACCCAACCCAACCTATGCGGTTTGGATTGGGTTGAAAATTAATTTGGGTTAGATTGAGTTCATTTTTTCCTAACCTGATCGGGTTGGTTCGGTTCTTGGGTCCACTATATTGAACCAACCCAACCCAACCCACGATAATATAAAATTCTAAGTTTTATAAATTTATTAATAACTTTAAGGTTTACTTCTATTTTGAGATCATTTCTATTTCTAATTCAAAATCATTTTAGATCCAAACAAAAATAGTATGAATTATGTTAGTTGTACGATATTTTCAAGCAATTTAATTCTTACCGACTTTTAATCAAATACATATTTGAAAGTTAAATAATTTTAATTAACAATTATAAAGTGTAATTTTGATTGCAACCCGATGAAACCGAACTAACCCAACCCAATTTTAATGGGTTGGTTTGGGTTGGGTTCATAACTTAACAAAGGGTTATTTGGGTTATACAAATTTGCAACCCAAACAATTGGATTTGGTCCAAAATTTCATAGAACTCAACCCAACCCAACCCATGAACACCCCTAATACACGCCACTTGGCACCTTCAATTTCTACCTCATGAATGGCAGTGTTCAGTTGCTCTTGTTATGAAGCAATTGTCATCTCATTAAAAATAGCATGAGGAAAGTCTTATAGGTGGAATACGTTGTTGATTGCGCCGGGTGAATAATTGACTGAAACTCCTCGGACTAGCGTTTCAAACCCATTACTCTCATCCAGATTGGCATAAAATTCTCGCACAATTCCTACAATTACTGGTTTTGGTTTTCTACACAAATACTCCCAATAGTGATTAGTTATAGTAGTGAAAATAAACCAAGAAATTCATCATATGGCTCCATAAACCCTCGCTCAGCTAGAAGGTCCCGCTTCTTTATGTCTTCATAGTGGAATTGCGGTGCTTCATTAATTAGGCAGTCATGAATGGGTAACTGATGGTCTATCACAGGTTCTTGCATAGGTTCCTTACCTTTGCGATGAGCTTTCTTGGGACTCGGCTGACAAGAATTAAATCCTAGGGGGTTTCTAGTTTGCTGTCAGCCGCGATCTTTTTCTTCTTCTTGGCTTTCTTATTTCTTTTGACAGAGCCTGGTGTCTGTCCAATCTGCGTCTCTTCAGTAATTGTTTCTTTCTCTAGCATCTCCTTCGCTGCAACCTCTTCAATGACTGGTTCATTTGTTTGTTCATTTTCGGTAGTAGGTAGGACCGATTCTCAAACCTTTTTTTAAACCTCGCCTTGAACCTCATGTTCTGCTTTTGACAGGTCTTTTGGTTCAGCCACTAATGTAGAGGGTTCACATTCTTGATCAGTCACTTGAACCACTGTCAGGATTTCCTCAATGATAATTTGCACGGCAATAGGAGAGGCAAGTTGTTTCTTGCCCTTCTTCTTTCGTTTTTTCTTCTGCGTAGGAGGTGGAGGAATGATTTCTTTTGTAGGTGGAGCGGCTAATGCATCCATAAATAAGTCAACATCAAAATCTCTAAATTTCTTTGTTCTAGTTTTGGGAGCCATGACTGCTGAAGCCTTCGAGTCTTGCAGAAGGAATAAGAAAGTAATTAAGGAATGTAAATGAAGAAGAATAACAACCAATTAAGTATATATAGCAGAGATTAAAGGGTAAATCAGTCATAAAATCAAATTTAAAATCCTTAATTAATCCATGAAAAGAAATTATTTTTGGAAAATTTTAAAAAAAAAACCCAAGGTACTATAGAATTGCTGCTCTTTCAAATCCGTCGTTCCCTACAAAATAGACGTTAGGGAATTTATTATGGTAAGTTTTTTTTTTTAATTTTAAACCAAAAATAATTGCTCTCTCTTCAGAAAATTCTGCTGCATCAATTCTGGTGATTTCTCTTTTATTGTCCATAATTATCTATAAAAGATAAAAGCATAAAATCATGTGGAGATAACTATGCAAATTGAAATTTAAATTTGGAATTTTTTAGCTACAAATTAATCATCCAAAATTCAAATTAAGGTCTAATCGAATAAAATCTAAATTCTCAAAAGAAAATTCAAATTTTAACTAAAACGTAAATCAAATAAAATTGAATCTAAATAATTCAATCAAACTAAAATTTAAATGCAAGATTCTCCTAAAAATTTTCCTAAAAAAAAAAAAACCAAAGCAATAAAAGGGAGCGAAAAGTAAATTAACGTTATGCTCAGGAAAATGCTCTGCAATATTTTTACTATATTAAGGTGTTAGCAATTGGAGAGAATCACATTTTATAGGAAAGTTCTCTCGCCAATAATGCTTTATCATTTGTCCATTGCCTTTGAGGCTTCTCTCATTGTTTTCATCTCTCAATGTAACAGCTTCATATGGGAAACTGACAATATTGTGAAAGGTCCAGACAATAGACTTTAATTTTTCAAGAAAAAGTCTAAGTCTCAAATTGTAAAGCATGACTTGTTGACCTTTCTCAAATTGCTTTAGAATTAATCTTCTGTCATGCCATACTTTAGTCTTTTCCTTGTAAATCTTGACATTTTCATAAGAGAAAGGACAATACTCATCCAATTCTTTTTATTGTAAGAATTGCACTGCTCCAGCAGCAGTGATGTCAAAATTTAGGTTCTTTAAAGCCCCAAAAGCCTTGTGCTCTAACTCTAGAGGTACATGACATGCTTTTCCATAAGCTAAACTATAAGGAGACATTCCTAATGGTGTTTTGAATGCAGTTCTGTAAGCCCAAAGAGCATTTGGTAACGTAAAAGAACAATCTTTCCTAGTGGGGTTAACAACCTTTTCTAGGATACCTTTAATTTCCCTATTCGAAACTTAGCTTGACCATTAGCTTGTGAGTGATAAGGGGTTGAGACTCTATGCTTAACACCATACTTTTCTAATAAGTTACTAAAGATTCATTTGACAAAATGAGATTCCTCATCACTTATTAGAGCACATGAAGTTCCAGAATGAGTGAAAATATTTTTCTGCAGGGAATTTTGAAACTATTTTAACATCATTTTGAGCACAAGCAACTGCCTCTACCCACTTTGACACATAGTCAATAGTAAGCAAAATATACAAGTTACCACTAGATGGGGGAAATGGTCCCATGAAATCAATCCTCCAAACATCAAATAACTTTATCTCCAGAATGTAAGTCAATGGCATCTCATCTTTGATTCTACTGTTGCCTTTTCTTTGGCACTTATCACATGTTTTGCTAAATATGTGAGCATCCTTAAACTTAGATGGCTAGAAATATCCCAATTGCAATGCTTTGGCTACAGTCCCTTGTTCTCCAATATGTCCTACATAGGGTGTTATGTGACAATGCTCCAGTATTGCTGGAACTTCAGATTGAGAAACACATCTTCTCACAATTCCATCAACATATTGCCTGTAGACGAATGAATCGTCTCCGAAATAGAAGCGCACTTCATGAAGAAATTTCTTTAGTTTTTGCTTCATCAATTCTGATGGTAATAATCCTACAGCCAAATAGTTAGCAATATCTGCAAACAATGAAAATTCAACATCAGTAATTTGAGCTACCATAAATAATTGTTGGGGTTGATGCCCTAAACCTTCGTGGTCTTGTAATATTATTCAAATTATTTATTTAATAAAATAAGAGTTATTTCATTCGACATTTAGTGT
>JAOANK020000081.1:643210-654547 GCA_026257165.2 Telfairia occidentalis
AAGACCCTTCCCTTATCAGGCTCGTCCCATCAAACCACAACTTCAAAATCTACTTGTTCATTCGCCACAACTTCAAGACTGATCAGATACCTACCTTAACACCTGACATGATCATATAATTTTTATCACCATAGATGGTGACAACCTCAATCGACCAAACAATATATTATGTACATGTATAAAGTTCCCTTTCAAATATCGCTTCGCAATATAGCTGTAAATTGGAACGTTACCACACTAATACACTATTAACTTAGTCAACACTACTTAAACATTGTCACTTGTATGTTACACTTCCATTTACTACAAAGTATAATGACCTCCTAATCAAGGACACAGAACTGACAATGAAGCATAGATATTGTTCCACTGCCCAACAGAATACCAGATCCTTGACACATTCTCTCTTCTATTCTAAAGTCCAACACCCTGTATGAAGGGAAATAATGCTCCTTGGATATGCATCTACCTATCTAAACTTGCTATGGATTGGTAATTTATGAGTCCAAGGAACAAAACTATGTTTTCTACACACTTTTTTCTACATTATGGACACAGTTTTGCAGATAAAGTTTGTTATCTATCTGCTTACCATGTATAGATAGGATTTTCAACCTGAGGGGGCAGAAGATGTAGGTCCTTACAGTGCTGTCTGTCATAGTCGCGCGTTCCAGGAATTGCTCCGGTACAACGTCTGAGCACTTCATTACCGGTGAGACAATAATGAGCAAATGCGAGACCGCCATCGACAACGTCTGTCAGACTAGGTGTTGATATTGACTTCCTGATAACCTTTCCATCAGTGTTCTTTGATTCTAATTCTTTCTCGCTGTTCAAGACTTTGTTGAGATCAGAATACTCCAAGAATCTCTGGGTGGCCGCCTCCCATGAGAGATTGTATCTTTCCTCAGGAGTAAGGGGGTGAGGTTCGTTTTCCAATGCCTCTTTCACTTTTGCAACAAAATCTTCAGATGATTTGTAAGTCAAGCAGTTGGGGAAAGACCTAAAGAAGTCATTGGATGGATGATCTGCACATACTACAAATTTTCCCATGGCAAGAGCCTCTGCAGTAGCTGTACAGAGCACATCGCTAACACTGGGGTTTATAAAAACTTTGTACCTTCAAGGAGAAAATAGAAATACTTTCAGTTTCAGAGGATGAACAAATAAAAATTCATCAGTAGGACTTTGTAGGTTTTCATTCTTTTATCGGTGGGCATACATTTATTTATTTAATTCACAGTAATAGAAGATCTTTTTAACAATGAAACATGGATTTTATCAGTGCCTTTGCGGTCTGGGATTCTCGGGGATGTGTCAAGTAGATGCGATTATAAGAAGTTTCCTCCACATTCACATTTCAGAATCACTCAAAGTAACACGATGTAATAACCTATTCTGAACAATGAACGTATCAGCATTGAAAAAGAGGGTTTTTTAGGATCTTACCCGTGAAGTGAATCATCTGCATGGTCCCTCCCTCTCAAAAAGTTTACATTCAACTCTAACTTTTTAGCGGCACTCTGAACCTCATGGGCGTCCTCTCCATTTCCAAACACATCCAAATTGAACCCATGAAGGTCATGCTTGTGCTTTGCTAGCAAATCTATTAATTCTCTGTATCCTTTTGCCCAGACCATTTTGCCTAAGAAATAAGCCCCTTTTGAAAAAGCTATATTCCCAAGCTTCCTATCTTCATCAACTTTTTCTCCAATTTTTAAAAACTTTGGATTGACACCATGGACATTGCAAACAACAGACTTGGGAAGATCTTGTGTGGCAGCAGAAAGTCGAAGAACCTGGAAAAAAAAAGTGGACAAATTGTCAAAGAATAATTGAAGCTCTAAGAAGCCACGAGGATATATGACCAAGTCAATCATAAAGGAACACTAAGAGAATTCCTTCTACAGCAAACAAGTACAGTCTAAATCATAAAGGAACAGAAAATGATCATCGTGATCACCCTTATTAGACTAGTACCTTGTGACAGTATGCTCGGATGACCCAGTTGTTTATGTGTTTCACAAGGAATGCTTGGAGAGCACCATTCTTCTCCCGCTTGATGTATTCCAGGTAATTTGTATGAACGACACCAACGACGTGGTTAAATTTATCAGTCCAACGCCTGCCATGATGGTACCAATTCAGGTGCTCTGGTTCTTCCAAGATTGCTATGTCAGCGTCCTTAGAAGGAACAAACTGTGAAGTATCTCCAGCAGGTATGATACTACGCCTTTCTTTTGAGAACTATAAAACAAAGACCATAAATCAGTCTAAGTTCAATGCGTTATGGAACAATGTTTTTTTAACAATTCACAAGAAATTCACCTTTCCTGGATAGAATGAAATTTTGAAATCAGGCTTAAAGCCAATTCTTTCCTCGAGCCATTTACGAATGTAAACTTCTTGCTCTTCTGGAGAACTGAAGGTGAGATGGTTAGGATAAACTAACTCCTGATCTGACATGGAAAGCCAAGGAACTAATAATGTCACACTCTGTTTTGCAGATTGTGCTAGATATGCAGCTCTAAACAAAGGATTTACAGCTGTTCCTGTCATCCATGGAAGGCTAGCCGTCGTGACAATTGCAACATGCCTTTTCCCATCTGATGGTACGTGCTTTTCATGATCTGTCCAAAATCCACCATCATAGCAATGACCTGTACTTTGGAGGACACTAGCTATCCTTGTATCCAATTCATCATTTACGTTTTCATTTTCTATAACAGAGGTTTCTTCTGTAGAGGATCTCAATAGAAATTGATTCTTGCGTTTGTTACACAAGCTCTCCACTATCTTATCACAAACATCTGCAAGAATACTATCAGCAAGTTATGTAGAATAAAAACTGAGGGAGAGAGCATGGAGGAAGAGAGGGAGGGAACATGAGCACATAGCTTAGCCAAATAAGGTAACACAATAATCCAATTTTGATTCAGAACCATTTTTATAGTTTAATGCAAGTGAAACGTCTTACACACTAGCAACAAACATATAAGTGAGAAGTGGCTTGCTTGGGGTTCAAAATGCCAACAACATTTCATTTCAAAGATATTGCTCGACAGCCGACATGTTGGAATGTCAATGATATCTCAAAGATGGATAGGAAGAAATATCTCTCCCCCATGCACAAATGCAGACTTCCTTTTTCCAACATTATCATAAATATTCAGGTGATATTGAAAACGACGTCACAGTATAGTTAATGCATCCATCTTCAAAGGGCAAGAAAACAAAGATAGAATGCTAAAAATACAAACTTCTTTTAAAAAAACAACAGCATTTAAATAAAGCAAGCTACAGAAATCTTTTTAATTGGAATTTTTAATATAGAATCTATAGATATGCATAGAATTTCAAGTAATGTTAAATATATTCATAGACTATTCAGTTCATTAGACTTTGAGAAATTGTTCAAACTTCAGCATATGGTATTGGTATAAAACCAATTTTCTGTAAGGATATTCATTACTATTTATTTATTCTATTATTAAATTAGATGTTCTATTGATACAAGCTTTTCAATTTTCAATTCTCTTCCTTTTTTATTTTTCTAGATTTGGGAGTGGAATTTGTTTGCCATGAGCTGTATCCTTACATTTATCTGTCATAATTATTGGTAATTCTTCACATTTCGCTTCCTCACTACCAATTGACAAAACAGATGGACAGAATATTAAAATTGGATCATTAGAAGTTTCAAAGGAGGTATTTATGCCAAGAAAAAAAATGCTATATATATATATTCAAAGTAGTAAAATGCATCGAGACATCTCAAAAGAAAAGGTTCTGGCTAACTACATCAAGGCGGTAACAAGCTTTTACCTCTTTTAATGCCAATTTGATCGAGGAAAGATCCAGATTGCCTAACCAAACATGCTAAAAGCTCAGGTACATCGAGTGGTGGTACCTCCTATATGCACAAAAATGACAATATTCATTAGCTTAATTATACTGCAGAACAAAAATTGAAGCATGCTTCACCATGATCAAATGTCACTAGGCAAAAGAAAGAAAAATAATATACCAATAACCATAAAGAGAACGGTGAAAAGAATATGCTGATGCCAGCACAGACTACCTACACCGACCAATCTTTCAGCTACTAAACTAGCATGCCCTAAGATCTATGAAAATTCTATTAATCCTATAACTTAAACATTCCAAAATCAAAGATGAGGCAAACCTTTGAGTGTTCAGGGTCCTTGCAAATTGATTTCTGCAAACAAGAGATACAAAAAATCGTTATGGAAGGAACACACATTCCTCATTTCTTCTTAATCATCATCAATACTGATAACGTAAGGGTAAAGCTAGTCTACAATGATAATATTAATTCAATAATCATTTTTAAATTTTTTTTATAAGAATTCAATAATCCTTTTATACTATCAACAAATTCCATATTATTACAATGAAGCAAAGAAATAGTATGCTAAATTCAAAAGTTGTCAAGTCTTGGAAAAAATCTCCAAGGACAATAAACGAATAACACCAGAAACGTATCATACAGGAACTACTACCCATCAACCTACATGGTCTCATACGCATATTTGATGCATATACAAACAAGCATATATATTCTATGTTTGAAATGCAGGCGCATAATACATCCACAATACTTGAAGATGGGAATAAAAGAACACAGAAGTTACTCTCCAGAACACAATAGAGGATACACTTTGTATGTCAGCAAAAAAAATATAATCTAGCTTCTAATTATTTATTGTTTGCCTTCTCAATAGCTTGTACTCTGTTGAGTAGACAGGCAAACTTATCTGCCCTTTAACCAACCTCAATCAACAACCATATAATCCTAAAATATTAGGCATGAAGAAAGGATAGGATATTTACATAATATCCTAGATAGATGATCGCTATTTCAACTCATGGCCTCAAAGCGAGTTTTCTTCAAAACTTGTCCCTTCGTCACAAGTCCAACCCAGGTCATAATAGCTAGTAATCTTGAGGTCCCACGGAATACCCAGAAATTATGAACTCGGCCTCCTACAGCTAGAACGAACTTTAAGATTTAATCCTTGTACTACATAACCAAAGACTGATATCATTATAATGAACTCATAATAAACAACGACTGGCATCGTTGTATATAGCATGGAGACCTTTCCCCTTCTATATTTTTTATTGTTCATATAAGATGGAAGGCATGAGTTGTTTATAATATATCAGCAGTGTAGAAATTCATGAATCAATGAAGACTGCAACAAACGAGAGATTAAATAAAGAATATAGAAAACGACAAGATGTTAAAAGACATGCTGAATAAGATAAAAGAACTAGAGCACACCAAGCTCGATTTCACTTTCTCAACGAAGTCACCGTTCTTAAAGCCTTCAAACATCTCAACTGACGAACTCCGCTTCTCGAACTCCCTCAATCTCGTTTTCAAAGCTTGGATTGGCTCCCAATCCCTGTTAGCGTGCCCCTCCTCGCTCTCATTCTCTCCTTTCAACTCTCCCCAAAACTCCCTGAACCTCACTCTATTCCATTTTCTCACCCCGTCGCCATCAATAACCCTATCCCCGTCTTCCACCTCGGATACAATTGCATTCTTAATAGCAGACAAATCAATCCGAATTCTCGTCCTGGGTTTCCATTTCCCCAGCACAGTTTTGCTAAAATCCGGCGCTGAATACGCCCTGCGAATCTCCGATATCTTCGGCTGCAATTTCTTCACAAACTCAATCTCAGCAGGCGGAGAGGACCCATAGCCAATTGCGGGAACGGAGAAACTGGTGGCCGAGTTAAAGAAGTTCTCGATTTCCCGGTCGAAGGACGTCGCGAGATTCTTGAAAGAGTTGGCTCGGTCCTTAATCAGCCGAAGATCCGCGTCCGCCGAATCACGAACCTCTCTCCACCCTTTGGAAATAAAAGAGAACGCGTTGGAAGAGGAAGCGTCACCCATCATTGCCGATCTCTGGTTCAAACCAATTCAGCTCTCCCACAAGGAATTCCCAGAAATCAAAGATTACCCAGAACTCAAATTACGAGAAGAAGAAGAGTAAGACAAGGAATTTAGAATTAGCGGTTAAGATTTTAGATGGGTTTTCTAAAATTTTCTAGAAAGGAGAAAGAAGCGTGTGCAGAGGCAGGCAGTAGAGGAGGATGGGACTGGAAGTCGCGTGAGAGAAACGACGTGGCGAAGTGAGATTGGACTTGGAGAAAAGGGAGAAAAGAGAATCGTTTAGGGTTTCGTTTGCAGAATATTCTGAATGGCGGAGGGAAAATGTGAACGATGGATAACAGATTGTGGGAGCATCCGTTTGTGGCTGAGACGACTGTTACAGGTTTTGGTTCCCAATGTCATTGGAATTGACTCTTTTGTGAACCCTGTGTTTCTTTTTATTGTTTTTTCCTTTTTAAAGTACGTGACATTCATCTCTAATTAATGTCTATTTATTCCACCACTCCACAGTGTTCTTCCACACCATACCTAGATTCGTAATTAAGTTAACAACTCCGCGTACTGTCAAGGATGTCTAACATCAAAAAATCAATGGTTCTATCTTCCAATACTATAATTATTTTTTTTTAGTTCTAACATGTAAGATAGAAAGATTCGAACTCATAGTTTTTTGATAGACAGCTCGAGTTTGACAACAATTAAACTCAAAAACAAAATGAAAAAAAATATATATATGAATACAGCTCAATAAATTAAGACATATATTTTATTTATCATCATATATTTAAGAACTTGGGTATTTTTTCAAAAAAAAAAAAAACCAATAAATCTTTTTTATTTTGGTTCATCAAAAGAATCGTTTGATGTTTTCAACATGTTATGTGCATAAAAATAGACATAGAATAATCACTATTTCTGATAATGCCTTAAAAAAAATCACTATTCCTGATAAGATTTGCAATGCTCCCAAGTTTTATTTAAATCTCTATATTTTAAGTTATGCTTAATTTTGATTTGATTTTTTTTTCCATTGACATGGATAAACGATGGCATGACCACTCAATAAAATATACACTACACCATTCAAATTTAAAAAAATAAAATTCTGCATCTACATTTCGTCTTAGAGTATTTGCCATACGGATCGAAATTAAATATAATTTGAAGTACAGCAATTTAATTCAATACAACAGGCTGCTAATTTAGAGGTTAACTGGGTGGAGAATTATTATTATCCCAAAAACAGAAGTTCACTTCACTATAGATATAGATCTAAAACCAGTTTGATTTCCGGGACAAAATTTATATTTAAACAAGAATACATTTGTGATTACATGTCAACGAAGAGAACTAATACCAACCAAAAAAATAAAAATAAAAAGTCTTGCTACCGCTTCAAAAAAGAATGCTAATGCTCAACTAATTTAATCTCTTCTGATGATCTTCCCATTAACAGTTCATTTAGACAAGCAGAACAGCATTTATACAGCCGTCATTCTCCGGATTATTGGTCACCTGAGCGTATTTCCCTGAGGAGACCGCACAAGCAAAATAATGTCAATGATTTTGCATCATGGCATAAACTTCATCCCAAAAGAAAGAAAAATGGTAAGAACCATAATGGGAACTTTTCAATACTATAAAACAAGGAACGAAAATCTTTACCCCATACAACTTTCCCAGCTGGTGTGACCAAACCCAGTTCACTAACATTCACCTAATTAAAAGGACAAAAAGAAATAAGTGACCAACATCAATCAGAAACAGAATTGATTGAATGACTTTATGCACAGTGAAGAGGTTATGAGAGTGTGAGCAGTATAATATACCTCAATAATGGCTCCCTTGGTTATAACACCAAGAGAAGTATGCATAGAAACAGAATTGATTGCATAACTTTATGCACAATGAAGAGGTTATGAGAGTGTGAGCAGTATAATTTACCTCAATAATGGCTCCCTTGGTTATAACACCAAGAGAAGTATACATAGGACCATTTGGATTCTTCTTCACTCCGATGATCTCGAGATTGAAAGTGCATTTAAGTTCAGGGTGTGTTACATGTGCTTTTGTAAATCGAAGTCCACTTGGGCGGATGAACCGCTCGTACTTGGGAGGTTTTCTTGTAAAACCTGCCCCTACAAATGTAGCTTTTGTGACCATCCTCTTCCATTGCTTTGCTGTAAAAGTGAAATAGTTTAATGAGTGAGCTTTCATAGTTCACAAATAAATAGCTTGTGAAGCACAATGGCGAACTATTCTGAATAAATGCTACAAGATAGAGGCTAAAAGTATTGCGAGAAAATTACAATCCAAGCAAATGTGTGCAAATAAATAAACATATCAGATGTGAATACTTACTTTTCCTTTTACCAGTTCTTATCACTTTAAACATCTCATCCTCAGCAACAGGCCTGACCTAAATAGAGAAGCAAGACCAGTTATGCATCATCAGTCCAGTCTCCAGACGATAGTAACAGTGCAAGTTCCACCGCAAAACATTCAATCTAAAGAAAAGGGTGAACCCATATGGAAAATGGTACACTTAAACTAAGAGATATATAAGACAAAGCCACAAACAACCCTTACCTTGGGCAGGGGGACTTCCCATTTTCCAGCTTTTTCTTTCCTCTTTTGCTTAATTGTGTTGCTAAGAACCTAATTTACATTACACAGTAAGATACACAGATAGAAATACAAAATAAATACATGCCTGAAGTTCAAACAAATTTCAATATTGCATACTTTTGCACGAGCGGTGTTTTCTCGATCCAATAGATAGGCAGGGAGAGCACCTTCATGGACATCATCATCAACCTTACGTCTACTTGAAGACTCCTCGTGCATAGCCAATCTGTTGAAACAAGCATATGTCCATTCTCAATCTACTCTAACTTCATTCAAAATGCATTAATGCAGTTAATTTTTCTAACGCTCAAATCATACTAGTGCCACTTCCTCTATCGAAACTAATACAACTCTAGTCCACTATAGCAAATACCAGATGCACAATAAAGTATTGAAAGAAGGATAGAAATTAAACCCCAAAAGAACAATTGAAATGCAAAAGAGAAAAAAGTTTTAATTAAAGACATTAACAACCGGAACAGAATTCTAAAAGATCCACAAAAGATACTCACGTTTTTTTCATCAGAGCCTTCTCCGCATATCGTTTCTTCGCGAACATCTTACCCTTAATACCCAGAGCCTGTAAAATTCAAGTTCGATCAGAAACGGAACGGCACCATCAACCAAATTGAACAACACCACAAATAAGCGGAAATCGACGGAATGAACTGAAACCAACCTTCTGGGCCATGGCAGATCGTTTGTGAACTTCACGAGCCTCCTTCTTGCGTTTTCGTTCAAAGTGGTCATGGCGGTAGCCATGTCGCTTCCTGTGAAGCTCAATGTAGTCTCCCTGCGGCTGTTAAACCACCAACGAACACACCAACAATAATTTAAGAAAAAGTGCAGATAACCGGAAACGTACAAAAACTAAGTTTCTGAATTGAGGATCAAACCATGGCGAGAGTCTACAATCACCGGACGGATAGTTTGTAGAAAAGAACCCTAGAATTGCCGAGGACGAAGGCTGCCTCTGGAAAATCAAAACGAAACCCCAACTGACTCACGGGGTTGTTCAGGGCATGTTCCTAGGTTTAATTGGGTAATACAACGGGCTTTAACCCATAATCTGGCCCAACTTAGGCCCAAACTCCTGTTAACTCGGCCCACTTTGTTAATTTCCCTTCTTGGGGTCGAGTTTTTTTTTTTTTTAAATATATATATATTTGGATATGAACTTTTCTTTTTACGTCTAATGTAGTCCCAATAATTTCAAAACATTTTTTTTTATTCGTTTTGATCTTTATATTCTATGTCTATTTTAGTTTTTTAGTTCAACAATTATGGAGTTGGTAACCATCTATATTTGCAATGATAAAGATTTCTTATATGTTCAGTTATGTCGAATTGGCGTCCATTTGTTTCTTATCATTTTGGTTAATGTTTATTAAATTCTAAGATGTTCTCTCACATAATAAAACCTCTTTAACATGGAGGTATAGAAAATGTTTCAATAAATTTGTTAAGTGTAGCTTTGGGTTGAAATCATGGTTAGAAGATGGAAAAAGAAAACAAATAAAAGATGAAGATTAAAATAAACATCTTTAAAGTATAGTGATTAAAGTGAATAAAATTTGAAATTACAGTCATCAAATGAACATTTTAAAAGCACATGAATCAAATGGAACAGAAGCTAAAAATATAAGAATCAATATACCTGAATGGAATGTGAGGTGGTTTTATTTTTATTTTGTATTATTGTTATTGTTTTGTAAAGAAGTGAAGTTAGGGACCAAATCTCTTACCTAATGGAATAATAAGCGTTTGTCCCTCTAAACTATGTTCGAGTTAGCATGTTTTCTAATTCTTCCACCACAATAAAGTGGGAGAACAATAGATAAACTTAAAAAAAAAAAAAAGTTGTTGGAAATATTGCACACTATACATTAGTGTCATAAAATTTTTTTAAACTCAACATAAGGGTAAAGAGATTTGAAGATCCAATCTCTAGAGAAGTAAGTGATGTCTAGATGAAATTAGTTAAATCATGTTCCCATTGACATAAGTTCGAGATTCAAACCTACATAAAAAATAAAAACAAAAATTTGGTTGGTAGATTGAACTATCGAATTTTGTAATGGTAATAAATATTTTTTTAGTTCAACAACATGTCAGGTGGAGATTCAAACTCAAGATCTTTTGATCGAATAAATATTTCTTGATTGATTGGTTCGACAATAATAGATGTTTTATGTTTGAATTAACATTCCTTAACGAGATCCTCACACTGAGAATTGAATATTAAACAATTTCGTGTTACATTAAATTAATAAATCATTTTTTTGTTTTTTTTCTCTGTATCTAAGATTTTCTCCAGGCAAAATTTCGCAGTCTCGTATCAAACGGGGCCCACTTATGGTGGACCGTCGACATAAAAACGGGGCCCATATACCGACAACGAATAGCTTTTTCGTAACCACTTCCATTTTTCGTCCCTGCATTTCGACCGGAGACCTGAAAAAGGCGAAAAAAGGCAACCGAAGCTGGTTGAATTCTGTTTCTGTTCTTGAATCGGCTTCTTCATGATCACGCATCCGCAGTTTCATCTTCTGTTTTTGAAGTTCTGAGACAATTCCATCTCCAATGGGGGTTCCACAGGTGATGGAAATTCTGAGCGATAGAGCCGCACTCGTGAGAGAGTCGTTGCAGAAGAGCCAGAATGTCACCGAAAACATGGTCTCCATTCTCGGCTCCTTCGACTACCGCCTCTCCGCCCTCGAAACCGCAATGCGGCCTACTCAGGTGCTTTTTCGTGCTCCGTGGTTAGTTAGCTTCAAGAATTT
>JAOANK020000081.1:756318-769626 GCA_026257165.2 Telfairia occidentalis
TTTTCTTGGGATCCCAATTCAAATTTTGTTGAAAACTCCTCTTAAGTTTTAAAAGCATGCATGTAGTAACGGTCCTAGAGTTAAGTTAAGTCGGGTCGTTACAGCTGAGGTCGAGAACCTATTAGGTAAAGACATTAAGACACTTCGATTAGATCGAGGTGAAGAGTACATGGACTTGAGATTCCAAGACTATTTAATAGAACATGGAATTAAATCTCAACTCTCTGCACTTGGTATGCCTTAGGAAAATGATGTATTTGAAAGGAGAAAGAGAATCGTGTTAGAAATGGTTAGATCGATGATGAGCTATGCTCAGTTGCCTAGTTCGTTTTAGGGATATGCAGTGGAGACTGCAGTGTACATTTTGAACAACATTCCCTCAAAAAGTGTTTCAGAAACACCTTATGACTTATGGAGAGGACGTAAAGGTAGTTAACGTCACTTCAGGATCTGGGATGGCCAACACATGTGTTGGTGCAAAACCCAAAAAAATTGGGACACCATTCGAAATTGTGCCTATTTGTAGGATATCCCAAAGAAACAAAAGGTGGTGTGTTTTATGATCCTCCAGATAATAAAATAATTGTATAAAAAAATGCTACATTCTTGGAGGAAGACCACATGAGAGATCATAAACCTCGCAACAAGCTAGTATTAAACGAGATTTTCGAAGAAACTATAGAAAAATCAACAAAAGTTGTTGATAAAGTGGTCCTTCAACAAGAATTGTTGATAGAACTAGTACCTCTGATCAGTCTCATCCCTCTCAAGAGTTGAGAGAGCCTCGACGTAGTAAGAGGGTTATTCATTAGCACGACCTTTATATGGCTTTAAGTGAAACCAAACTTGTCATACCCGATGATGGGATAGAGGATCCATTATCCTATAAACAAGGAATGAATGATGTGGATAGGGATCAGTGGAATAAAACAATGGACCTCAACATGGAGTCTATGTACTTAAATTCATTCTGGGAACTTGTAGATCAACCAGATGAGGTGAGACCTATTGGTTGTAAGTGGATCTACAAGAGGAAACGAGATCATACCGATAAGGTACGTACCTTTAAGGCTCGACTTGTGGCAAAGGGTTATACCCAGGTTATAGGGGTAGACTATGAAGAAACCTTCTCCTCTGTTGCCATGATAAAGTCAATTAGAATACTCTTATCCATTGCGACATATTATGACTATGAAATATGGCAAATGTATGTCAAGACTGCCTTTTTGAATGGCTATCTTAAAGAGAGTATCTACATGACTCAGCCAAAGTCGTTTATTGAACAAGGTCAAGAGCAAATGGTTTGCAAGCTTAAAAAATCCATTTATGTGTTAAAATAAGCATCTTGGTCCTAGAATATAAGATTTGATGTTGTGATCAAATCTTATGGTTTTGAACAAAATATTGATGAACCTTGTGTCTACAAGAGGATTATCAACTCTTTTGTAGCTTTCTTGGTGTTATATGTAGATGATATCCTTCTCATTGGGAATGAGGTAGGATTTCTAACTGACATAAAACAGTGGCTATCGACCCAATTCTGAATGAAAGATTTGGGAGAGGATCAATTTGTTTTTGGAATCCAAATAGTTCGGAATCGTAAGAACAAAATGTTAGTCATGTCTCAGGCATCATATATTGACAAGATGTTGTCTAGATATAAGATGCGAAATTCCGAACGAGGGTTATTACCCTTTAGACATGAGATTCATTTCTCTAAGGAACAGTGTCCTACAACACCTCAAGAATTTGAGGATATGAGACGTAGTCCCTATGCATCACCAGTTGGTAGTTTAATGTATGAAATATTGTGTACACGACCCGACATATGCGATGCAGTAGGAATTGCCATTAGATACCAGTCCAACCCTGGATATGATCACTAGACTGTCGTTAAGAATATCCTTAAGTATCTTAGAAGAATGAGGGACTATATGCTTGTGTATGGAAATAATGATTTGATTCTTACGGGATACACTGACTCAGATTTTTTGACCGATGTCGATTCTAAGAAATCTACTTCAAGATTCGTGTTAACTCTAAATGGAGGAGTCATAGTTTGGAGGAGTATTAAGCAAAGTTGTGAAGCAGCAAAAAAGCAGTATGGCTTAGAAAGTTCTTAACTGATTTGGAAATGGTTCTAAATATGCATCTGCTGATCACTCTGTATTGCGATAACAGTTGTGCAGTTGCAAATTCTAAAGAACTTAGAAGCCATAAACGCAGAAAGTACATCGAACGAAAGCATCATTTCATCAGGGAGATCATGTAAAGAGGCAACGTTTCTGTTGGACAAATAACGTAAGAGCAGAATATTACTCGTCCATTTACAAAAGGCCCTCAGGGCTAAAGTGTTTGAGGGTCACCTACAGAATATGGACTCAGAGTTTTATAATCTAGGGCAAGTGAGAGAAAATCTTGGGGATGAGATGCCCTTGTTTATTGTATTTATTATTCTCTCTCTATACTCAACAACATTTGTACACCACTGGAGTGTTGAAGGGCAGCGTTGAGATGCTGATAATTGTTCTCTCTCTCTACTCAACAACCTTTCTATACAACTAGAGTTTCAGTCCAAGTTGGAGTTTGTTGGGGTTTATGTCCTAAAACTCATGGTTTGTAAACGTATTCTATTATCAATAAATTGGTTATTGAAGTTATTCAGTAAATTTGTTATTGAATAAGTGAATTATTAAGTATAACTCTATAAATCCAATAAACTAAGAGCCCATGGCTATTGTATCAGTACTTGAACGTTATGTGGAGACATAAAAATGAATCAAGTTTGAATAAATAGCCAAAATGGTCTATAGTATAAGGATTAGACTGGGTACCTTATCCTAGGGATAGTATTGGAGGCGGCCCACTTTGTATTTGATACAAATGATGTGATCCTGAATCGTGGATGTGGAGACATGCAAGTGGGGGTGTTTTATGCTATGAATTTACATAAGACCAGACCGCGAAATAGTCACTGTTTCTATATAATGTCGTTTACTGTTAAACACTGACTAATTTCAAATAGATGACCTAGGTAACTCAATCTTTATCCAGAGCTGACTATGAACTCTTGTTTACTCGGGATTATCCTTAGATCTACATGGGCGAGAGAAGCTCATCATCGCCTGCTCAATAAGCCCCCCATTTTCGGGGTAAGTTCGGGTAGATAGCTAGGGACATATTTCTACAAGATGGAATTTGCTCCTACCCAACTTTAGGGATAAAAGAGAGGTTGTTCCGTTCAGTGTTGATTCCAGGTCTTGAACAAAGGGGCCCCACCCTCTCATTGGCTCGAGAGGGAATCGATTAGGTGGTTGGACCACAAACCAAATGTTTATTAGAGGGTCAGTGGTACTTAAGGAGCAAGAGGTAATCCAGGGGTAAAATGATAATTTTGACCTAGTTGAGATTACGAACAACCTGTGAAGGTCGACTTACTGATAATGGTTATATCAAATGGATAGAAATATATCTATAGTGAGGAGAGTGGAAGTACGGGCTTTAGTGGAGTGACCAGTTAGTAAATGAATGTTGGTTAACTAGGTTAAAGAGTTTAATTGGTTAATCTCGGATCATTGGAACTCATGATCTATAGGTCCATTAGGTCTCTCAGCTAGCTCACATCGGATGAAACTTTAGAACAGTGTGGTTAATGAATTGAAATGTTGACATTCGGTTAAGGGGGTGAGCATTAAATATATTTGATATATTTAACGTCTCAACGTTGAATTGCAAATTAAACGATCAAGGCAAGTTGAAAATGATATTTAATTGAGATTTAAATATTATGTATATGAATAAGGATTCATATTCGGAAAAATTATTTTTTCGAAAAGCCGGGATTGGTGTGGTTTATTATTATTTTAATAATATTAAATTAAAATTAGTTTTAATGTAATATTTTTTTTTCCTTTTTTGATTTGTTTACTTTGGAAATAAATAAAGCAAAAGAAAAAGAAGGAAAAAGGAAAAGAAAAATACACTAATTTGAGTTTTTCTTCCAAAAGATGAAGTGTCTTTATCTTTTCAAACCACCAAAATCCACTCTTGTGCATGAAATAAATTGTCACTTTGTTGTGCATTGAGTCATGCACATATTCTTCTATAAGTAAAAGAAATTTGAGATGAAAAAGGGGTTGGTTGGTTGACAATTTTGGCTCCCAAAAGTGTGTTCTAAAGGTTAAAACTCCACTCCTCTTCTCCATCTTTTCCTCCCTCAATTCACCAGAAATTTGGATCCCACAATCCATTCTAAGGGAGGGAAATAGCTGAGAAGACTCTTGTGGTGGTCCAACATCCGTTCATGATCAAATTCGTGAAGAAACAAGGAGAAATTTGAAGCTACAAAGATTGTATTTCTATTTCTCTATTTTTCTCTTAATAATGCATGTTTATTCTTTTAATTGGGCAATTTAGAGTTCAATTTGATCAAATCCACTGTTCTTGCATGTTATTTACTCTTACACCACTGCCCACTGGTACCTTCGGGGAGGGAGACGAGTGTGAGAGAGGAAATTTTTTGGAAGGGAGAAGCTCCTTTTGCTTGAATAGGAGAGAGAAAAATAAAGGAGAAAGTTTTATTTGGGGAAAATAGAGAGGCATGGTGTCTGGGGCCCTAATAACATACTTATAGGATGCTTCAAGACCCAAACCCAAACCCCAATCCCCTATTTAAAAGATTGCCATTATTATTAATTTACCCCTATTATTCCAAAAATGAAATCCCCTTTAATTAATAAAACAAAACTTAATATTTCTCCCCCAAATTAATACTCATCAACAATTCAGTCTCTAATAAATTCAACAATATTACACTAAAATAGAATTAATTAACTAGACATTTCAACTTACCCACCTTAAACATTTTTGTCCTCGAAAGTTGCAATTTCTTAAACAATTTTGGATACTTAGTCTTCATCTCCTCCTCCAACTCCCAAGTCGCTTCTTCCAACTGGTGTTTACGCCAGAGGACTTTCACCAACACAATTTTTCGGTTGTGAAGCCTGACTCAGTATCAGGTTGCCAAGTAGAAGGGACCAAGAAGTTCCATAGTCTACGAGATCTACAAGAGTAAACGATTTGTTTTCTTTAAATAAGGTAAAAGCAACGGAGAATGGAAAACCCAACTGATGATGAGGAGGGAAAAAAAACAAAAATTTTAGTCATAGAAATGAAGCTTCTCAAATACAGGCCGGAAGTTCTTGCCCGTTGCTCCTGTTGATAACTGTCTTAGTCTTCTTTTTATTTTTTCCTTTCAGATATTCATGTTGGTTGTTACTGGAGGATTGCCCAAGACTTTCATCATCTTCCTGGAATCAAGAATAAATGTTCAAAAAATGACGAGTCAGAAAATATAGGTTCCGTTAGCACTAATTCAAGAGCAAATATGAGCATAAAATACAGAATAGTAAACGAATTAGAGAGACATATCATCTTTGATTCCATTAAAACCACATGAAGCTACATACTACAAAAATAATTATGTGAGATCCATATTACAAACTGCTGCAGGCTTAACAGTTGAAATAAGGTTTTAATTCTTCCATGAATTTGTAAATGTATTCATGAGTTCCAACTTGTGACGGCATAATTTTGGACTATTTGACCAAGCTTCTTTTGATGTCCACCAGCCTGAGTTCAACCAGGAGTGTGAGACTCAAGAAAAAACACTCACTAAATATGTAGGTTAAATTATACAAAATATCCCCTAATTTTGAGGTAGGTTTCAATTATGTCCCTAAACTTTGAAAAGTTTTGTTTTAACCTTGAACTTTGAAATTGTTCCAAAAAAGAAAATACATATGAAGAGTTTTTTGGTTAAAATGAAGGATGAAAATTGATGTGACAACTAATATGTAAAAATCAGAAGACGTATAAGGCATCATTTCAATTAAAACGATATTGTTGAAATCATTCACAACACCATTCATTAAATCAATTTTTACATATCAGTTGCCACAAAAGTTTACGTGAATGATGATGTAAATGGTATCATAATTCACATATGCTATATGTCCTCCAATTTTTATACATCAGTTGTCACGTCAATTTCCATCCAAAAAGTCTTCACGAGTATTTTTTTTGGGAATAATTTCAAATTTTAAAGGTTAAAATAAAACTTTCAAAGTGTAGAAACATAAATGAAACCTACCTCAAAGTTCAGAAGTATCTTGTATGATTTTACTACATATGTTATAATCATGCACAACTAGTTAAAAGGGTAATTTAATCCTACCATAGTTAATGCCTTTATGAAGATATATCCAAATTACTCTCCAATCTTCATATATCGCGTGGACACTAAGATTTGTAGTTTACAAATATATACTTGGCTCACAAAATAATGAATTGGATGCAATAGGAAAGAAAACTTGATTGCCAAACCTAACTCAATGAGTTGGTGTATCCACTTGAACGTGACATAACTTTGTATTTTGTTTCCGCACATGAGCATGAGATCCTGCTCTTACTCTCCCATCAAACTAGATTACCTTTAACAAGACACAATATCTTAAAACTGATAATCCATCTTCCTAAAATCCTTCTCAATTAACATCTAAGAGATACTCATTCTTAGAATTATTGCAGGATATTCCAACAAACAATAATTTCACATATTGATCCATTAAGTTCAGAAGCGTACAAGAAATTATTGAGACAAATGAATACCTGCCGAAGAAAAGCTGCTTTTGCTCTGAAAGATGCCTCCAAAAATTCAGCTTCTTTCTTTAGTTTCCTTATTTTCTCAAGGTCAGAACAAGCAGCCTTTAAATGTTCTCTTCCAGAATTCGTACTTGAAAGATGCAGTTCTTGAAGCAATTGTTCCAGTCGTTTCAATGCTTCTTCAACACTTTCCAACGCCTAAATTATCAGTAGCATTCAGTAAAAACCAAACGAAAAATTTAGGATAGGCAAATATCGTGACTTTAGATTCTTCATTTTCTTTCATCAAATATTATGGCAACAACATTATGGCATTTATTGTAAAGGTCAGAAAAATAAAGAATAATATAATATGCAAAATGAAGGAACAATTAAAAAATAATATACAAAAAATTGTAGAGGAAAAATATTTCTGTCGTTTCTTCTGTCTAAAGCATGTGTATTCCAATATTTATATCCTTATATACAAAACACTGCATCGAGGGTAACTCATGGCAAAAAAGGATAGAATCTCCTGAAAAGACAAACCCATATAAACTAGCAACTAAACTAACAAGAACATGTTATAACGAAATAAGTTTCCAGCAATCAATGAATAAATAAAAACCCTTAGAAGGCATTAGAACTTCAAAAACTTGAAAATGACTAACAATTCTATCTTCCTAAGGCTTGTAAGGTTTGTCTTTGCAATCCTCCTTAAGCATCTCACTTTCACATGTTTAGTTTTGTGGGTTGACTGGATTATAGGTCACATTGAGAGAACAATGGTACCAAAACACCCTGGAATGTGTGTGATTTTTATTAGGCAAAAAAATCAATTTTATCAACTTTCACCCTAAACTTTCAATTTCATCAAATTGAACTATAAACTTAGACAAGCGTTACAATTTATACTCGCTATTCAATTTCCACTAATTCACTCATTAATTTTAACAAGAAACAATGTAAAAAACTTACTAATTTAATGAAAATCAAGTTTTGCACAAATTTAAGTTTGATTAATGTAAAAAACCGACCATTAAATAACTCTGTCAAAATTTACAAATTAAAAATATAAATAAAAAAATCTAGAATTATTTTTGTCTAGAATTATTTCTGTCAAAATTTATAAATTAAAATATAAATTAAAAAAATCTAAAAATTTTCTCACAAACTTGGACCTAACTTGATAGTTTCCACCGCTTGTCCTATTATGCTATATTGGATCTTTTGTAATATTTCATTCAATCGATGAATTGTTTCTTATACAAAAAAAATATATAAATAAATAATACATGGCTTAACCTTGGACAAGCGGTGGAAACTACCAAGCTATAGGGTAGAGAGAATTTCCAATAGGGGGGTAAAATGTGTAAAGGTCAGAAAGAACACCAAGAACGATAACACTCTGCTGGACTAACACTAACACTAAGAGATAAAAGCTATTGAAGAGCTCTCACAACACAGTACCACAAAATGTTGGACTTACCCTTGAACCTCCAACCCTTGTGCGCTTTCAAAAGCCAATCATCCACACGTTTCAGTAAACATAACGATAATTCAATCTCATTAAGAATAAAGGACCACCCTTTGAAAGCAAAAGGACAATGTAAGAAGAGCCTGTCCAAGGACTCCCCTCTTTACAACAAAGGCATCACAAAGAGGGGAAAACCCCAATTTGGAGGCTTCCATCAGCATGCAACCACAAAAAGAATCACCTTTATTATAATCTTAAAACTCCAAGCCTCCTTTTTCAAAAAAAAAAAAAAAAAAAAAATCTCCAAACAAACTTAATTGGGGGAGCCTGTAGCTAAGGATGCTTAAGATAAATCGGGAGGAGAACTTCCATGAATACTCAAAGGGTCCAAAAAGCCTTACCAATACCATCACTCAATTGAAAGGTGTCAATTTTCTCCAAAAGAGCATACAAACTCCCCAATTCTCTGTCAAACAATCTTTTTCTAATCACCAAATCTTAGGTCTCTAATCAATATCCCAACAATAAAAAATAGAGGTCCCTCCTTTCGAAGATAGCAAATAAATATCTGGAAACACTCGTGAGAGCAGAGCCAGGCTGATGCAGTAACTACCAGAAAATAGATTATCTTGCTATTCTCAACTTTAAGCTTCAAAAAAAAAAAGCAAGTATTACCTCTAGCAACATTGAAATAAGTTCTACATCCGCAGCCTTCGGGGGTATTAGTGGCCCACCCCAAAGTTTGAACCCCATAAATGGCAATACCAACCCTTCTCTGGATTTTCCTCTTGCTTAAATCTCTATAACCATTTCATCAAAAGAGCAATGTTCCTCCATTTAAAGAACCCAACCCCAAGTACACCATATTGGGAAGGTAGGAAAGTCTAATTCCAACTGACTAAGTGGGAACCTGGTTTGTACTTACTGCCATTCCATATAACGTCTTGTATCAACTTCTCCATAGACTTAATGACTTTGATGGGATCCCAAAGGAAAGAAAAAGTAGTAGATGGGCAAGATCCTTAAAAAGCTGAGACTCCTCTATTTATCTAATTTGGCTCTATATTTATTCATCATAGGCTCCCAAAACGTTGTAGTTCAATGGTGTCCATGCGAGCATCCAAGGTAAGAGAAAACTAACCTCTCCCTATTACAACCCAAGCGGGCAGCCAAATTTCTAACCTCCGGCTATTTAATGTTACTACCAATGAGAGATGTTTTGGCTATATTTAGGGGCAAAATCTCAAAAAAAAAAAAACAAGCACAAGACAAACCACCAGGCTAGCACACTACTATCTATCCCTAGGCTAAAAATTAGTGTGTCATCTACAGACTCTAAATGGGTCACCTCCACCCAAAAGGTCTCCAACCTCGAAGCCTCTTAAGGCAATTAAGGGAATCTCCCAAAATAGTGAAGAGGAAAGAGGATAGGATAGGGGTCGCCTTCCTTCTTCTTTGGTCTACCATTAATAAAACCTGAAAAATCAATCGACAAAATACGGCCTCATATCCAAATTCTCCACTTATCAAAACCCTTCAAATCAAGAAAAGATCAAACTTCTCATAAACCTTTTTGAAGTCAAGCTTAAGCAGATGACCTCTCTTCTTATCAACCCTCCATTCCCAACGGCCTTCGAAAACCAAGAACGCCCTCTCATCATGAAAGATTTCATAAGAAAAATTTGACCTTTTTTTAGATATTTTCCATGCTCCCTACTAATATCTCAAGAAGTATGGCTCATTTGATAATGATTGAGGAACTGGCACTAGATATACAAGCCCAATCCACTTTCTCCATCATGAGCCAAAACCTATAGGAAGAAGAGTCATATATATAAAAATAAAATAAAATAAGATTGAAACCCCAATTAATCTTGTCAAAAGCTTTTTCGAATTTAAGCTTAATAATAGTGTTTTCTTTCTTATTTTTCCATTTATCGATAAATTTTCTTTTGATAATATAAGTATCAAGGATTCTATGATTGTCATGAGAGGACCACTTTGCACCTTTCATAGGAAACTCCAGCAAGGATTTTGTCTATACGAGAGACGAAGCTAATAGGTCATAAATCATTTACATATTTAGCATAAACTTTCATTGGGATGAGGCTAATATATGTCTCGCTAGGTCTAGCATTGACAAAAAGGCCCAAGTAAACTGAGTAAACACAAATAATAATATAAAAAATACAAACCAATATCCAGAGTAAAAATATCCTCGATGAGACTGTTATGAAAATTTTCAGTATTGGATAAGAGATAGATCGAAACTTATATGAAGTTCACTGCTTAAAAAAATAATAGGTTTCACAAATGGCTTGTATAAAAAGCTTCAATGCATGCATAACTACCCGAGATTTGGTTAGCGGTCAAAAATCTTGGCACAAATAAATCACCGGGCCCAGACGGTTTCACCTCTGGGTTTTTTAAAAAATCTTGGAACATCATAAAATTTGACATATTTAAGGTATTCCAAGATTTTTTTTCACAATGAAATGATTAATGCAAGCCTCAACAAAACCTACATTTGCCTCATACCAAAGAAACTTGATGCCAAACGCATGGGTGACTATAGACCAATCAGCCTTATCCCTTGCCTCTACAAGATCATTGCCTGAGTCCTCTCCAATTGACTTAAGAAAGTCCTTCCATCCACAATCACTGAGGTTTAGTCGACATTTGTGGCTAATAGACAGATTCTAGATGCCTCACTCATTGCTAACGAGATTATTGATGATTGGTTCTCCCGAAAGAAGAGTGGTTTAATCCTCAAGCTGGATATGGAAAAGGCATTTGAACCTTGCTGGAGGCTTCTTCATTGGCAAAGAGAACTTGAGTATCAATCATCTTCAATTTTCTGATGACACCATCCTCTTCTCCCCAATGATGACAGAAGCATCACAAATCTTCTCAATACTATTCACTTGTTTGAAGAAGCATCGGGATTAAACATAAACATACTTAAATTATAAATTATGGGTATCAATGTAGATGTTCAGCGACTAAGGGAGATTGCTTTGCATATTAGATGTTCGATAGGAACGTGGCCTAATAGTTACTTGGGGCTTCCGCTTTATGGAAAACCCAGATGCATGAACTTTTGGCTGCCCATCATACAGAAGATTGAGAAAAAAATGTCTTGCTGGGCACACTCTCACATATCAAAGGGGTGACTCCCTCTCATCAACAGCACACTATTAAACCTCCCCACATATTTCCTATCTTCTTCCATATCCCCACCAAGGCTGCCTAACTCTTGGAAAAAAGTTTATGCTGCTTCCTCTGGTCGAGTAATAAAGACAAAGAATCCATGCATCTCCTTAAATGGGAGAAGGTGAAAATGCCCCAAATCAAACGGGGCCTCGCCATTCCGGACATAAAAGAGCAAAAACAAAGCCCTTTTAGTCAAATGACATTGGCATTTCCAAGCAGAAAAATCTGCCTTCTGGAGGAAGGTCATCAAAGCTAGACATGGATCACACCATTTCGACCAAAAAGCTAGCATCAAATCAACTGCAACCTCTAGAAGCCCATGGAAATTCATACACAAATATGGCAACCTGATGTTTCACAATGTCCATATAAAAGTGGGTAATGGTGGGTGGCCATACAAAATTTTGGAGGGATAGTAGGGTTGGCCAACAACCCCTGGACACATCTTACCCTCTTCTCTTTGGACTGTCCACAAGAAAGAATGCTCCCTAGCTGACTTCTGGAATACAACACAGCAGTCATGGGATCTTGGTCTAAGAAGGAACTTAACAGAAAATGAAATAGAGGAATGGGCAAATCTCTCTCACACGCTAGCAACTACACGCATCACCAACCAAACAGACCATTGGCAATGGTCCCTCGACAAACACGGTTTCTCTACCAAATCCCTGATGGCCGCCCTTAATGCATCTCCCCTTTCACCTACCATTGATCTCCACAAAGTGATTTGGAAAGACACCTACCCCAAAAGAGTTAAATTTCTCCTATGGGAAATGAGTCATGCTTTCTTAAATACCCATGACAAACTCCAGAAAAGAAACCCATCGATGAATCTCATGCCCAGGGGGTGTTTCTCTGCCACACACATGAGGAATCACAAAACCCCTTGTTCATCCACAACACCTCTTCACAGCTATGGCACTACTTCACCCGAGACTTTGGATGGTCTATTGCTCTCTCAGACTCCATCAAAGATTGGTTCTCACTTGTCTTCACCCAACACCCAATCAAACATGCCAAACAGACCTTATGGTTGAATTTCAATAGAGCTTTTCTATGGATCCTTTGGAATGAATGCAACAACAGAATTTTTGAAGACAAAGAACCGACAGTGGACACGCTTATGGATAATATTCTTTTTACTGTAAAAGAGTTTCTCCCTTTTGTAACTACAATTTCTCTACTCTATTATCCAGCTGAAGATCCTTTTTGTAACTCCTTGAATGGAATCCACCTTTTGTAACTATTTCATTCATCAATGAAATATTGCTTCTATCCTTACAAAAAAATATTGCTGAATTTCTGCTCCCTAGAGAATACTAGAAGTTCAGTTTTTAACATTCATGGATGTATTGTTGAGTGAAAGTTATTTCATAAAAAAAAACATATCTGAAGCGTAATCAAAAGAAAATGGCGACAGTTAAACTGAAAAATTGATACTGGCCAAGGCTGTGTTAAAACATTTCATTTGAAAGAAAAAAACAATATACTCAAAGGAAGACCTTGTCAAAAGATTCTGTTTCACGTTCTGTGGATGAAGCATTACTTGATCCAGTCTTTTCAACAGAAATATTGGTATTTCTCTCTAGCATCTCATTCCTGAAAGAAATTTTAGGTAGGTTAAAAGTGCAAAACACTTGCTACTTCAAGAATTAGATTATGGCTCCAACCAGTGCAGAATTATCAATTCCTGAAAATTAGAACTAGAAACAAACAAGGAGATGGAATAAAAGTGAAGAGGATCAAGTAAATTGCATCAAAAGGTGACAATAATATCTTACAATAAGTTGATATCTTGAATTTCGTCAAAAATCTCATGGCAATTGATTAGGAACTAAGAAGCACGGACACTGACACGCCTGGACACTCGTCGGACACGTGTCCGACACGTAAAATTATGTGTCCTATTTTTTATTTATTTATTTTATTTTTGGACACTTTATGGACACGCCACAGACACTTCTCGGACACGTATA
>JAOANK020000081.1:769726-786597 GCA_026257165.2 Telfairia occidentalis
ATCTAAAAAAAAACATATCCCTAACGTGTCCGTGTCCTACTTTTTTAGAAATTGGCGTAGGGCCGTGTCGTATCGTGTCCGTGTCCCGTATTCGTATCCGTGCTTCTTAGATTAGGAATAGAACAGATGAAAGTGGCGACAAGGAAATATAACCAATTAGCTTGACAAAGTAGAATTTAAAATATATATATATATATATATGAAACATGAGCTGGAAATCTCAAAGTGCTGATCTGACGTATCATTTGTTCTTTTTCAGTCGAGCAATTTTAGAAGACAAAGATAGATATCTTCAAGCATTGGAAAACTGTCGGCTTGTTTACCCTACTAATTTTGGTTTACATTGACAAACTCATAAAGCACTAATTACTTTTGTGTTTAAGGACTAGAAAAACTGAGTTGGGTGGTTCTTGTTCTGTCAGAACGAAACTTGAAATGAAGCAATCAGAGAAGATCTGACAAAATAATACTTTCCGATTCAGTTTAGCATGCCCATGGAATTTATCATGAACCCATACATTTCTTTGATCTGAAGGGTGGGATTTGATCAAGAGTTCCATAAAAAAGAGAAGTCTTTGATATATATGAGAATTTGTAAACTTCATTATGAGTGATCATCACATGGCTTGAGATTTATTTGGATTATGTTTAAACAACTTGTACTTTACTGCTACAATAACTGAAATAAAAAGTAAAGAGTCTGGAATTTGGATCCACTTGCAGCTACTTGACATTGTTCATCTTCTGTCATTCCATTGTTGGGAACATGCCAGCCAAACAAACGATATTGCCCATGATTTCGTTATTCCCAATCCCTGGACCAAATGTTAATTTTCACTGATGTGTAGACCAAGAAGGCAGAGCAGCAGTTTGATTTCCGAAAGGAGTAATATAATACCAAAATGAATCACAGAAGACCTCTCCCCAAAAAAGTAGCCTCACCATCCACACACAAAGCTGTCGAAGCCTCTGGTCCCTTGTGCTTGGAAAACCTTCCCTTGAAAGAGAATTAGACGAATGGAATGAGTTTGTGACCTTTTTAAACTCCTTACACTTCTATAACTTGGAAGACCAAATTCTTTGGGACCTTGATAGGATCAGATCTCTTACAATGTTTCTCTCTTCCTAGTTATTTCAGAAGGTCCACTAGTGCTCCTTTTGCCGGTTTGCTTAATTTTTGTGGGAGCTCAAGATCCCCCAACGGTGCAAGGTTTTCTTCTGGTCTATGGCGTTGGGAGGCTTAAATACCATGGATAAAGTCCAAAAACACAATTCCTTTATGGCTTTTAGTCCAAATTGGTGCTCTCTGTGTAAAAACAGATTGGAGACTGCTAATCACTTGTTTTGCCACTGCTTCTTCATCTCCTTTATGGTTCAAGCTGGTAGATGCTTTTGACCCCAGGAGGGTTCGGAGCAAGTCAGCTAAGCTGTCAGTACTTCAAACGTTCAGTCGCAGAACTTCGACCAGCACAAGAAAGTTTGTTGGTTCAATGTGTATACAATTTTTCTGAGGATAGTGTGAATAGAAAGGAATATAAGAACGATGAAAAGAAATTGAAGGATCATCCTTGGGGTGATATTGTCTTCTTTTTGTCTTTTTGGGATTTTAAGTTCTAACCTTTTTTGTCATTACTCTCTCACAATGTTACTAACCAAATAGACAGTCTTCTCGTAACTCCATGGTTATTGTACTTCCTTTCCTCATCAATGATATGAATTTAGTTTCTTATTAAAAAAAATTACTTTATCTTTGTTTTTCTTTTTTTTATAATTTTAATCTTGCTAATATTTTTTTTATGAGAAACCAAGCTTTCATTGAATAAATGAAAGAAAAAATGAGAAACCAAGCAATATTAATCTTGCTAATATTGTCAAGGAAATAGATTGAGGTAGCTAAAGCTGAAGGAGAAGCTACAATTTAATTACCGCTAGATACTACTGAGATATCCCAAGATGAAATCAAAAGTATAGATTTTTGGCATATGAATACCTTATGAAAAACTCTAAAAGAACTATTGATATTCATATGGTATAGATTTTTGGCAGTTTCCAAAATTGATTCAAGATCATCTGTTTGGATGGAAAGAAACAATAGTCTTCAAAGATGAAGAGAAGTCCAAGAAATATCTGTGGGATGACATTGTTTTCTTCTTGTCTTTTTGGGCTCTTAAATGAAAGTCTTTTAGTAATTATCCTTTGTCTATGATCCAAACCGGTTGGAGAACTTTCTAGTAACTCCCCAATTTCTGTGCTCTGATAGTCTTTGTTTCTTAAAAGAAATAATGAAAAATATACATATATATATATATCATTTATGCTTGACGTAACTTTTTTTTTAATTTTAACAAGAAACAAGATTTGTATAAGGGATGACAAGTTGACAACTATAGGGAATGGTGTAAGGAGTCCGCTCATTAGCTATCAGTTCTGTGAAGTGGTGGGGCTAACCGATGTGCTCTAATTGTCTGTGTACTAGTTCATATTTGTGTGTTCATGCATGTATACAACCAAGAGAGAGGAGATGATATCAACTTACTTCAGAATACCCAGTTCTTCCATGCATTCTGTCAACTTGGTATGCCTTACATTCAAAAAAATTGGTTATAGCGACATAATTCAAATGCAGGTAACTGATGAGATTCCATTTCAGCCAAGCCCTTGGTACAAAGAGAGAAAGAGAGAGAGTTCAATTACCCTACTGATAGAAATTTTGCCGCCTTCACATTTGAAGGGCTTTCTAACCATGTACTATATTTGATAAAGCACTCAATCCAATGAGCACAAACATTCAGTGCTTGAGGGATCGCTTCAACATTCGGGGGACCTTCGCTTTTGCTCATATGGCCATGAGACTGTTTTAAATAGCCAGGGTTGCTTGGGTAAAAAGGAAGCCAATCCAGTTCTTCACAGACAACCTGAAGAGTTCAAAATTTATCATAAATCCTTAATGTACCAAAAATGTCTTTCTATTATATGGAATAAGCAAAATGGGTATTAACCTCCACGTATAATTGATAAGAACTTATTGATGAAAGGTGAGGATAGTATAAGACGCTCCCCCCTATAAGGTACCTGCATTAGAACAAAAAGCCATATACACAACCAAAACTTGGAAACCAGCACCATATTTTTTGAGACCATATCCTCAACGTATACCTAATGAAGGTTCCAAGACAATCATCTAGAACATCAAATCCATTAGCAGATAGAAAAGACTGCGTGCTTCTTCCCAAGGCTATAAAGAATCCAAATATAGCCAAATCTTTCTCCAAAACCTGCATTAAGTTATACATGCTTCCATTTTCAGCTACAATGTGGTTAACCGTTAAAATGAAACACGGGAGCAAGAAAAGACATTCCCCGCAAATTACTCAAAAGAATTTTATAAATTTTTCCTTGGTGGATTTATCCAAGGGGAATGATTTATATTTTCCACCTATAATTTCACCTTCGTATTATCCTTTCCATGTAAATATTGTTCCTTATTGATAGAGCAGATTATAAATTCATTAATTGAAATTTGGGTACAGAGAAATTTAATTAGTATAATTAGTTGTCAAATGAATAGAAAAGAAATTGCATTGTTGCTCAATAAATTGATATGTGATGGATCCTTCTAGAGTCAACATGTTAAATAGTAAAGTCATTATTCTAAGTACTTACTATTTCAAAACTCCATCCCTTTTGTAACAATTATAAAAAATAATCATTACTAGTCCAGTAAATATCGAAGTCAAGGAAATCTTTTTAAGCACACATACTATCCAGGATCTCAAGTCTATCCTAATCTAACAGACTAACAAATTTACGTGCTCAACATCCAGTAGCTGTCAGTTGGAAGGAAAGTTAAAGGTGGATTAGGATCAACTTACAACTATACATTCAAGGCAATGTGTTAATAATCCTACAAAATTATACTTAAATAACTTCCAATTCACATCCTTCTTCAACTTTAAATTCAATAAATTATCTATAGAGGTTCCCATCCCAAATTTAACGCTGACCTCAATAATTTTCTGATATTGTCAAAAAAAAAATTCCTGATATTGTCACATTGGTCTAGACCATATTCTTTCTCTATCTAGTTTGCCTTATATACACCAAAGAACTGTAATTAAATTCAATAAGGCAACTTTTGGAGGGGTGAGATGTACAAGTTGCTTTAAAAGTTCCAAGGTTAAAGAAATTAATGTCAACCTCGATACTTTCTGAAGTTGTTAACCTGGACCATATTCTCTCTCTATCTATAGCTTGCTGTAGCTGCTTCTGTACAAGACCAACCCAGAAAATTACTTCCTCTGCACCCAAATCATTTTTCACTCTGCAAGCAGATGCTCGAGAACCAAAATGAACAAGGAATTCTCGTCGTAGACCAATGCTCTTTATGGATTGAAAAGCTTCAGAAATAGGGACATATTCTACCAGCATGTCCATCAATCTACCAGATATTTCTGGAATTATAGAAAAAAATTGTGGGCAACAGACTTTTGCTGGCCCAAGTTTCGTGATAGCAGCAAGACAAGCCAATGCAAGCATGAGCAGTGATACGTCACTTGCACTGCCAGAGCCCACAGGTGCTCTGCCATCTCTGATGCAAAAAAAATTAGGGATAATTCGTTCAAAAAAATAAAAAATATTCAGGGGCCTAATTAACACGATACATACAATGCAGTTGCTGCAGAAAAGCGTGGATCTTGTTCAAAATAATTGACAAATGATGTTATCACCACCGAGATTTGCTGAGACCAAAACCAATCATAAGCTTCTGGTTGCTTGGCTAATAATTTATCTCTAATTAAGCTCTCCAAGGGAGCAGACTGGCGTAGTAAACTGCAAAAGCGCAACAATTGAGGCCATTAACAATGAGCAGGAGGTGGAAAGTGTAAATCAATCATAAATCCGCTAGGAATAACATGGAATCATGAAAATTAGTGAACTACAATATTCCAATTATTGTCTTTAAATTTCAAAAGAATAGAGAGAAAATATAACTGTGTTTTGACGTGCAGCTGATGTGCAATTGCAGACGCACTTCCAATTTCATGATGGCATTCGATTATATGTCCAGTTTTGTTTAATTTGACAGATCCACTTGATAAAAAGGGGATACATAAAACTGATTCAAGAAGTCCAGTGTATCATAGTGCTTTTGGTTTTTATTTTCCTTTTATAAAATCAGTCTTCTTTTTTCTTTATTTTGAAATCAACTATTAAAAACCCAACCAAGTCTTACAAGCTATAAAAAAGTACCTTTCATAAACCTATTTTCTATTTTTTAAAAATTTGGCTAAAATATTTTTTTTGTAAAGTAAAAAAACTAAACATAGTAAAGAAGCTTAATTTTAAATGAACATAAACTATAAGTAAATCGTTACCAAGTGGAACTTTAACTCATCAAATCAAGCATAGAGAAATCCTTTTGAAGTACTTTTGCAAACCAAAAAATCTAATTTTAATAGCATTCATATAATTTAATTAAATTTTCCCTAAATCAGTATCCAAATACCAGAATACTAATGAAAATTACTTTTGTTCAATAATGTGTTGACATCATATATAACCAGATTCTTAATCTTGAATCATTTCCAGGAAAATGTTTTCAGTCATACAAGATATTCAGCTTGACGAAAAAAGCATTATATAGTTCAATATGTTTGACCAAAAAAAAGTGAAAAACAGTCTAACAAAAAAATTTAAGAATTTATTACCTCCTCTCAACAAAAACATTGACATCTTTGTCTCTACTATCACCCCTAGATGAAATTTCACAAGCTGCTTGCAACAAAGAATACACAGAGGCCTGTAAATAATACTCCCATTAGATGACAAAAATAATGTTTGAGATTGAAATATATAACGACAACAAAATGGTTCAGCTGTTAATTTAGTGTGATATATAAAATAACTTGTGTGACTATACCAGGCAAGATATCTGAACGCCAAAAAGTAACATACAAGCGGTAGAGAAACAACATCAGGAGTACAGCGCTCACCACTGGATTAAACAATAATAACACCGTGCTCACCCACAAGAAAGGTGAAGAGATGTGAGGGAATTGCGTTCATACTTCTTCGATAGAATATTATATTATCAAGTGTAGCTTATTAGGGATCAAAGGAGATGTTATTTACTACTTTTTTAAGAAAATGAAAAGGGGAGATGAGGAAGGTGAGGCATAAGTTATTTTGAGTGTAAAGGTCAAGTTATTAGTTATTACCTGATAAGACAGGGACTTAACCCATGCATTTTTGTCTATACCAAGCCAAGCTGTTGAAAACCATTGCATTTTTGAGGACGCATTATGTTCTTTAATAGCCAACTCAAAAATTCTTGCAGCATCATGCAAAGATTGAACAAGGCCATCATTATAATCTTGTTTACGTGAGTCATCTAATCTCATCCTCATTTTCCCCACATCAGAACTGGTGCTTGTTTGGGGACTCCCATTGACAGTTACATTCTCATCCGCAGAAGAAAACGGCGAGAGGTTTCTTTGTTTGTAAAGCTGTAGATAGCTTTTCCTAAAGCCTAAAAAACTGGGATTGAGATTACTGTCATTCTTTTCTGATAAAACAGCTCTTATAAGGCATCTCTTCCTTGAATTACCCCAGCTGCTTAGTAGACCGTCCAATAAAGTAGCTCTTTTGCATGAAAAATAAGTCCGAGTTGGATTATATGGAAGCCATGGAGTTGAGGAACTGAAGATATGAGACAAAAAAGTGAGCCAAAACATTACGGGGTAAAAAGCATCATAAATTATTCAACGACTATTGGAAGTTTCTATTAGCATTTTCTTTATAATGCAAGAAAAATAAAATCACGTTAAGAAATAACAAAGGGACGAAGAACAGATATAAAAATAAGTGGTTCCCATGATATACATATCAATTTTCACGTTTTAGGTGTTTTTTTAAAAAAATAATAGTAAATTAAATCAAATGTGGGGCAAGGAATTTGAACATACAAACTCTTAGAAGAAATAGAGATGACTTGGTCGCTAAGCTAAGCGTGTTACTTCTTGAATGTAGAAAATATTAGTTTGTTGAATGTTGAATGTTAAAATTTAGGCTAAGTTACATATTCCAATCATGTAATTTGAGCATCGTGTCTATTTAATCTTTGAATTTTAAAGGGTTTCAATTACATCCCCATACTTTGAACTGTGATTATCGAAGAGAGACATAATGCTCATCTCTTACAACTTGGAGGAAATGATACTCTCGCAACCAATTGGACAGATTATCAAACCTAATCGAACTTGATTAACAAAGTGTCACGTTTACATTTCATCAACCAATGTCTAATGGTAGAGACTAAAAATAAACCAAATTCAATATACAGGGACATATACAAACTTTTTTAGAGTTGGTCACTAAATAACATAGTGCCTTTTTCTTTTTTGGGGTTTCCAAAACGTGGGCGAGATATCGAAGCTTCACCCTTCGAGAAGCTATAAGTATCTTAGCCACTAATCTACGCTCAGGTTGGGAAGTAAATATAATACAATACTTAAAGTTGAAGCACAAAATATATAATTTAACCCAAACTTAATACCCATTAAGCTCTAACATCAAGCTTTATCTTCCCCTCCCTCAATATTCCCAACAATCAAACATGATAAATAAGAACTCAGATAAAACTAACAAACCAAAAGATAAAGAACCATGGCGCTACCCCTAAATTCGATGAAATTACAAACCCAAAAGACAAAGAACTAAGGAGCAAGCAACAAGTCAAATACAAATCCTAAGAAGAAGAAAAAAGAAAGGAAAGGAATAAAATGATGATGATCATCATCATAGTACCTGGAGGGTAGGAAGCTAGTACCCTGCAATTCAATTGCCATAAGCAAGCGATAAAATACAGCGTAAAAAGCTGCTGTTAAGCTCGTCGAGAAACATGAAAAAGAAAAATGAAGAAGGGTCGCGAAGTGAAGAAGGAAATCTGTGTGGGGAATGGAATGGGGCTTGTGTTGTAGAAAAAGTGACGCTGGCGTGGCGAGAGAGGAATTATCCGTATACGTGGAGGTTGGAATTGACGCAGAATCGATGGACGAACTGTAGCAATTTAGGAGATCCTTTGGCTTTGTGAAAATGGTTATTATCTTTTGTACAGTAATAGAATCGTCGAGCTAAGCCAACCAAATTTTTCGGTTATCCTCAGCCACAAGCACTGAGGACTTACTCAAATCGTATAAGTTTTTCCCAATATATATTTTATCTTTCATTTTACATAAGCTCCTGCGGCGCGCAAACCCACACTCACGACCATCTTTTCGTCCCGCCATAAGTTTCTTCCATCCTTTTTTTTCACTCTTTTTTTAATTTTTTTTTATAAAAGTAAAAATAAAATTTTATTTTATTAATATAATTTCCAAACGTTGTTGTTATATTAATGTTAATAAAATATGAAAGTAGGGAGGTAAAAATCTTTTCTAAAATATAACTCAAATGATTAAGATATATCTTCGATTAACAAGTCAGAAGGTCAAATGTCATTTCTAAATGTTGATGAACTCACAAAAAAAAAAAAAAACAACATTAGCTGAGAAATATAATTTTTATGGAAATATTGAGAGTTACCTTATAATAGAAAAAGAAATATAGGTTAAAGAAAAGTCAATGAGAGAAATAAAAGTTAAAGAGAAAAATACAAGTAATAGAAAAAGAAGCAAACTACAACAAATATGAAGGCCATTTTAAGTTAAAAATTATTTTTTGAGCTAAATTCACTTGACAATCTTGAATTCTTAAATTTTTATATGTTATAATACTTTTATTCTTAGTTTAAAAAAATATATACTTTTATTCTTAAATTTTTATATGTTATAGTTTCAGTCTAAATATTAACATTTGTATTAATAGTGTTAACAAAAACTTTTTGGCAAAATTAATTTTAACAACTCTACATCCATTCCTAAAAATCCTAGATGTGATTTTAAATTTTAAATATTTATTTAGGTAAACATTTACCCATTGGATAAATGAATTAAAAAAGTTCCCATCAAAACTATTTATAGAAAACTATTGATATTTTTATACAAAATTCAAAGACTAAACATAAAATTTTCAAATTCTAAAAATCAAAACAAAATAAAAACGAAAATTGAAGTACAAGAGGGTATCTAAAACCCAAAAAAAAGTTTGTCAGTAGAAAAACCAAGCAAGAGTCCAAAATTACAGTAATACAATTGGATAAAATCGGTCTAGACTAGACCACAGTATGAGAAGTTCCCAAAACAAGAAAACTCATCTTATGATAAACTGTTGCGACAAAATGAGAGTCATCAGAAAGTGAAATCCTCGAAACAACAAAACTTGGAAGGTGGAAGCAAAAGTTCCAAAGCCCGAACCAAATTTAGGAGTGGCATAAAAGTACCAATCTGATAAGAGAGTATCACCATGCCATGCGTTTCTGTCAGCAACACCTCAAATCAAAAAGAGCTTAAAAACATCGAAACTCTTTATAATTTTACACTGAACAGACTCTACACTGGAACCACTAATTTTAGACACTTCAAAGTGAGTTATGTACACATCTAATTCACACACATTCGACCCCGATGAAACCCGCCTCTCCGCCCTTCGAAGATACTCAAGAATGATGCATCTTCAGCAGTGCTTGGTAAAACTTATCGATAAATTGATCGTCCTAAGACAAGAATATTCCACAGATCAGCCACCAGCACCTCAAAATCAAAATAGGTTCATAATACATAAACTGCGTGTCATGTGTAATTGAACTGGATAATGAAACAGAGTTAAATGCAAGAACTGAAGCATAGAAGAGCCGTGGCCATTGAGCCTCTGAGTCATGATATACAGTCCAAATGGCATAGCGAGACCATGTATTTTAAAAGGTTGAAATTGTTTAGACAGAACACGGAAGCAAGGAGGATCAATAAGAATATAATCTGTTTCAAATTGCAATGCACTTATGGATATTTATGATAGGGCTATTGCTAAGGGTTATTAGTTACTGAATTGGTCAAAGTCAACCAGAGTTGTTAGAAGGAATTGATATAGGGAAATAGACATGAATAGGGGAAGAGGACAGAGAAGGATCATTGAGAATTATATTTTTCTATGAGCTCGATTTTCTAGGATTTTTTAAAATTTCATGGAGAAATATCTTTCTATCCGTATTTCCACATTCTTTCTAGCTATACGGAAATACGGGTAGAAAGATAATTTTCCATGAAATCCATATTTTTTCTAACTATTCTTGCTCAGGCCATTTGGGAGTGTTGTTGGGCCTCTTTTAGGGTTTGCTTGGCTTGTAGAAGAGGCTGTTGTTTTATGCTTGAGGAGGCTCTCCTGAATCACCATTTTAGCATAAAGGCAAAGTCCCTTAACAAGCATGTCTTTGTGCTATTCTTTAGGATATTTGGCTTGAGAGGAATAATAGAATTTTTATGAGCGAGGAGAGATTCATGAACGAGGTTTGGATATTGTTAGATTTAATACCTCTTTACAGGTGTGTTCTCTCCAACTTTTTGTAATTATCAGCTTGGTCTTATTCTTTTGGATTGGAGTCCTTTCTTAGATAATTTTTTGGACTCCCATTTGAGGGACTAGTTTTTTTTGTTCTGTCTTGTAAATCTGTTCCATAAATATATATATAGATGGGCTGGAATTCTGCTCCTAACATATATAGCTTACCAACAGACCATATGAGGATCTTCTAAAATGTTGAACCGTAATAATATTGTTCTAGAAACGTTAGAAAGATACCTGAACAAGCATCAGAAGTGCGTCACGAACTTTGTCCCTGCTAATAAGAGGCCCATCATTGAGAGCAGGAGCAGAACCAGGTGTAAGTGAAGGCGGTGGATTAGGTGGTGGAAATGGCTGGAGCATTGGGGTCCCATATGGGCTTTGTAAATTAAGTGGAGGATGAAGAGTAGGCATGGGCATGGATAAGGACATAGGTGGCCTCATTGGTGCAGATGAGAAAGATGGAGGTGGAAAGAAAGAAGAGGGCTTAACAAGATTAGTGACCTGATTAGCGCTATTGTTTGGGTCAGATGGTCCATAAGGAGAGGTTAGCGTCGATGAAGTTGGAAGGGGAAAAGAAGGCTGTGGATTCAGTGCAGGAGCTGATACAATATTAGGTGACAGCAAAGATGGGGGGTTTATAGCAGAAGCATGATATGGCTGCCTAGGATCCGGTATATTTGGAGCATTGCTTCCAATATTCATAGCCGCCTGCAGAAATACCATCAAGGTCAACCAAATGGCATTGAAAATAGAATGACCACAATAAGCAGAGAGGAAAGCTTAGCAGAATGGAATGGCATAACCACACAAAAATTGCACAATATACAAGTTGCTCTGTAGATACCATCCAAACCTAGACAGTCACTGATTTGTTAAAAATAGGAGTCTTCCGAACATAGATTTTCAGCATAAAGAAAAAAAGGGTTTCAGTTCCACAAATGTCGTTATACATGCACTTTTAACTGGGAAGGCAGATAAAATGAGAAATACAATTTTCATTGTACAAGAAATGCAGCAAGGGAGACATTACATATTTAACAAGATATTTAATTTAAGAGGGAAAAGGGAAACAATAGAATTATAATTATTCATTTTAGCCATCCATATTTAAAATAAAATAGATAAAATTAAAAAAAAATTAAAAAAAATATAGATACAACAACAACAACAACATAACTATAACAATAATTTTGTTGGCAAGCTTCTGTTGCTAAGAAAAACCTAGGAGATAATTATCTGATTTTGCAATTGACTAATCTTGGGAGCAATTTTCTAGTGAACTAGAATTCTAAATAGTTGGGTCATTCACACAAATAACTGTATGTTCAGGCCAGCAATCCTAAAACCAGTTAATAGGTGAGCTGATACATTTCCAGGTCTAGCAGATGAGAACCATCTCTTAATTAGTAAGCTTATCTGTCACCATTTGCTACCATTTTATCCTAAAGTTCAATTATTGGAATGACTGTAGACATCGATGCAAAATAATAACAAAGTTTTGTTTCATAGATGGAAGATTTTCATTCAGTAAAACAAATTTTCATCAGAATTTGGTCTTCTTGTATTTTCTCTCTGCATTCAACAAACATTGAAAGTTTGTTCCCGCTTCACAAAAATGATTCTTTTTCTACAATTCTGACAAAGAAGGTTGGATAAGAAAAGGTATACAGTAGCCCAAGTTCCATAATAAACAGATAATATCTTAAGTCCACGAAAAGGAAGCTAAAACATTCGTACAAAAAAGTAACTAAAAAATTAAAAAGAGCGGAGAGGAGCAAGAAGAAAGAGATAGAGCACAAACACTAAAGAAGTTCACAAAGGATGGATCTTCAGAGGCATCGGTGACAGTAGAGGGTGGTGCGGAGGGCTCCAGTGGACCTTCAATAACTGCCATAGTTGGCACTGCCTCAAGCTCCTCAAAATCGCTGGGTACGAAAATAAATGATAGTTATAGAAAAGTAGAAAGCTAGTTTATATCCAGAACTTAAAAATATCCAAGAATCTGAAATTATGATATTACAACGATCTCAATCCAACAATCCCGTATTTTCAACTATTGGAGCCTTTTTTTTCGTAGTTAGTTAGCTGTATAGGCTCCTTTACCATTGGGCCCCCTTTTTTATATCGCCCACTAGCATTCTTTCATTTATCTCACTGAAGGCTTGGTTTTTCATTTGAGAAAAATGCTTCTCAATAATCCAATCAAATATGGCGGGAAACATGATATGGCCTTTTTATAATGAGAAACATGATATGGCTTCAATCAAGCAAGATACACTAACACATATAACAAGCAAATGCCATTCATACTCAACAATGTTTCCAAAAGGCAATCACAGTACAAATACAGAAACTAAAATGCTTCAATCTAATACAAAATTTGCTTGAAATTATTATTGAAAACATTATCGTTACCCCTTGCTTGAAGAAACTTTGGACTTTAAAGGAACCTTCGAGAATGCATTAAGTATCCTGCAAAATGGAAAGCATGAAGTACACCTCATATAAGAAACCCATAAAATATCTATGTGAAATTTATTGACAATACAGTGAAGGTCAGGGTTATAATTTTTTAATAAGAAAACACTCATACGAAAGGTGAAGGGACTAGATGTAAGCCACCATACGCATCTTTTTCTTCTTTTATTTTCCCACAAATAGAAAAGTATTTTATCGACAAAGGAGGGAGGGCGGAGGATAACGGGTCAACCCCACATGGCCAAAAAACAAAACAATCTAATAATTCCCCATGACATATTTAAACACACATTACCCTGGCATCCTTACACTTTCCCTCATAAATTAATCCTATTTCTCTCTTTCCAAATCACACAGAGAATTGAGACTGCTAGCTTAGCCACCACCTAATGGTGATAAAAAAACTTCCTAAAGCTTTCCTCAAGAAATGGGCAAAAGGAGATAGCACAAAGAGATAATCGATATTGATTATAGTAGGGAAACCTTTTAATCCATCAGCCTACAAGCACCATAATTCTTTTTCTTTAGCCAATGAACTAGGTCCACCAATCCATCCTCATCCACCTCTTCCACTACAAAATCTCTCGTGATATATCTTTTTTTTTGGATAAGAAACAAAACTTGTCATAAATAATTGAAAAGCTAAACAGAGTACAAGAATGCTAAGTCTACAAAGTGTAAACAGAAATAAGCAAAATCTCTCCCGACATATCAATCAAGCTATCTTTAAAGAAATGTTGAATAAAGGCAACATGTTTTCATGACATTAATAAATTAGGGACATTCTCCCTCCTCTAGAAAAGTAAGATGTTTTGCATCCTTCCAAAAACCAAGGGCTCCAAAAAGAGGTACGGTTGTGGTCAGCCACCCACCTACCGAACACACAGAACTAGTAGCCTAAGCCAACTTATCCAATTAAAGCCTCCAAAAAGTTTTATGATTGCAATGAGACCCTTCGATAGAATGCTATTAAATAGCAACATCAACTAAATAACTTTGAGAATTTTATGAGGTAAGAAGAGGCTAAGCTTGAAGAGTCAATTGAAGGAAGAAGAGGCTGTCAACTTTTGTTTAGATATGTTCAGTTCCATATAATTAGTTATTAACAATGAACCAGCATCATACATATTCGCAAGAACAATACCATAGCCTGGAAGGTAATACTCAAATATGCAAATTTGTAAAAGGTGAAAATGTTCCTTTAGACACTAATTCATAGAGGCCTAAATATGCAAGAAAACTTGAAAAGGAATTCCCTTCTCTAGCTGCCCTGCACCAAATTTGTGTGACAAATCATTAAATAGTTACCACTTTGTCATTTATTACAACTTAGCTAGAGGAGATGGGCTAACATAAAGATACTAATTTTTCGTTTCCAGAGGTCTCTCTAGTGGATGGCTTCATAGTAAAGGCAGAATACTTTAGAGAAATGCTGGAAGATCGCTCTTGTGCATGTGCTCTATTTGAATCAAAAGAAACAACATGATTTTCAACAACAAATATAGGGGCTTCTGTAATTATTTTGAATATTGTACAATGTACACTACACAACCCTTGGCAGGAGTGCTACTCAAAGCTTCATGTAACTACACCACCCACTTAATTAATTTAGATTGGAGAAGTTTATCATAATTTTTTCAGTCTGGCAGGTGGATACCTCATCTCCCTGACTTTTCTTTGTATGATCCCTTCCTTCTCTGTGGAAAGTTTCATCTAAAAAAGAAAGATCATAACAATGGTCTGACTGACAAGTATTTATTGACAAAAAATGTACTATACCTACTGAAGAGGTTTGCAACATCCTCGCATTCCCGTGGATTGTAAAACCATATGCCATTAACTTCTTGAGCAGCATTCCGGTACAATAAATAAGGAGCTTGCACTTCATACTCAAAATCCCCAAGTAGATTCTCCACTAGATTATCTGTAAAAATAAATAGACATATCAAAAGTTATAGTTTGGGTATACAGGAGTTCAATTCAGTGCTATCGATATTGATCACAAAATCGGAAGTTCAGATCTTGTTGAAAACATTCTGAATTCCCATGCTAATAAATATGCTGGTCTTAAAACCTGTTGTAAATTATTTGAAGCCAACACAACCTTTCTGATATCATTTGGAATCAGTAGTAGTACGATGTAATAGGAGTTAGAGAAGTTCACCATGTTTAGCTCTATAGGATAATTACATTGAGAAGATATTTTTTCTAATTGAGAAATCGTTGCACTCTTTTAAGTTAATAAAAATAGCATTACCAACCTGTGTTGCGTCGATTCATCACAATGAATTGGAACCGCGGTTGAGCATTTCTTGAAACAAGAAGACACGTATATTCATATCAGGGAATTCAAAAATCTCTAAGGCCAAACAACTACAAAACAAACTTCACCCAAAAATTTAAATTGAACAAAAAAAAAAAAAAAAACACACACACACACACAAATAAATGTGATGATAACCTCTTAACGACGAAAAGAGATCCTTCGACGTCCTTGCGACTCTGCAACCATACAAAACCGATAATAAGAAATATGAGAATTTTAGAAAACAACCAGATATATCATTTTACATTAGCTTGGGAGAGATTGCAGAATAGGAAATTGTAAAAATCATTCCGTGGAATAAAATTTCTAAAATTTCCTAGCTAATCAAGCCAATAATGCTGACTAGATTTCATTTGCCCAACAGATCGATAAAGAATAAAAAACATAAGATCTTGAAATTTCATGCTTTACTTTCCACCTCCCAACATTTGCGCTGTAAATAACAACGAAATAGCAGTTGGACTAACCCATTGATTGGTCTCGATGTTAAACTCGTAGAACGTCACATGGGCCGCGGTGATTAAAATTTCTTCAATGAAAGGATCTATTCTCTGCAACACAGTAAGATTGAGCATTTTCGTGCTTTGCTGATCGAGATTCGGCATCAATTTTCCGGATTGAGTCATCTTCGATTGACGGAGGGCTTCGTTATCTTAAACCCTTGGATTTCTTCGCTCCGGAAAATCGCCCCTTTCGTTTTGTTTTGTTTTTTTTTTTTCCCGGGAAAGTGACAGCGGTTAAAGAGAGACGAAACCAGCTTGCGGGCAATGAAACGCGACACTATTCTGGTGGAGGTGGAAAGTGGGCGGCTGAATTATAGATCGTGAATTCTCTCAATTGCAGTTCTCTGCAAACGAAAAAACAAAAAAAAATTAAAATTAAACCATTATTTTTCTTCGTTCAATCTTAAACTCAATGTTTTACCTGATTTTTGTCCAAATTAGGTTTTTCTTCCCTCTTCCCTAACTTTTTTTAAATACAAATTACACTACACAATATTTCTCAAGTTTATATACTTAATCTTAATTATTAGATATTTTAAAAGAAGTTAGGTGTTTAATAGATATTAGACACCTTCATGCCTACTTTTAGGGCATGCTCCTCTTTGACATAGACTTCTCGATCACTTGAGGATCTGTCGTGTCCCTTCAGCTTTTAAGAATAACTCATTATAGAAGTTAAGACGATTCATCTTATGCACATTCGAGCTAAAAATGCCCTCATACTCTTTTCTTGTGAGGTAAAACTCCACTTCAGCTTAGACTAATTTTTTAATCGACACTCTCATTAATTTTTTAACATCTACACTAATGGATGGTTTTTCTAAAATAAATTTAAAAATTAGACGTTAAATTAAAATTTTACAAGATTAAAAATTAATTAAGACCTTACAAAGAACTATAATTGTACAATCTATACTATATGTATAATAAATGTTGCTATGTAAGATCAAATTTGTTTATTGTCAAAAAAAAAAAAAATCCTTTGTTTACAAAATAATTTCACTTATCATGTTCTATATAATTTTCAACCTAACTAGTTTAACTAATTGTCACAAACAATGCTG
>JAOANK020000081.1:792388-810721 GCA_026257165.2 Telfairia occidentalis
ATGTCGTTGAAAAAGAAATCAAATAATCAATTACGATATGATCTATTTGTCAAAAAGTTAAAGAATTAACTTATATACTAGTCAGTTAATTTTGTCAGTTAGAAAAAAGGATGATAAATTTAATTAATGAATACTATTTAGTTTCACTTAAAGAGTAAACCTGTCTGGAATGTTTTATAGTCAGAGCGCAATAACCATAGTGATTTACAAGCTTCATCAATAGCTGCAAAATAATCACTTCATACACAAAAGTTTCCATAAAAGAGTTCCAACCAAAGCCAATCATATCTACAATTCTCAAAAATCTTACACCTAAATATCTCATTAATTTTCTCTTATGGAAAATGCATCTCCAATAACAGCACAAGGGGGTTAATGCCTAATAATAATAAGACACTTTAGAATGTTCCCAACCAGACACTTCCTACACAAGCTATTTCAAATTTTCACAGAACCATCACTGAAGAAAAGTAAAACCTCTATGATATACAAATGACATCTAATTCTCTATGATTCGGTGGGAAAAAAATGCAGTACAACTATCTCTAGCAGTAAGTTTCCAAACCTCTATTTTTCTCCAGGCCTAGGTCGAAGATATTTATCATTTGCAACCTCAGAGATGCTAGAATTCTCGACCATTGTTATCATTATACCCAACGCCTAATACTCTGAAGATGCTACAGGCAAAACAAACACTGCATCGCTTGCTTCCTGTGAAATCATTAAAAGAACTCCACAATAGCCAATCAAATTCATGTTTCAGTTGAGCTTGCCTTATTTTTTGGTCAGATGCAATGGATCTCCGTTTTCTCCACGAGGAGAACGAGGGACAATATCCAAGGAAACAGGACAATGTCCATTGGATTTGATAGATGCAGAGCTCTCCATTGGCGCGGAAATGTTTGATTCCGTTGTTGTAATCGCCTCTTCCGTAGCTTCTTCCTGTTGTATGATTTCTATGCGCTTCAATGATGGCACATCTCCCTTACAGTACCTCTGCCACATTTTACGATATGTGGACTCCAGACCAAGGATGAAATTTGGTCCATCACAAACGGGAGACTTTGCCATAAGATCCCGAAGACTCATTCTTAAGTTAGAAAGTTCTGTTACATCAGATGCTAGCTGCAATGCCAACTTTACATATTCCTCCTCATTTTTAGCAATCAGGTGTCCTAAGCCTGCTTTGAATCATGCAAAATGTCAAATATTTATTTATGGCGTCAGATTGCAATTATTCAGATTAAGATCGACCATATAAACTTGAGAAAGCAACAAGATATCCTGAATCTGTCTACATATTTCCAATCTATTGTTGTGATCTCTCTGTGCTCTGTCTTTAAGCACCAATGACAAAGTTCACAAGAGAAATTCCAGATTCTACTTAAGTCCTGACTAGTGCTCCATCTACAAAAACAATGGGGAGAGTATATTCCATTGTAACAAGGATGCTGAAGATTATGACCATCCTTCCTTTTCTTGCCCATACCCAGGTTATGGAGTATATATTAAAGAAGTTTGGTTTGGCTCGTGTTTCCAAGAAAGACAGTTCTCTATTTGGAACAACTGCTTGTGAGGTGCCCCTTAATCCCAAGACAGGAACCGTCTGGGTGCCAGCAGTCTGTGCCACTCTTTTGGCAAATTTGGGGAGGAATCTTAGAATTTTTTAAGAAAAGCTAAAGAGTGGAAGGAGTTATATTATAGGATTTTATTCATTTTGTTTGCTCCTTCTGGAGTACTCTCTCTTAATTTTTTTGTAATTATAACCTACCCTCTTTTTTCGATCTTTTTTTTTCATGAGAAACTAGATATTTCATCAATGATAGGAAACAAGATATTTCATCGATGATGGGAAACAAGATATAACTTAATTGAGTATTTTTATGTATGCCACGTTGATGTTCAACCATACTGTTCCTTCATCTTTTAAATGAAAAGATTTTATTTCTTATCCCAAAAAGGGTGGGAAAAAAAAAAAAGAGAAACATGGGAGTTTGATAACATAGTGAATGCATTTGATATTCTGGATGGAGTTTGGCTCAAGGCATTTTATCTCATGTATACAGAATTTACTTCATCTATGATTCCCTCTCTGTTCAGTTTGGCGGTTGTTAGATCTACCAAAACCAGGCCACAAGAATGAAACGATGCAAATTTAAACAACCACCGAATAAAATAAATCGTTACTCACCAACTTTGCTGAGAAGACTAACACCAACATTGTGAGCATGAACAGATCCAGCCATTGTTACACACGGAACTCCCATATACAACGATTCACATGTAGTTGTGGTTCCAGCATATGGAAAAGTATCCAAACTACACATAATGCAGATAAGAATTCTTAAATATCTCATAAAAGACAAGAGAAAATCAAGAACTATATCACTGAATCTGAGCCCCTAGATGCATCAGAAACCACAAACATCGATCTTCTTATCAATCCTTCTAACAGAAACAGAATGCACTTATTAAACTTAAGCGCTGTTTGGGAGTTATTTCCAAATTAATTTTTTTGCTTTTCAGAACAAAAGTAATAATATATTTGGATAATTATCTTTTTCATTTATTTTCTTTGACATTGTTTCCACTAATGGCATATTTCTTAGAGCAATTGATTCTCACAAAAATTAGGCACTTGAATATAGTGGTTCAAGTATATATTATTGCTAACCTTCATAAGCCATCTAATAATAATTCTTTAAAATAAATTTGAAAACAAAAGCAAAAAAAGATTTTGAAACAGTCTTTCAAAAGCCAATTGCTTTTGATATGCACGTGGAAATATCAGTCAAACATATATACAATAATTTTTATATAGTATAGAACAATCGTGTTAACTACCTTAGGCTTTTCAATGCATCAGGCACTATATTGCAGCAGTAAAACTAAAATGGAAATTATAGAAACAATTTACCTTGAAAATTTTAGGTTAGACTGCCTGCCAGCTACCAGCAATCAATAGCTAACATCTTGGTGTGTGGTGTGTTTAATTTATTCTTTCTATATATAATATAATAGGGAACAATACTACATAGATATTCCATTGATATAATGAAATATAAAAGGAAAAGCATTGCAAAAGAATTCAAAATAACAAAAGGTCTTCCACTTTAATAAAAGATTCAGTAACTCTTTCAAAAAGAAAAATAAAAAAGATTCATTAAGACTATAATTTGTAAACGAAGAGTAAAATCATTTACACCAGCTAAAAGCATGAACAAAAACCCTATCCCATTGTCAAATGGGAAGGATTTCTAGTTGAAAGTTCGACTGTGACTTTCCGTCCAAGGGCATCGGTGTGTGTTTTTTTAATAGGATGGTTTTATTTCCTTCTAATAATAAGAATGTTGCATATTAACATAATTGTGCTTTTTAATATCTAGATTTGTAAGTTTAATTTTTTATTTTTAATATCATATCATTAAATGAATAATAATAAAAAATAAAAATGTATTTAAAAAAATAATCTACATGTCCCCAATGTGTCCATGTTCTAATTTTTTTTAAAAATTGGTGTATGCTTCCTACTCAACTCAACAACATAACATAATCCAAAGGAGAAATAATCGAACCACACAATATGAGATGAAAATTCTTCTCAAATTTTACCTAATATCCATTAAGGAGTAGGCCTGCATGTGGTCATGGTTTAGAAGAATAAGAGGAAGAAGATCAACCCGTTGTGATTCTAAACCAAGCTGCTCCAAGGTTGAAAGAAATCTTTGTCTCACACTATCACAACAGAAAGGCTTGCACTTTACCACGAGTCTAGAATTTGGTATAGCACATAGAATCTTTGCCCAAACTTGTAAAACTTGAGGCGTTATCTGATGAAAGGAGAAAGGAAGGAGAAACAGCAATGGCCAATATCATTAAATAAATAATTTATAACCGTTCAGAAATTGTATGGTTGTAGCTATCTTCAAAGAGATGCATGATTACTTCGATAAAAAAAAAGGAAAGAAATGCAGGAAGAAAAGTATACAATCACTGTAAATCTATACCTTTGCGAGATTATTGAAGCTACCAAATGTGATGAAGCCATTAGAAAGAGCTGGAGCACTGGACACAGTACCAGCCTCAGGAGAAGGTGTATAACAAAGGAAACATTCTGGCAACCTAACTAACTCCTCAACGTGCCTGTGAAAAATAATGGCATCATAATGCACATAATTGATGTAAAACACAACTAACTCCACATGTTTCAGTCATTAATTAGTAGAAACAAAAGACCTACTTCTGTTTTGTATTGGGAGGATCTGCCAGTGCATCTGTAATCCGATAATCGATAGTGGGCAAACCAGTTGTGTTTGGGTAGCCAATCCAAGTTACCTAAATAAAACCCAGCACCACGCATCAACAGTTAACAAAGCATTAGAAAATCTGAACAACTGGCAACTGGAAATTCTAACACGCAGGTAAGAAAAATATACAATGGGAGAGGCAAAGACTTGAGGTAAAAATCACTAAATCCATTAATGCAAGAACGCTTTCGCAAAAATTTATGAGGCAACCATAGAAGGAGAAGTTGACTCCAGATATAGAGGATTGAGAGCAAAAATTTCTGAGGCAATGAAGGACCGAGCTTTTTTAATCTCAATACATTGTCATCCCTCAAATATTGATGTCTTCTCTAGCTTTCTTCACGCCTCCTTAAATCGAAAATCTTTCAAAGAATTTTGTTTCGATGAAAATACCCTAGGGTCAAAAAAACCACAAATAGAAAAGGTACCTCAACTGAAGTAGTGAAATCAAATGCAAATGGAGGCTAAAGCTAAACCCTAAGCTAAAGATCTTCCAATTAGCACAAAGAGAACTTAAAAGTTTAATTACAAAAAGGACCAGATCATAAAACCTGCACCAAGTACACCTCATAAAAAGGAGAATCCAGATAAAGTCAATGAACTTTTAAAAGAGAGCTCTTGAAGCATTTGACCAAAGCATTCTTGTTTTGTCCTTAAACCACCATGCTGAAAGCAACTCCTAGAGCTAATCTTCAATAATCTTTGAAGGCATTGCCCTAAGCCAAAATGCGGATGAATAAAATTCAGAAAAAGTATAGTGGATGAACGAGTGATTCAGTGACTGTTAGTTGTTATTGCACATTAAACAGAATTGTGGCAACAACAGGTGAGGATATCTCCTTTGCACTCGCCAAAGTGTTGATACTTTTAAAAGTCATCATCCTATGGAAGAATTTTGCCTTCTTAAGATTTTGACCTTCCCAAATCAACTTACAAAGAGTAGGATCTAGGAGACTTTTCTCGTTTTGGAAGGCCAGGATTGCAGATCTGCAAGTAAAGATAGCTGTGCTTTTGAGTTTCCACAGGATGCTGTCTTGTTCTCACTTAAAGCTAACCTTTTCAAGCAATGCAGAGAATCTAACCCATTTCTCAAGTTTCCTACTGAATAGGCTTCAAGTAAAGGTTCTGAGTGAGGTTGGCCTTGTTACAGCATTTAAGTCTTAAATTAGATATAATCTGGAACCAGATTAAAGCGTCTGGAGGCCATCTTCTTCTGAAGAATTGTTCAGCTTTTGGATGCACACCAGCAGCAAAGCAATCCCTAACCCAAGTCACCGAGCCCAGCTCCAATGTACCTAAGACAACTTTCGTCTGCAGCATTCTTCGATCTCTAGTTTCTTTCCCAAGTCTCTCTTATGCAAAACAAAATGCTTTCGTTTCACCCTCATAATGTGGGGTGGGGGAGAAAATCTCTCCGACTCTCAAAGAGAGAAACAATGTAGAAACTTAAAAGCAATATTGATCATAAGAACATAAGATTAGATAAAGTTGATGTCCTAATATGATAACCATTAATTGATTGATGGCGTTGGTGTCCTAACGGATCCAAAAGCTAGTGGTATTTGGGTTTTTTCCAAAAGGCAAGCCAAGGTAAAATAAGGGTCAGGGAAGACAGTCAGTTCAGCAACTAAAAGATTCGGCAATGCTTTCAACGACTCTACATCATTTGAACCAATTTCAGCAGCCTTTTGCAGATTAATTGTCAGACTCAAGGCTGGTTCAAAATTTTTCGAGAAACACCATAGCATGGCTGCCCCAATCATTATAACCGAAAGATAAAAGACCATCTAAAGGCCATAGGGACTTATTTAGGCCTTGCCCCTATCTCTACTAGACTAAAACCTAAATAATTTTCTTTAAACTTTGCACAAGCCTCCATCATGTCAATTTGAACCCTAATCTTTATGCATGAACGCTGTCAATCATTCAATAAAAGAAATGTGGGCAATTGGTTGCTCCAAGGCAGGATAAAATAAGAACATGGCACTAATACAAGGACAAATGTCAAACACCTGGAAAAAAAAAAAAGAAGTCAAAAACATGAATGCAGGTATCATCCGTTAAAGACTGGGGCACAGTACAAAATACATTAGAACTACATTCAACAATACATATATGACTATTTTATACAGCAGGACACAAACATGTAAATGGTAGACAGTTCCAAACCCAACATAATGCAAGCTAATGACGCAATTGATAGTCAATCAAATAACAAGAAATCTATCTTCCAGCATACCTGAACAGGCGCAGGTCTACATGCCATCATCCCCAACTTATTATTAGCTGTATGGCCAGTAAGCTCCACCAAGATATCCACTTTGTCTTCCCTGACCATGATTGCAACCTTTTTTTCATCAATTCCATATATATCCCTCCAAACCCCACCTTGTTTTAAGACTTTGTCCCTAAACCTAATAGTTTTTGCATCTGCCTGTAAAATCATATGAAAAAATCCATATTGTTACTGGAGCAGTGAAAAATAGCAAGTAATAGACCGTTTTGATTATATGAACCTCCAGGAAACAAGAATGGTAAAGTCCGCAACAGTAATGACAGTCAGCGGAGATATTAGCAATATGTAGAGCCACGGTAGTTAAAAGAGACAAGTTTAAGAGAGTTTTTTTATCTCTGTAAGGTCCAGACCAGTTTGCACACACCCCAACTATTTTTATGGGACAACAGCCTAAAACCCTATTATATTTGGTTGCCAAAGTAACTCATAGAATATTAAATCCTAGGTAGGTGGCCACCATAGTTTGGACCCATTCCCTTAAAGTTTTTTACTATATACATTGGCCCTTATTAACCATTAGGCCAACCCATGGTTAGGTTTACAAAGAGAAGAGTTTGAAAGAGCTAGTGAACTGGTAGGCTTTGCAATATTACTGATGCAGCTTGATAGTCATTGGAATGCCGAGGCTCAAGACAAGCACTTTTACTACCAGTAACATGATAATACATGGTAAGGGGAAATGAATTGATAACAAATTATATATGATGCAAAGTGATAATGAAAACAAAATGTAAAGAATCGAGCATAATAAGGTTTGTAAAGAATTTCTTGTTTCTTATTAAAAAAACAATACTACTACTACCGAATAAACGACCACTTTGTATGTAAAAAGACATTTTACATACCAATACCTTCACTACTAATAAGGTTTGTATGTAAAAAGTTTGCAACATTGTAACTGTATACCAATACCTTCACAACTGCCGAATAAACGACCACTTTGTAATTTGCATAATCATGATGGACCAAGGGGGCTTCGATGAAATAGGATACCGAGTGAGTAAAATAATCAGGAGACACATAGCCAATTACAAGCGGACGTTCTGGATCTTTAGGGTTATCCCATGATGTATATTGTGGATACAGCCTCATGAATCGCCTGCCCCAATCCCTATATAGTTACCAATAAATCTCGTTAAATTTAGGACTTCAAGTTTAGATCAAAACTACAAAAGACATTTGACATCATTATGCTAGTGTAGATTGTTGCATGTGAAAAATGTATCAGTATAGAACCAATAAAATAAAAGAATATGCTAGTGTAGATTGTTGATCACAAAAGAAAATCTGCCGATGAAAATGGTGCTCTTGACAACATAAAGGAAGAAGTTCCCAACCATTCTCCACCCAGTTTCACCATAAATTAATCGAGCTTGTTCCTTATCCACATGCCTCATAATATCTTTATCTGTTCTAACAGACTCAGGAAGCGTAAGTAGGTACGGTGGGTTTTAACAGCTCCGAGAATCTCAAACCAATCACTATGGAAGTATCTTTTACATGTGAATCGTTGATTTCCTAACAAAATCAACATGTCAATCAATGAGGGAAAAAAATTATTTTCACTAAAAATCTGATACTGTTACAACTCCTTTGCGACATCAGTGATTCTTTTTCAACTTAACTCAATGTAGTCCTAATGAGTCAGGTCACACAGTTGCTTGCAGGTGCCATAACCCTATTATGATATTTATTTGACTAGGATAATTCATTCACACATGATCAATTCACGATCACAAGTTTCCAATTCACAATTAATTGGATTTCCCATTTCTCCTTAGTGAAAAAACTTTGCTTCTCATTATTATAGGAATATAAAGAATAAATTAAAAAAAAAAAAAAAAAAAACAGCGAACACAGTTTATAAAACCAAGCTAATGCATACACGCAAGATTGATAATGGAGGGGGGGGAATCATCTGAAACCTGTGAGCCTCGTAAAGTTTATCTTCATGTCCTTCATCAATGTAATTCATAGCAAGCAGTCGATTCTGTGGGGACAAGAAATGAACAAGTAAGAAATCATTGCTCAAGGAAGAAGGTAAAAATTTAGAAATCAGAAGACAATTTTATTGAAGGACCAAGATCACAATGCAATATGCCCTTTCCAATAAATGGAAATCAACCTTTAGAGCTGGACTCCAAACACAGAAGGTGAGAAGGAAAAAGAAGAGAGAAGAAAGAGGAAAAAGATGCCAAATCATCAAAAAAAAAAAATTTTTAAATTATATAGTTTGCCAAATGAACAAGTAATTAAAATCATTAGTCAATTTGAGCTCAGAGACCATTTAGAGTCATTTTCTAAACTTTAGGAACTAAAAAGTGTACCTTTTGAAACTTCATGGACCAAATAGATACCTACTCCAAACCTTAAAAACCAAATAGAGACCTATCTCAAACCTTAAGGACCAAATTGATACCTACCTCAAACCTCGAGGCCTAAAAGAAAATTACAAGAACAATTACTGATAAAAAATAGAAGGAAATCATAAAAAATACTAGACCCAAAGAGAGGATTTTCTTTCTTTTGAAAGAAAATTTATAAGATAATATGAACTACAAGAAATGGGGAGGAGAGCCAAAACCCTATGCCAAGGAAGTTGCAAAAATATCTTCCAATTGGCACAAAGATGAGTAAGGCCCCGATAGGAATTAAGATTAGCTAAACTCCAAATGTTTTCCCAATACCTCTCTACAAAGAGAAAATTTCCTATTTTTCTCCAACCTATCCACAAGATGGAAAAAAAAAATCTCTCACAGCATGCCCAGTGCATTATGACTTCCTCCCTATAACACAACACTAGATAGAGAGCCCAGCTGAAAATCTTACTACAATCAAAACAGAAACCACGCCCTTGGAACTCCATATTTTCATTTTCCTCTTCCATCAGTTTTCCCCCACCTTTTTTTTACCAACCGAGCTATATCACAAAGCTAAGTGGGACCTACATGAATGAGTCATGTACTTCTATTCTTTTTCTTGGCGTAGCTGGGCCATCCTAGACTTGAACCAAAGACCTCGCCCATGGGATAAATAAATAGAATTGTTCTTTCTTTACAATTACGGTAAGCAAGTCTATTAGTACATAGCACTCTTTTATAACATTTACCAAAACCTACTCTACATCTTAGTAACAAAAGGGCACAACCAAAGGAAATAACTCAACTCTTCCATCAACGGCTTGCAAAGCATACACCAATAGAGGCCAGAAGCCAAGGAGAAGAATCTCCAAAGGACATCAATAGTTTTAACCCTTCACTAAACAACCAGCCTCACAGAAGGCCTAGCGGTTTTTTGGAGATTTTAAGCTTCCATAACGTGAAGAAATAAGGAGGAAGGTGCAAAGAGTGGCATGCAATCAAGTAAATAAACATTTACACGAGAATATGTCAACGATAGATAAAAAAAAATGAAGCAATGTTGACGAGGCCAAACAAAAAGAGCACAGCCCAACCAACAAGGGAACCAGAAAGAAAAATTACAGAAAGGGCCCACCAGCTGTTGGTAATTAAAAAAAATAAAGTACAAGAAAACAAACGATAAGGAGGACAACAAAATCTGTCATGTCATCAGCTGGTTCAAGTTTCTTTTCTACTTACATAAAGGATTTTTAAAAGAATAAATATCATACGAGCTCATTAGATACTGAATTAACACTAAATAATGAATAAAAGACTACCTGGCCAGCATTTCGGGAGTCAGGGTCTATTTTCAGGCAACGCTCATAAGCATCAACTGCCATGGAAATATTCCCAGCATCCCTATGCAGAACTCCTGCAACTCAAGTAATAAAATAGTCATTTTTCCATATAAATCTTTTCAAAAAAATATTAAAAAAAAAAGTTTATAGAAATAATGAAGCATGCCAGAAAAAAAAGTCTTCTACTACTCTTATTCATAAACAATTTGACTCGAAAATTTATTAGAGAAAAGAAATAAAGACAAAAAAATTAGACCTCCAAGAGGTAATATAGAGCAAAAAAGTAAATAGATTATGTTATATCTTCGTATTCATGTATCTTTAAAAAAGAAATAAATACACTTAATCTATACTATATATCAATGGGCTATAGAAGGAGAAACTTTATCAAGCCACTTTTGCCTTTTCTGTTTTTTTATTCAATTTATTACAACCATTTCCTTAACTTTTTATACCAGTTTTTCCATTTTCATTCATGCATTGCCTTCATTTTCTTAAATTGAAAAAAATGTCATTTTTGTTTTTTTATTTTTATACTATAAAATCATACCAAGTCGTTAAAATTTAACAATAAAACGATAGGAAAAACAAGATAGATTTTGGAAGGAAAGAAATTCTCGCATCTTCCAAGACATGGAGCATAACAATCCTTCCATCATTGATGCTACCCTTTTTTTTTGGCTTTATCTTGGTGCAAAAGAGGTCCCCTATTTGTAATTATAATCTCACTACTCTGATTAGCAACTGACAATCTTTTTTGTAACTTTGGACTGATCCCCTTTTGTACCTTTCATTTAATCAATGAAATCTTTGAATCGTTTCTTATAAAAAAAAAAAAAAAAACACAAGATAGGTGACAAAAAAAGTGTTGAGGTGGCTGAAAATTGGGCTGAAACATGTTTCTTCCTCATTCACTTTATGTATAATAAGAAATAATTTACCAAATTGAGAGCTTTATTCAATTGTTTAGCATAATGGATGACAATAATAGATTATCAAGCTTATGATACATTCAAAATACTCTCTCACGATGTTAAGAGTTCCAGTCTCGTTAGTAAAAGGTTAGAGAAAAGGTTAGAAAAGTGTATGAGAGACTTTTTTGTAGGAGAGGGTGGAGGAGGCGGAGCTATTCCATGATGTTAAATGGGATTTGGTCTCTTAACTCTAGGTTTATGGGATCTCAGTAATGGTAATCTAAGGTTGCGTAACAGGGCCTTCCCTCGAGAAATTCGTGGAATCTATTGCTAAGGGATTCCCTTCTTTCTCTCAATTTATTTAGTGTTTGATGGGCGATGGATCTGATACTCTAGTTTAGAAGGATAAGTGGTTGGGGATAAACCTCTCTACTTGTTTCCTCATTTATATTTGAGGCATGAGGTGTCATACAGTCCCCTCTGCTGCGATACTCAATAGATCCTCGTCTAGCTCCCGTATTTTATTCTCGCTTTGGAAGGTTAAAATTCCCTAAGGAAAAAAATTTCGGTTGGTAGGTCCTTCATGGCAAATTAATACCCTGAATCGTATATCGAGGATGTCTTTCTACCATATAGGGCCGCAGGCAACCTATGTAGGAAGGTGTCAAAAGATCTCATTCACATTCTTGGGATTGCCAGTTTGCCTCATCAATTTGGAATTATTCTTTCCAGTTGTGTGGGGTACATTGGGTTTGTTCCAAAGATTGATTCTCATTCATTGAGGAATTGCTCCCCCAGTGGAAAAGGCCAGTTTTGTGGCTTGCAAGAGTCTATGCTATCTTGTGGGGTCATTGGCTTGAGAGAAACGATAGGATTGTTAGAAGTTTTCAGATCTTTAGATGAAGTTTAGTCTCTTGTTCGGTTTCAAGTTTCTCTTCAAGTCCTAGTGTGTAAGGACTTTCGTAATTATCTTTGAGCTTAATTTGTTAAATTGGAGCCCTTTTTTAGTTTGGCTCCTGCTATTGGACTGTTTTTTTGTATGCCCTTGTATTCTTTCATTTTGTCCTAATGAAAATGTGGTTCTTATAAAAAAAGAATAAATAAATATTTTGAAAGAGAAAACTACCAACACAAATAAAATATATAATTCATAAACATGTGCCATGCATGTGCGTACTGAATAATATGACTTTAAGAAGCCGTAAGGGTCCCACATAAAAACCTTAATTAATAATCCCAATAAAGCAAATTACTAGACAGCATTGAAAATTTGAAATAAATCAGGATGACAAATTTTCAGCACATTGACGTGAGCTGTACATTTTGCCCGAGCTTTCAAGGTTTAAATTGTACGTTCAAGAGAAACAGTTCAGAAGGAACCTAAGTTATTGTAAGCTTCTGCGTAAGTTGGATTTGCGAGAATAGCTTTTTCAATCATGCTTGCAGCAGCATCCATTTTCCCCTGATAATAATTGCAATTTTATGAATTTAGCATCCCAAGAAAAAGTTCACTTAAGATACTACTACCAGTCACGAGTCAGTACAAGCACCTGGACTGTGTAGACAACACCAAGATTGTTCAAGGACTGAGAAAAGTTGGGTTTTATTGATAAGGCAAGCTGAAAAGTGGAAACAGGAAAATGATAGAGAAATCCACAATGTCAAAATTATTTAAAAAGTCACATAGGAGAAGGAAGAAATCAGGTGGAAAGCTAGGGAAAGTAGTAAGCCTACTTGATAACATTCCACAGCTTTGTCCAGGTTGTCCTGATCCTTATATATAACCCCTAAATTATTACATGCCTCCGCACAATGAGGATTGAAATGGAAAGCTAGCTCATAAAAAACAATAGCCTGCAGAACCAAAGATCTTATAAAGTTTAAAGATTTTCATCAACACAGATAATTAAGAACAGGTGGGCGAGAGTAGAAGGGAGAGAGAAAATGGCTCAACGAAGCATGCATATCTGTGTTCAAAAGAAACACAAAGGGGGAGGTGAAAAAAAGGAAGTTATCCTCCACAAAAAAACTAACCATGTCAAACTTAAGCATTTCACCATATGCAACCCCGAGATTATACATAGCATCAGCATAGTGCCAATTATAATACAGAGCTCTCTTATAATATGCTACACCCTGGTTTATATCCCCCTCCAGTTTGACCTGAAAACAAATTTAAATTCATAATCAGAAACACTCAACAACATCTCAGAGGAAATTAATATCTTTTGACTCTATTAACCCAATAAAAACTAAAAAATTAAAAAAAAACGGTAGGCAATTTCCTTTTAATTAATTTTCCTTGGTAATTGCAAATTTGAAGTTAGATGATAATTTTAATAAGATTATTGTGCTCACATCAATCAGTACTCAGTCGAAAAAAACAAAATTCCCATATTCTTTTTTATGAAAGAGGAACACCTTATTGTCTGGGAGAGCCTATAGAAGTTCATCTATTTCATCGTTGGATTACACACTAATAGATTCACATGGTAGAAAAGTTGCAGTCTCATCACAATATCCTAGTGAGAGTTCTCCGTTAAAAAATTTAATATAATACTCTTAAGTATGATATAAGATTATTTACCATAACCTATCAGCTAAAACTTTTTGGTTCATGGGTGATTTAACTTGGTATCAAAGTAGAAAGTCTTATGTTCGAACTCCTATAATGTCATTTCATCCCCATTTAATATTGATAACCATCATTGGATCTTGTACAATATCCAACCCACAAGTAAAGAGGAGTCTTAAAGTATAATATAAGCTTAAATTTATCATAACCCATCAACTTAAGCTTTTGGATTCATTGGTAATTTAACAAATATTATTCACCCATCTTTTATTTTAATCAGAACCTTAACCCAAGCTTTCTGAACCAAAAATCAAAACACCTCTTACATGTAAAATTTTAGTAAAATTCTAGATTCTATGTCCAGCCAACTAACATTTGAATAAATAAGACAGACACGATGAATGAAATTAAAGTCCAGTACAAAACTAGAAAAAGAAGAAAATTCTAAAACATCCAATGCAATTTCTAAAAATTAAAAGGAGAAGTCAGTAACCTTTGTTCCTAAATCTGTCAAGGCAATTGCCATATTATTCTTTGCAATCTCAAAATTTGGTGAAACAGCTAGACACCTGAGACCACAGAGCAACCAATCAGATAAAACAATCAGCATCCATAAACACATATTGAACGGGAAAACTACCTGGGATCTGAGAAAAAACAAACAAAGAAACTACGGAGAGAAATCAATGGCAGCATCAAACAATTGAAAGGGAATGACTACCTCTCATAACAGGCAATAGCTGACTCTAAGTCCCCGCGGTTTTTATATATTACACCCATGTTGCAATATGCTTCAGCATACATGGGTCTCTCAAATGCAGCCTTCTCATAGCAATTAAGGGCTGTGTCATATTGCATCATCTCAGAATATACAACACCAAGATTATAATATGCAGGCTGCAGTTGCATAGGAGGTAAAAGTATAAGAACTTAGTTTTATGCAGGGTGCAATTTAAAGGGTAGATGGCCACAAGTAAAAATAAGAAAAATTCTAAGATTACAGCATAGTGCGGATCTATTCTGAGGGCTTCATAATACTTCTGAATTCCATCTTGAGTGTTGCCAGCAAGCTTTAAGCTGGTTCCAAGGTCTGTCAAAACAACTGCTAGGCATTCAGCAGCTGGTCTGTAAGAAGGGTCTGCTTTCAAAGCCTTTTGATATGACTGTTCAAAGCATATTGATCAAGTATTGGCAACATAATTAACATTATAAAAAAATTTGCAAAAGAAAAACATAAATAACATAAGATGCAGGCAAACAATTGGGATAAAGTAGGAACTACAAAAACCTGCAACAGATTTTATTTGTGCACTGTCAAAAAGGAAAGTTCAAAAAGATAAGGATGAGGAGGAGTCCCCATCGAGCCAAGGGGATTACAAAAACACTTCCCGGTTGTCGTGAATTAGAAAAAAGGCATAATTACAAAATAAATTAGACAGTGCACAAAGTAAAAGCAAATATTTTAACAAAATCCCAAAACTCATCTTGGCTGGTCTCCTCCCCTTGGAAAGTTCTCTTGTTCCTCTCATACCACAATCTCCAGAGCGAAGCAGCTACCACATTGGAGCAAAAGATTTTAGCTTGACCATGGAAGAAACCTCCAGCTAGGAGCTGAAAAACAGCCTCTGCACAATCTTTCGGAAAAACCAGCTAATGTTAAACATGTTTAGAACCTTCTTCCAGCAAGCTTCCTTAAAAGCGGCAAGAAAAGAATAAATGTCTTTGATCCTCACCATCTGCCTTAAAGAGAATACAACAATTGGGCTTAAGTGAAGAAAGGGCGGCCTCCTTTGAAGCCTACAGTCAGTACTCAGCTTCTCATGAGCAAAAATCCACAAGAAAATCTTGAGCCTCTTAGGAATTTTGCTTTCCATATAATTGTGGTAAGGCTAGGGAAATGAGATTGCACAAACCTTATGGTACTAGAAGTAATATAGCTAAGATTAGGTGAGCATGCAAAAGGCCTCCCAGATTGACTATAATTTCAAACCAGAATTCACCCTGGACCTACCCCTAGTCCTAACCAATCCTTACCCAGATAAAATATGAAAATACCAACATGGGAAATCGAGCTGAATAAATGGCTCATTCAATAAAGGACCACCCTTATAAATGGCATAATTTGAGAAAGGTCAGGTGTCAGAGTACAAGAAGTTATGAAATTTAGTAGTCATTTAAAATGCAACATATATATGAAAAAGAGATGTCCCATTAGGCATTTATCAACCTTTGTGCTAATCCACTTTCTACAAGGAATAAGACAAAAACAAAAACAACAAAAAAATTATGCATCAACAATTGATGTGGCTCTAGGAAAAATGAAAATTAATAGAACAATTGTTTGAACTCTTTGGGGGGAAAAAAGGAACTTCGGGATTTTTGAAGATACGTCATCTTTCTTTGGTTCTATTTGTCTTTTTGGAGATAAGTCATCTTCCCTTAATTCTTTTTGTCGTATCTGGCAGTGTTCTAACCATAGAAAATTCTTTCGTAATTATAGTCTGATTTTTAACTATTAGAAAACCCTTTTTTTAGCTCTTTGGGTCGGGGTTCCCTCTACCCCGAGCCCCTAGGGTGTTCTTTCATTCTCCATTTTAGAGTATACTTATTCTCAATTTTCTGTCAAAAGAATAATAACAACAATTTTGAAAAGGGAAAATTTTCAAAAATGTTACAACTTACAAGTGAAAAAGGTATAACATGGAAGGAAAAAGAGAAACATTGAAAGCTAGTATATTTCTACAGGTCGCGGTCGCCCCAATTATAAACTCTCTAATTGGACTAGGGATGATACTATCTCTATTTCTTATCTCTCCTCTCGGCACCTTGTGTTACCCCCTTTGACACTAGTTGGACTAGGGGACTTTAGACCTTGCTTGAGTTCAAGAACCCATCCAGGCTCCAAATCTATCTATGTATGACAATATCAATTGCTACAAAAGAATTGTCAATGCATACATGTAAGGATGCGGTAATTTTTTGTGATGTAGAGTAATCATGAAAAAGTTTCTTTATTGATTGTTCAATAGGATTCTAGCCCTTTTTTTTACACGCCTTTTATAGGTTTTGGGAAGAATTTAACAACCTGTAAAATAGAGAAAATAACTACTTGGCTGCCAACTAACTGCCCACCTATCAATCAATGGCTAGATTAATTTATTTTTTTAGAAAAGAAACCATTTCATCGATGTGTGAAATGATTACAAGAAGACAAGAACAATACTGAGATACAAAATACTTTTCAACTTAACAATAAGCGAAGATAAGCTATAATTACAAAAAAGATGTGACAATTTACAACAAGTGAGGGTCGTTTAAGTGAGAAACTCCAAAAAAACATCGTAATTGCGGTATTTATCAGTGAAAATCCGAGCGTTTCTCTCAATCCAAGTAGCCCATGGAAAAACTCGAATGAAACTATTCCAGAGATACCTTTTCCTTATTTTGAAGGGGTGGGCCATTAAAACAAGAGCAATGACGCTAGAGGAATCTTCAGGAAGAACCAAATGCCAACCAAATGTATGGGCAACATAAATCCAGAATCTGTTGGCTTGTCTACAGGAGCTAAAAATGTGGGCTTGTGTGTCTGGACCACTTTGACAGATTCGGCAGCATGTTGTGGAGATAGTCAACCAAGGTAGCTTCAACTGTAATTTCTCATGTGTAAGGCAAGAATGAGATAATTCCTCTAGGAAAAACTTAGCCTTTTTAGGGAATTTTCCCTCCCATATCGTAAGATAAAGAGCATGCTGCCCAATCATTCTGAACATAGATTAATAGAAAGCTCTTACATCATTCTGAACATAGAGCCAAGAATGAGGGAGTTTACCCTTCATGTATAGATTACTAACCCTCGCTTTCAACATATCTGCTAGCTAACACCAAGTAAGGCTGGACTTATGGGAAATCAGGTCCCAAAGTAATAGGTTTCAAATGAACTCCATTCTATATCTCTTGTATGGGGTGTTAAGATTCATAAGGCAATCGAAAAATAATACATGGCAAAGCAAGCAGAAAGATTCTAGCCTCAAGGTGACCCCCACCTTTGTTTCTCTTTATCTTTGTAGTTGACTGTCTATGTAGATTTCTATCTTTTGCCTCAACTAAAGCCCTCATTAAATGCTTCAATATAGAGGTTTGCGATCTTCAGATTCACCACTTATAATCTGCAGGCAATACTATTCTCCCTTCCTCGTATGAAAAGAATGCCAACAACAATCTTTTCAAATTCATAATCTTTGTGAAAGCATAATGATTAAACATCAACCACCTTTAAGTTGGAGTTCTTTGTCATCAATTGCGAGGAAGATTTAATCAATCTGCTTGCTTTCCACCTTGAATGTAAAAGGGGTTCTTGACCTAATTCTTATTTGGGGCCTCCTCTCCATGGCAATTGGCAACCATCAGTCCACCTCTTTTTTTTTTTTTACATGAAAAAACCAACCTATAAAAACATGAAAGAATACTAGGAGCATACAAAAAGAGAGCCCACATACAAAGGAGTCAAACTAAAATAAAAAGTGGCTTCTGTCAAGTAAAAT
>JAOANK020000081.1:844720-865679 GCA_026257165.2 Telfairia occidentalis
GCGATGAGTTTCAAATCTCTCTTACATTTCTTTACGTAAGAATATTTTAGAAATAACAACAATAAGTAACAAAATTATATAAAAAAAATTAAAAAAAAGGAGCGAAAAAAAACCGACCAACCGTCGAAACTTTCTGCTGACAGTGGCTTTCCATCGCTGAAACACTATCCTCTTGGACGCTGCAAATCACCAGTAATCTTCGTTTCCTCTCTCAACTATTCACTGTTACCTCTTCGCTATCAGATTCATGGACGCCATAACTTATACAACCAAGCAACTCGTTCGTCACACGAATGTGAATTCTCTCCCATGGATTTTGTCTCCAATGGCGTCTCATCCGCCACTGGTTTTTGTCGGTTGGAACACTCGGCGTCGGCAAATCTCCAAGCTCTCCGAGGTCTTAGGTCCATGGCACAGGAATCTAAAGCTGGCGCCCAAGTCTTCGGATGAGAACAAAGATATTTTTCCCTCACAAGATGACCCTGAAGAGGGAGTTTCGCTTGGGACCATGAAATTGCCCTCGGACATCGACATTCCGAGATTTGAGGTCTTACTCTTCCAGGTAGGTTAAATTTCTTCCCCTTTTCTGACTATTATTGGTGAAAAATAGATAACTATCTAGGCTGTTTGGACTAATTCATGGGCGTTGTGTTTTTTTTTTCTTCTCCCCTTTTTGGACTGCAACAGTGGGCCAATAGTCTTTGCCAGGGTGCTAACCTGCCGCTTCCGGTGCCTTTGAAGGTGAGTAATGGATTTACATTCTGAAGGTTCCTGATTATAATTATTGAATGATAAAGTATTCTTAGAAGTTATTTGGTCGATCATAGTTAATGGTGCCGGCAAATTTGAGAGAAGAAGATACTGCCGCCAACTAAAAGCCAGGAGGCTCTTTGGTAATGCCGAAATACAATTAGTAGCAAAAAGTTGAAAAGTCCCATCAGAACATTTTAGGACCGGGTGATTAGAATAAACTTCAGTAATTAGCTGAAAGTTAGCCCCCCAAAAAACAGTTCAAAAGCTCATTTGATTTTCTGTGTTCTTTCTTGGTTCTGATATGTTTTTATATGGCATCTTAATATTGACTTCTGTGTGAATAGACTTACACTTATGTTTAGCATCATTACTTTATTTTGGTGGTACACTGGTACATGTTCTTTGCTGTTCATAACATGAAAGAAATTCTGAGGTTTGAGTACCGTATAATATTAGTTCATTACCTTTCTCAGCTAAGGCTTTAGGGGAAACTTATTTTCATAACAAATTTACGATCAACCAGGTTGACAAAATACCCAGTGGAGTTAGACTTGGTTTTATCACAATTGGAGATGGAAAGACAGAAGTTCTTGTGTATATAGATTGCTTGGTTTTTCCTGCTACTGCCAGCACTAGTCCAGTTTTTCGAGCCATAAGAAATGGACGCTTAAAGGACCAGTCACCTCCTGGTGAACCGAGAATTATGAGGAGTCTTTTGAGTGCTTTGAAAAAATCAGTTGAAATTTTGCAAGTATGAGTTAATTTGTCTTTGTAAAGGTAATAAATTTGTCGTATCTTCTATCATTAGGTGATGTAAATGACTGTCAACTTGTCAAGTGAAGATTATTCCCCTTGAGATCAGATCTTGCTCTCGTTGTTTCCCTTTATTATTATTATTATTTGTACATCTTAACATATTATTATGACTTGAATTAGAAACATGTCTTTTGGCTTTTGTCTGATCCAGAAAACTATGCTACATGATTCCCCTAAATCAAAATCAAACGAATAAAATTAATATGACCTGCACAATTCTGGCCCTTTGGATGTCTTGTACTGATTTAGAATGCACTGCATTTTCTTTTTCCACTTTTGGACTTTCCACAAATTATTGATGGAGATATTAGAAATATATGCTGCCAAGAACCTCAGAACAAGACAATTTTTCAGAAGTTTTATTTAATTCAGCGTTTGTTCATTCACGCTTAAAATCAAGATAATCTGTTGGCCGTTGACTCCTTGCCAAGGCATAAAACTAGAACAAGGTAACAAAAAAAAGTAAGAAAGAAAGAAAGCTATGAGCTGATAACTATAAGATTTTGATGACAACAATAAATTCATTTAACTATTGTATCTAAACCTGATATTGTTTGTTTGTTTTTGTTTTTGTTTTCTTTTAATAAGAAACCGAGCTTTCATTGTGAAAAATAAAAGACTATACACTCCTTGCCCGGACATAAAACAAGAACAAGGTAATTAAAAAAGAAAGAAAGAAAGAGAGTTATGATCCAATAATTATAAAATTTTGATGACAGCAATGGATTCAGATAAATATATTTATCTAAACTTGGTATTCTTTATTTTTTTGTTTTTTTATAAGAAATTGAGCCTGCATTGTGAAAAATGAAAGAATATACACTCCTTACCAAGGCATGAAACTAGAACAAGATAATTAAAGAAAAAAAGAAAGAAAGAAAGCTATGAGCCAATCATTATAAAATTTTAATGACAGTAATGGATTTAGATAAATCTTTTTATCCAAATCTGATATTCTTTGTTTTTTCCTTTTGTTTTATTTTAAGAAAACGAGCTTTCATTGTGAAAAAAATGAAAGAATATACAAGGACGTACAAAGAAAAAAATAGCCCAACAAAAGACTCCTATAAAAAGAGACTTCAATCCAAAAGAATTAGGCCTAACTGATAATTACAAAAAGTCTTAGAAATAGAAATTCAAACAAAGGTATTAAATCTAATGATCTCCCAAGTCTTCTACCTCTCTCCCCTTCTAAAAATTTTATTATTTTTCTCTATTCAAATATCCCAAATAGCAAAGAAACAAGTCTGCTAAAGAAATCTTCCCTTATCCTGGATGGGAGGATGTAGTAGAACCTCCTCCAATATTGGCCTAAAATCTTTGTTGCGAGCCATCGAAACTCTGAAAGACTCCAAAAAGCGAGACCAAAACGACTGATTATGTCATAGAGACCAAAGTGAGACCACCTGATATTCTTTGTTGTTTTACTTGCCCTCTATGAGATACTTAAATTGACCATTACAGTGAACTTTTCATGAATTTTTTTAACTCAAAGAGATGGAGAAACTGAAAACTGCGGACAAAATGTGTGGTGGAGTAGATAATGGTTTTGATGCCATTGTTGTGGGGTCAGGATATGGTGGTTCTGTTGCTGCATGTCGGATGTCTATGGCAGGAATAAAAGTTTGTTTACTTGAGAAAGGCCGTAAATGGGAATCTCAGGATTTTATTACTGAAAGCATGAAAATAACTTCTGCTGTGAGGGTGGAAAATTGGAATTTAGGCATAAGCTTTGGTCCAAAAGATGCATTATTCCAGGTAATTCCGTTCATAGTGTTATTCTTTTGTTGTTTCTTTGATATTTAGATCTAACATGAAGAAGAAATATCTTGTCAGTAAAAGAGAAGAAGAAGAAGAAATGACTTGTATGCCTAGTGTCTTGACATTTATACGAGGTTATTAATCATGAATCTGATAATTCAGGGATTAATGAGGTCGTCATGATTAAATTTTAAATTTACGATCTCAGGAAAAGCTAGTGATGTACCAAGCCATGCGACTTTTAGTTATTCTGATATATCTAAAGAGTGGCTTTGAAGTTATCATAAATCTACATATCGATATTGGACAATTACTATCGAACAGAGTTGTTTAAACCAAATTCAAATTCTCAGCTTCAGGATCTAAATAGTTTGTTATTGACTATTGATCAAATGGTTGTTGAATTTTAGATATTTGAACAAAATGATTCTCTAGCTACTGTGGCCTGTGGGCTAGGGGGAGGTTCACTAATGAATGCTGGAGTGATGCTTCCAACTCCAGTTCTCGTTAGAAGGAATCCGAACTGGCCAAAAGAATGGGAGAGGAATTGGTATTTCTGTGAAGCTGCTGCTGCTGCAGCCATGTTGAAGGTTCAAAGTGTTCCCATCAAGTTCCCTTCTGCCAAAGTTTTAGAAGAAATTGTTGACGAAGAGATTGAAGGGAGTTTTGAGTCTTCGGTGAATCTTAGCATCAACTTCTATCTTGAGGAATCACAGTCTAATTCGAGGAAAATTCAACAGAGGGGTAACTCCTTAGCTTGTGGAAATTGCCTTGCTGGATGCCCTTATAATGCAAAGAGTTCAACAGACAAAAACCACTTATTGACAGCCATCCAGGTATTCTTTCCACTGCATTTCAATTACTAATCTGCCTCTCTCTCTTTCTCTATATATATATGTTCATTTACTTGTATCATGTACAAAAGCACTTTTCTTTAGATAAGATATAAGTTCACTGATAATAGAATTAACAAAAAGGACTCCTAGAGCTTCCATACAAACAATTATATTGATAATTTTAATTCTACAGGATCGATTGTTTCATATCAAAAAAAAAAAAAAAAAAAAAAAATCGGCAGGATCAACAGGGATTAACGTCTATACAAGTACTAATGTGTGCAATGGCTCTCCCTTGCTCCTTCTCTCAGCACCTCTTCATCTCGTTGTGCTCTTGTTGTCCTCTACAAGCTCATTATTCTCTAATCTAATTCTTAGGATGTAACACGTAATAGGTGTGTTATGGAGGGTTGTCGATATCACAAGTGAAATTTCTTGACTGAAATGGAATTCCCGTTGGAATCCATGACTTAATCATTGTGATCTTTCTTCACAACATTATTATTATTATTCCTATTTTTTATATTTGTGAGTGTCTAACCTTACTATTTACATTGGCCCTTATTGAATCTTGGTGGGTGGCTACCATGACTTGAATTCATTCCCTTGAAGTCCTTTACTATTTACATTGACCCTTATTGACCATTAGGTGGAGCCATGGTGGTTTTATTATTTTTATCTTCTGAACAATGAGTATACTGTCTCATGTGTTATGGGATGATGTCTGTAAAATACCTTTTATATCTCCATCTCATTAGGCACTTTGATTAAAATCCAACCTTTTCTTTGGTGTAGGCAGGATGTGTTGTTCATACTACATGTCAAGTTCAGTATGTTGTAAAAAATTCATTTAACCAAGAAGGCAGAACCTCCCGAAAAAGAAGATGGTCAGTTTACTTGAATGAGATGGATTTTATAACCTGTGATTTTGTAATCCTTTCGGGTAAGGAAGAAGCAAAGCAGTTTGATTACTTGGAAGAATTTTTACAGTTACTAACATTTTAATCTTTTCTGCTCAGCTGGAGTTTTTGGTACAACTGAGATACTCTTTCGGTCTCAAATGAGAGGACTAAAAGTTTCTGAAGCACTTGGTAGTGGATTCAGCTGTAATGGAAATGCTGTGGCCTACCTTGCTGGGAGTCCAGCACCCTTGAATGCTTATGGGTTAGGTAGAGAGCGGCTATGGAAAAAATCTTTTCATGAACGGCCAGGACCATCTATCTCTTCTTCTTACACTTCTTCATTGGGATTCACAATTCAGGTGCATAAATATCTTCGTTTGCAAAAACTTGATTCTTTACCGGAAAATATAGAGCTTTTGATCCTTTTCCTTTTAATTCATTGATTCTTATTATTTTTCTTTAAGAAATAGAAAATTTATTGAACGAAATTAGCGAATAAAGAAGGATGGCAAGAACTACCAAAGAGCAAACTTTATAAAAAAAACCAGTACACTCTGCATAATAAAAAATATATACGAAGAATCTCCAACTGCAAGTATACCAATAACTTATAAGCAATCCAAAAAAGGAGCATATTTCTTACAATTGAACTGAAAAAATCATTGAACAACAATCTTCAATACATTTAATGATAATGTTCACCCATCTTAGCTCCTTAGGGAAGGTCCTTAAGGATCTTGTAAACTTTATTTACTATGGAGACAGGATAAGAGAAAACTGAGATGATCTAAGTGGGCGTTTAACAATTACTACTTGCACAAGAGTAGTCTAGGGGGCACCTCTAAAAACTTAGGAGTTTTCCCATTCAAGAGGTCTATTTATGATCTTTTTGAGCCTTTGTATCCAGAAAGTAGAAACTAAGATTTCTAGGATTGCCTCTCATGGGCATGTCAAAATGATTGACCGGTCACTCACCTTTCTTAGAAACTAGTTATTTATTATTATTTTTTTTAGGATTACCTCCCATGGGCATGCCAAGATAACTGATAGTTCACTAACCTTTCTTGCAGTTCAATAAAAAAGCAATAGCTGACTGAAGAAGACATCCTGTATTATTATGATTAAATCATTGAATTGATTGAAGAAGATATCCAGTATAATTTTGATGAAATATTGAACTATTGTCCATAGTTTGCTGTTAAATATTTCTTCTTTTCCTTATGCAAGACGAGCCCAAGATAGCCGCTTATTATTTTTTTTGTACGCTTCTAATTTTGGGGTTTACACAAATGGTCCATTTATGTTCATAAAATGCTTTTTGAGTTGTAAAAATTTCTCTTTTGAGTTTTGACTGAATTCTTTTCCTTTGTGCCATAGACTGCAGTTCTTCCTTCTGCTTATCCTAACCTGCTTTTTAAAGGGATTACAACTTATGGATGGCCCAATGGCTATTGGTTCTTTCATGGGATTTTAGATAAGTTGAAACAAGTTTTAAGCTTCAAAGCCAGCCAAGCAATTGTTCTAAATGCAATGGGTTATGACGAGAGCGATGGGAAAATTATGTTGCAAAGGGACACTGTTAAAAGGTCTTTTTTTCCACCACATCCTCTACTTCCAGAAAAAATAAATGTCTTTCAAAGAATCACAAAAAAATTAGGGGGAAGTCTTTTCATTTCAAGGTACCGAAGCACATCAGTTCACCATTTAGGTGGGTGCAATGTGGGATCTGAACCTTCTCGTGGTGGTTGCAATGCCAGTGGTCAGGTTTTTGACCTCAAGGATCCTGCTTCTGTGCATCTGGGCCTCTATGTTTGTGATGCTTCATTTATTCCATGTTCCGTTGGAGTAAATCCATCTTTTACCATCACAAGCGTTTTGAACATGTAAGCAAGCATCCTGTGAGTGGCATTGAACTTTCTGCTATCAATGAGAATAAGCATTCTGTCTATAAAACAAATATAAATAGATTCCAGAGATCAATAGTCATGGTTAAAGAAACCATGAGGGGTTATGTCGGAGGGATGCCTTGTGCCGTTTTTCTCATTATGAAGATGAATTTTGAGGGTTAGAAAGATTTCGATCTTGGAGAATGCCATCCACTTCTTAGAGGAAAAGTTGGTGGATATGTGGCATTTCGGGACATTGAGAAGGACAATTTATACATTATCAATGGGGAAGTAAATTTGTGTGATACAAGTTGTAGAACCCCCTTCACTCACAGGGGCGGATTTATGAAGGGACCAGGGGGGCACGCGCCCCCTCTGGATTTAGAAATATTTCATTATATATATATATATATAAATCCAAATTAATATTTAATTCAACTGGTAGCTCAGTGGTAAAAATGTTTTGGAAAAGTCTTTGTGCCCCCGGACATGGGTTCAAGTCCCACTGTGTGCCCATTTCTAAATAATTTTCATCCGCCCTTGTTCACTCAGTATATGAGTTATCGTCTTTCCTTGCAGCTTCTTCTGGTTCAAGGTGAGAGTTTAAGCTTGTTTGATATATTTTACTTCAAAATTATGGATCGCATTGTTATGACTTAAGCCATGCAAAATTATATTTTATTCAAGGATTTTAAAAAATGAAAATGCTGGTTTAGAGTTGATTTGATTTTTTATATTATTTCTTTAACAGTTCGAACTAAACTGAATGGTGCAGATATATTCTGAAGGGGAAAAAGACCTTGAATCCTTATCTCTTTGGTTTATATGCTTGGAGAGAGACAACGACACTGCATGTGAGGGTTGAAAAAGTTGCTGAAAGTAGTTCAATAAAAGATACGGTCGTTTTAGAAGGGGAACTTAGCATCTCTATGCTAGAATTTTTCAGAAGTTTCTTAAGCCTTAAGGGAGAAAGGAGAGGACAGTTTATTTGTCTTCTATTAAAAACTCTTATGAGGACCTATATCTTACAGATACCACGGATAACTCACAAAAACTCAATACCATTGGGTTGCTTAAAAAACCCCTACGAATATAGTTCTCATTATGAAATCAAAACAGGTACTAACTAAAGCCATTGTCCTTGTGAGGTATTGGAAACTCAAAAAAAGATTTTCGAGATGAAAATATTAATTTAGCAACAAGTTTCATTCATTTCTGTATATCTCTTGTTTAAGTTTTCAACTCGTTTCAGCCGTTGTCATTTGTATTGTGCAGAAGATGGAATTTTCATCAGTTGCATAAAATTTGGTTGTTCCCAGTATCTATCGAGGGTTCAAGAAGAAAAACAACGAAATCCAGTTCTCCTGGTTAATGGCTATTCTACAGGGAGTTACTGTCTGCCAACAGAACCTACTGATTTAGCTAGAACTTTACTTGGAGAAGGACATGATATTTGGTTATTGCAATCAAGATTACACCCTATGAATCCTTCTAATGACTTCACAATAGAAGATGTTGGTAGATTTGACATCCCTGCTGGTAATATGTTCAGGTCAATTCAGCCACTTGGATTCCTTCATTACCAATTTTCCTGTGTTTTTAATGACCTTTTATCTTCATTTTCTTCTGCAGCAATCAACAAGATCCTAGAAATGGATGGGTCATGTAGAAAGGTTCATATTATTGCACACTGTGTTGGAGGCTTGGCATCACACATTTCTCTCATGGGAGGACATGTCTCTAATGCCTCTGTGGCCTCTCTCTCTTGTTCCAACTCTTCAATGTTTTTCAAGCTAACTGTTTCATCAAGGGTCAAAATGTGGCTTCCTCTGGTCCCAGTAAGTACAACTCTCTGAATATTAGCTCGAATTCATGCTTTTCCGAATAATAGTTTCAAAAGGTGATTAAAATCTGGAAATTGTCTAGAATACATTTCTTAATTAAACTACTTTCTGCTTCATGTCTCTTTGGGTTAATGAACTTTGAGCGCTTTTGGAATCTTTGATGCAGATATCTATGGCTATACTTGGTAAGAATAAGATCCTTCCTCTCTTGGGAACATCAAGTATCAGCACAAGGCATCAGCTCCTAAAATTGATAGCCAATTTATTACCACGGTACGAGAGATGCACCTGCAACGAGTGCGAAGTCTTCTCTGGCATATTTGGCAACACATTTTGGCATGAAAATGTGAGTCCTTCTCTTCACCACTGGTTAAACAAGGAAAGCTCCACAGTACTCCCCATGGCAGCATTTCCTCACCTCAGAAAAATCTGCAATGCCGGTTTCATTGTCGACGACAAAGGGAACAATAGTTACTTGATACATTCAGAGAGAATGGCACTCCCAACGCTATATATATCCGGTGGACGGAGTCTTCTCGTGAGTCCCAGTACTTCCTTCCTGGCCAACAAATACATGAAACTGCACCAGTCAACATTTAGACATGAAAGGGTGGTTGTGGATGGTTTTGGGCATTCAGATTTGTTGATTGGAGAAAAGTCTTGCAAGGAAGTATTCCCCCACATTCTTTCACATATAAAACTAGCTGAAAAAGAAGGTGCAATCACTGGTGATGCCAAGAAGAGATACAGTAGGGGGGAGGCATTGTCTTGGAGTGAAGATCCACATGATGGATATGGAGGCTTTGCTACTTGGTTTTCCCCTTGGGTTGTTACTTGGTTGTTCTTCTGTCTTTTGGCAGTGTTATTGTTTTCCTCCTTCATATGAATAAATGAATAACACAGTATTACAAAATACGGGCTAAGGAAATAGACAAACTCTTGAGGAAAGAAACTTTTATTGAGAAAGTACGAAAGTGGACACTTTTGAGAGAAAGTTCTCTCACACTTTTTTCTCACTCTATTGCTCACTTCTCACTTTCTTAATTTTTCTCTCTTTTTCTTTTTTGACTCACTTATAGGAACATCTCTCAATATTTCTAAGCAAGCTATGCTTGGAGCCCAAGTCTGAAGATCTTTTTAGGTCCCTCTTGACTAATGTGTGTTCTAGATATTTCTTAAGATAAAGCTTTCCTTTATCCAAAAGAATTCTCTTGAATTATTTGGATCCGAAGAGAAAGTTTAGATAATTCTAGATTCTTGTATTTACAACCTACAGGAAACATCTAAAAGTACTTACATTTGAGTGAGATATATAGAAGCGTCAAGAAACTTCTAGATATAGTTAGTGTTGTATTTTAACAGTTAATTATGTCTTAACTATTGAATTGTGTTCTGAAGAAGACTCAAACTTTTTTATGTACTTTTTTTTTTCTTAATTACAAAAGAGAGGTAATTTGGCAATAACAAAAATATGATAGATTTCTTAGCCTTAGACAGCATAATTTTTAATGATTAATTAAAAAGTTTGTCTACACTATTTTTCAATTTGATTCATTATATTTTTAAAGTATATTCTTTTAAAATTTGTAGCTTTCGATCTAAGTTCAAAAAGAAATAAACGGTGAAATGCATTTACCATTTAACAGTATTATTTTATGAGTTAATATCTCTTGTTCTTTTTATTTCCTTAAAAAAAATCACATACACAAGGACACATGAGCATGTTATTTGGACGTATTTTAAAGGAATTTTGTTAAAGGGCAGCCGAATTTTATCAATGGACTAGTGGAATTTCCCATAATTTTTAACGGATAATTTTGAATATATTAAGTCTAAAATAACAAAATAAAAAAAATTAAAGTTAAGATTGAGAATTAATTAAAAGACTTAAGAACTACTTTGCATATCATAGATATTTTGGGAGTTTTGTAATTAAAATTGCAATATCGTATTTAATATTTAACGATTTTAATTTTGGGGGGTAATTCGCCCATTCTTTCTTCTGAGTTCTGTGAGAGTTCAAAAATGGAAAGTTGGAACCGGCGAACCTGGTGGTAGGTTCAAGCATGCCGAACACTACCCAAAGTAAAGGCTCCCAATCGCATTACCCATCGCGTTCGTAGTTGTTCTTCATTCTCAGTTTCAGAGCCTCCCAATTTCCAGTACCCAATTCTCAATTCTCGGTTCTTCCGCCAAATCTCCTTAATCCACCGCCTTCTTTTTGCTGTTTTCGATTGGACTATAATGTCTTCTGCTTTCGTTCCCACCTCTCATTTTCGCCTCCCAATTTCACTTTCCAAGCCCTCCCGCCGTTGCAGAACCTTAGTTTTCTTCACTCTTGATTATCGGTGCCGCAAATCCCTCAATTCACCCTCTAGATGCACTTCCCGACCATCGCCGTTCATCTGCTCTTGTTCGTCCGATGGCGCGTCTGGTTCAGTTCCTTCTGGTGGTGACAACACTTCCAGGTTACTTCTTGGTGTTTCCTTTTGTTTTCGTTATTATTGTTATTGTTATGGTTGTTGAGGAGATGAATTTTGGTGGAAACTGTGCGTTGTGGAAAAGTTCTTGGTCGTAAACTTGCAGAAAGTTGAAAAGAATATTTAGCGTAGAAGTTACATATCATATCACTATACCAGTTCAAAAATGATGTGAGCACGATGGAATTAATTGATTTCCCTGTTTTATTGCTGCTTCTCAGTAACTTCTGCATTATAGAAGGACCGGAGACCGTTCAGGATTTTGTTCAGATGCAATTCCAGGAAATCCAAGGCAACATAAGGAGTCGGCGTAATAAAATTTTTCTCCTAATGGAAGAGGTTAGGTTCCTAATTGGGATTGGTTCTTGAATTAGTTTCTCTTGACAATGTTCTGTAAAGCTATCACCTAATGGAAAATAGTGATCGTTTGAAGGGATTCTGTAACTATTTATCTGTGAACGTTTAGGTTAGAAGATTACGAATACAACAACGCATAAAGAGTTTAAACGGTATTGATGAGAGTGACAATGAAGAGCCGAATGAGATGCCTGACATTCCATCGTCTATTCCTTTTCTTCCCCATGTGGTAAGTGGCAAAATTATCTTTCGAATAAGCACAGCATATTCAGCTGTGAAACACTATATCGCTATTTGTCTGCCAACTTCAGGAAGCACAGGGTCTTATTACATTAAGAAGTTGATCTAAAAATTCACATCCTATGGAAGTTGGCTTCACTAAAAAAGATCCTAGGGGAGTAGGTGAATGTTACAACCATCACAAATAATTTAGAAGAAATTGCAGATGTAGTTTATTGGAAACAAAAACTGAAACCCTTTTTTTTTAAAGCTCATACAAAGTATGGTTGTGGTTGGTTTTGCACTTTCTTTAATACTTGGTAAATTGTACCTGAACTTAACATCTGTTCAGGTATTGGCCAAGTCTACAAGGGAAAAAACGTTCTCCTTGTTTTTTTTCTTCTTCTCTTTTGGGTTTTAGTTATATGTGTGGTCATTGATTGGTGAATTTTATCAATTGATATTTGACTAACTTGATTTTTACCCTTCCCCTCATTGTAGACACCAAAGACGTTGAAGCAGCTATATTTCACCAGCTTGTCGTTTATATCGGGAATAATTGTATTTGGTGGCCTTATTGCCCCAACTGTAAGTTGATGAATTTTTGTTTGGCTCTAGTTCTTCACCCTAATGAACAGTACTTTTTTGTTTGAGTGTATTACCTTTATTTGTGGGCTCCTGTTTCTCATTCCGCCACTCCACTCCAGCCCAAAAAATTTAATGAAGAAATGAAACGGAATAAAGAACAAAAAGGTTAAAAAGCAGGTGCAACAGCTTTTCTTGAGTTTAAAAACCAGCATGATTTATTAACGGTGATTGTTTCATGGTTTATTTTTAGAAAATTCTCTGGAGATTAGCATTTTAGTTGCTTGAGCTTATATTTCAAACAGAGTCGGCCAATATTTTTCCTCATGAGATATATTTTTGGTGCTTCAGAAAAATAGAAATCTCTTAGTTATGTGTGATAATGTTTAAACAAACCCATATGATGATGACATTTCTTTTAGATTCATGATAATATAAAAAATAATAGAAGAAATTTTGATGGGAGATAAGGTATCTTAATATCTTTTGTTAGGAACTTTATACACGAGAGTGGTAAGCTATCAGATATTGCATGCTTAAGTATGCGAGCTACAAGTTAGACTGAATAGATCTAAAATTGACTGCTTCAGGAGAATTTCGAAGGTTGTGTGTTCTGGTACATTGTGATGATGAAATCCCTTTTTTTTTTCTGATTAATGACTTATTAAAGTGTTGACGATCATGCTGAATGATTCCTTAATTTCATGCTTGTCTATTTCTGGCTCCGACCATATAAACATCGGTGAAAAACTCCTGACGGCAGCTGGAACTAAAATTGGGATTAGGTGGCACTTCATACGCAGATTTCATCCGCAACATGCATTTGCCTATGCAATTAAGGTATTTCACGAAATTCAATTTCTTTCCAAATATGTATTCTGAAGCTCATCCAATATTTCTAACGAACCATGTGTTTGCTTTAATTTCTCCCTCTTTTGAATCTCAATTTCAGTCAAGTGGATCCCATTGTGGCGTCCTTTTCAGGTGGAGCGGTAGGTGTCATTTCGGCTTTGATGTTGATTGAAGCTAACAATGTTGAGCAACAAGAGAAGAAAAGGTGCAAATATTGTCACGGAACTGGTATGTGTTTATTTGAAGCGCTTTTCTTATAATGTATATATATAGACATAAGCTCCGTTCTCAATGTCTTGACTGGTCCCTTAAGATCTACGTTCAAACTTCTGGAATTGAAATTCTCATGTGGTGTAATAAAATCACAATTTTGATTCAATTTAAGATCTTACATCCAAGCTTTAAATTTCTGTTCGACTTGATTTAGGAATTTCATATGTTCTTTTTCCTGTGCTTTATAGTTTTAAACTATCCCTTCATAATCTTATGGACAGGATATTTGGCTTGTGCTCGATGTTCATCAAGTGGCGTATGCGTAAGTGCTGATCCCATCTCTCTAGCGGCCACCTCCAGCCGCCCTCTACGAGTGCCCACAACTCAAAGGTGTCTCAACTGCTCCGGTGCAGGAAAGGTATAAAACAGTTTTAATACTAACGTAGTTACTGAGCAATATAAGCCTTCTGAGTGTTAAATCGAGCATAACTTAATTGGTTAAAACATATTTTCTCGACTAAAAAATTATTATTATTTTTTTAATGGGCTAATCGCTTGCTTGTTTATTTAGGTAATGTGCCCAACATGTCTGTGTACTGGGATGTTGATGGCAAGTGAGCACGACCCACGAATCGACCCATTTGACTAAGGTTAAGCTTGTAAGTTGTAACACTTATTTTCATCTTTCTTCAAAGTTTGCTTTCATGTATGTCTTCTAAAACGATTTGAATTTGAAACTTTTATTATATTATTAAAAATAAAAGTGTTGGAGAATTATTTTTATATTGTTTTAATTCCTTAATTCCAAATATATTCTTGGAAAAAATGTTTTTTTATCCCTAAATTTTAAGTTTAGTTTTCATTTAGTTTCTAGATTTCAACATATTTATACTTTCACTCTTAAGTTTTGAATTTACTTTTCATTCAATCCTTAAGTTTTAAAATGTTACATTTTTACTTTTGAGTTTTACTAATATTCACTTTTGGTTAATAGAACTATGTTGACTAGTTTATTTAATACTCATTTATATTATTGGTAAAATATTTATTTTTATAACTCTGTATTCTCACTTATTGTCTATGTTCTATCCGTCGAACTCAATCTCACCCTCATCTTTACTCTTTCCCTACTCATTGTTGAACACCGGCAGTCAGCCCCCTCCCGTGCTTATCACCTATTGAAGTACTATAAAAATAAATAATTTGATCGTGTCATTTATTGACAATAATGGATGGTAAAGTATTATAAATAAGCGCTAATTTGAACATAGCTGAAGTAGTTAAGGTATTGCCCTTCATAAGAAGGTTGTGGGTTTGAATTCTCATTCTCAATTGTTGAACTGATTTTTTTTTTAATAAATAAGCATTTTAAATTTATCAACTATTGTAATTGGAATTTAAAATAGGATTGACAGCAAACATAACCTTATATTGAAAAAAATTCAGAAACGTAAATAAAAATATAACAACCCAGTAGAGTGCATGTCATTCAATGATTGTTATCACTATCAAAACCAACATATAAGTCAATGATTAACTCTATAAATCAGCCACCATTGTTACAAATTAAAAGAAATTAATTACTATTACAAAGTTAATTAGCAATTATTGATTTTTTATTAATACTACATGTAGATTTTTTTTTTAAATTACAATATTTTCATCATTTTGGTAAAAATATATTTGTGAATATTTCTTTGAAAATAAGGATTATTTTCCATTCAAATTTATCGTCAATTCAAAGAAGACAGCTTTCGAAGTCCCAATTCCTTGATTGAAAATTTTAAAAAGTAAAAACAGAAATCTTAATTTGACTGTCAGAACTCATCGTTGAGATTTGGAGAACAACGTTCAATAAAAAGTTATATAATAATCCAACATCATTACAGTAATTGATTGATTCCTATTTCTCTTGGTTCATTGAATTTTGACTTTTCGGTAAAACATGAAGAGCCAAAACGGGCGGACCGGCCAGTCTTATTTTTGTCTCATTCACTATTCTAATCCAAATATTATTATTTATTTTTCTTTTTCAATTATGTTCTTGAGTTTTATATTTTGATTTCTAACGAGTCTTTATCATTATTTTTCTTAAATGTTAATGTGACATAATTGATAAATGTTGATTTGATACAAACTTGCTAAATTAAGTGTGAATGAGGAAAAAAAAAGTTGATTTTTAAATGCATGCTACCTGCTCATCTCATAGAATTTTTGGGTATATATTCAAACCATATCTAACAAACCTATTTTCGTGTAGTTGTGTCAAATCATCAATGCAATCAATATATCACATCAATATTTAAATAATATTGTTAGAACGAAAAATTGTTAGAATCAAAATTAAGAGTTAAAAAAACATAATTGAAATTTTTTGAAAAAGAAATTTGAGTTCAGCAACATGTGAGATGAAGATTTAAATCTCCAAGCTGTTAGTAGAGGACGTATGACTTAACCAATTAAGTTAGGTCAGGTTAACAATTGAAATTTTTTTTTAAATTAAAGGATTAGATAGATACGACCAATAAAATTTATAGGTTTTTTTTTTTTTGAACACTAAAATTTATGGGCTGAACTTATACTTTTTACGTTTTTTTAATATCATTGAAGTATGTTATTCACTATTTTTTTTTAATTGGAGAATTAAAGTGCCAACCATAACAACTATTATTGCTAATAAGATGTTTGAGAAATTTTACTCTTAATATAATAAGATATCATATTTTTAAATTTGATAACTTTTCTTATGACAAATATGGTAGATTGTGTAAATAAGGCGTGTGAATTGCGGTGGATTATTTTATTCTTATTTTGCATGGTTTATGGCAAATTAGTAAATGAATCGTTACAAATATAATTTATTTCTTTAATTATGCTATTTTTTGTAATTCCCTCCCATGATCTTTATCACCAAATCCTGAACTTTGGTTTTTTTTTTTTAAGTTCAATAACATATAAATATAAGAATTTGAACTTTGGACCTTTTGGTCAGTGATATATATTTTAACTAGCTAAATTATATTCAAGTTGGTCATAAAGTTTGGTTTTATCGATTTGGTTTAGTTCATATTATATATCAACTCAAACTAACCAAATGAAACCGATTTTCACCTTACTTTTTGACTTTTGCTGGGATGACTAAACCATACTGACTTATTTCCTTAAATTAAAAAAAGAATCAATTACTTAAAACCAAAACATATTTTATTATTATTTACAAAGAAAAATAAAGGTTCAATATAATTTGGTCTTTTTTTTTTAGTACACTTAAAACAATGTCGGTTGAACTTGAATAAGAAATTAGAACTGCCATAGGTGGTGTTGGGACATGTGAAGAAGGTAGAGATAGACAAAGGAATAGATTCAAATTCCATTGCAACCTAAACTTAATTAAGATAAGCTTTTCTTTTTTAGTTCAATTAATATGAGTTCTTAGAATATACTTATTTAATTGGAATAATTGAGTTGCGTGTAAATCGACCTAAATACTAATAAATTTATATATTAAAAAAATTTGTATCATGATATTTAAAAATATTATTTATTTAGCAACTGCAAAGGCGTTGGATTTTTTAGTTGGGTTGTGTATTTAGTTTTTTTGTGGGAGGGTACGATGAGGTGAATTTTTAACATTCAAAGGAATTGATATTTTGATGAACTAAATATATATTAATGTTACTCTTAAAAAAAGAAACTTTATTAAATCTCAAAGTTTGTCCCCACCATTAGTTTATAATTATGTAATATGGGGATGAAATGTTACTTTAACCTTTCAAATAAAATATTAAGCAGTGGGCTAAAAAAAATTACATAAATTTTATGGGACGAACTATATATTTAGTTGTCAAACTAAACATAATTCAACTTGTTAAATATATATTTTTTTGATAAAAAGGTCATGACTTCAAATCTCCTACCACTACTGTAGAACTCCCACAAAAAAAAGACTATATATTTAGCCAAAAATGGAGGGAAAAGAAATGAAAACAAAAATCCTCGTCTTTCTTGTTCATTCCTTCTAATCTTGTTTAGTTGCCAATGCCGTTGCCAGCTGCCATGAAAAACTATCAAGAAAGCTGACAAATTACCTAAAGACAATTTCTATTCATACATATTAATTACAAATTCAATTTCATCGCAGAAGACGGCTCTGATTTTACAAGTTCAACAACTTCCGAAGAAAGTTGGATAATCGAATCGAATCGGATATGAATTCAATCCAGAGATTCACACCCAATGGAACAGTAAAATTGGACGAATTCAATCGAATCGAATCGAATCAAAATCCTCCTCAGTTTCAATAGAAATCAACGATGAATTTCCATTACCGAAGGGATCAAACGATTTCAAACCTAGTGAATTGAATTTTCTGTGCGTTTCGTATGTTCTAAAGAAATTCCTCGACAATCTCTGCGAAATTGAATCTGCCATTGCAGCATTCGACTGCGCTCACAATTTCTTGAAAAGCAGAGACGCTGCAAGGAACCACGAGCGCGTTCCTCTGCTCGAATCCGAACTCTCTGTACGCTTTGTCGAGCAGCATCTTGAAGAGCGGGTGCGACAAGAAGCTCGTCGGAACAACGAAACGCTGCCGTTCGTCGCCGACGTAAATCGCGAACGAACCGGTCGGCGTCGAAGTCGGCGACTGAGATTCCTGATCCTCCGATGATTCCAACCGATCTCTCAGCAAACATTCGTGGTGCGATCCCTCTGCTTCGCCTTCGGTTCCGACTCGGACCTTCACTTTCCTAGCGAGTTTCTTGAAGGAGACCATTTTCTTGCCAAGCATTTTTCTGATTCGAAACGAAAATGGAAGGAAGAATTGCAGAGGAGTACGAGTTTTTGAAGTTGAAGCTTATGGATCCATGGGCATGAAAAATGGCGAGTCTGAAAAAGAATTTATACAGCAATGGAGAGAGCAATATGGGATTTGAAGAAAAAAAATTTATTGACTTTGACGGGTACTCATAGAGTCTAAATTATTCCAATTTTATGCCTTGAACTTAAACCTAGTTGGACTAAAGTTTTTGAATTCCCCCTTTTTTTTAATATTTTATTTTGAATATTTCCAAAAAATTACTTGAAATTATTTTATTTACCTTTGTCTTGGAGCTTGTTTTCAGTTAATTAATGCATATAAATTTATTGCGTTTAAATATTATGCATTTCTTAGCACCCACCGAATAAGGTATCATATTATTTTGGGTTAAGGTTAAATTATAATGCTAATTTCTAATTTTAATTGGATTCCAAATGGTTGTGCTTTTTTTAAATGTAGCCAATAATATCTATTAAATTTTTGTGACTCGTTTTAGAGTATAATCACAAATAGACTGTTAAATTATATTTTTATTATTTTTCATGAAAATATTTAGTAAGTAAACTAAAAAATAAAGACAATAATAAATTTTTTAGAAATTCAAAAATTAAAGTAAAAATAAGAAACAATACAAATACAAAAGATAAAAATGTAATTTAACATATGATTTGGGAAAAAACTTTAATTGGTCCCAGTCTTTGGTTTTGAAAAGAATGTATCACATTAAATTTTGTATTTATCTTTTTTTCAAATTAACTTCTACTAATTTCATTCATGTTCCATTTTGAAAACAAAACAAATTAGCTTTTATGGATTTCATTCACATTTTCAAACATTTTAAACTCACTCACTTGCGTATCAAATACAAGTATCTCAATTCCTAATTCCTTAAGTACGTGTATATATTTACAAGTTTTTCATTACTATAATTCAAATTCTTCCTATCTTTTTCCCAAAAAATAAAATAAAATAATAATCTTTTTCGTTAGTTTTCAACTTCATTATATTTCCTCTTATCGGACTATCTATTTTTCCGTCGATTTAGGTATAACCTAACTTTTTGAAATTGAAATGTGTTTGAATCCCAATACTGCTAAAAATTATTAGAGGAGGTCACCACAATGTTGTTGGTAATTTTACATCGTTGAATGTATGAGAGATAAACTACGTACTAAAGTATTTCGAATCCATATCCAATAGTGATTAGGAAGACATGTAAATTTTCAAATACACATCCAACTATATTAAGGGACAGTCACATTATGACGGTCTCATTCAATAATTTTTACATACTGCATGCTTAGTTGGTTAACTAAAAAAAATCATTCATTAACATCTCATTTCACACACATGTTATCTTTCATTGCAACTTTGTTCTTCACATATTCTCTCTCATCACTAGTTCCTCTACACAAATTCGTTCTATCAAACACATCTTCAATTTCATACACTTAACCACCATTTTCATAGATTATATACAAAATATAAGTTAAAAAAGCATAATGTATATTTTTTGGTTAACTAACACAAACAAGTCATTTTTAAGAAGCTCTCGTTACAAAAATATATATATCTCCACCCTATATTGATGGTTTGCAAGTTGACATGTTGAATTGAACATCGAAATTCAATCAAAAACCAACTAAAACAGACACGATTCTTCACCTCTAACATTAGAAGTAATAATTTGTCCATATATTATATAGTTTCATAGCTTAGAAAAATATAGTAAAAGTGTTGATGGAGAAAGGCACAAAAAGAAGACATGGGAAATTCAAAGGGAGCGGCTTAAAGTATTGGACTTTGGTGCTCAACCACTAATGAGAGAATCAAAGGCGTTTCAGTTTGAAATAATGGCAACCACTTATCATTGCAAAACCTTAGGCTTTGACTTCAACTTCTAATTGGCAAAATGACCATTCCCATTACCAAAACAAAGCTTTTTTTTTGGGTCTTATCCTTTTATTTCAATAATATATGGAAGGCTTTCACTTTTGAGTTATTCTTTTACAAAAAATTTCAAATTAAAATTTATAATGTCAATGGAAAAATTGACTTTCCTAATAATGTCCTCGTTTTTTTGTTTTCTATTTTTAAAAATGTTATATTTTAAAAGATAAAAATATAGTACAATTTCAAAAATAAATAATAAAGAAATGACTAGTAATTAAAATTGTTGAGTTTTTTTAAACTACAAAACTAAATAGAGAATTATTATTCAAAGGCCTTCATTTTATTTTCTCCTATTTTGTTACTCTACTTGTCATGTGGTATATAAAACTTCTCTACATTTATAATACAATATTCTAATATATATATATATATATATAACTTTAAATTAATTGAGAGTCATTGTCAAATCTCAATTGGACCTATTTAAATAGATTGCATGTCTTGAAAATTTTATTTTTTAAATCCATTTCTCATGGAATTTTTCATTCACAATAGTTTTTTTTTTTTTTTTTTTTGTTTAAAAAGATAGAATTAATATTTCATTGTTTTTGATATTCTATTAATTTTTGGAAAAATTATTTATTTACCTGCAGGAAAGTATTACGTGTGCAGTATCAATCATAATAGTTTTTAATGCGAAACAACTAACTTAATAGTTTTTAATTCCAAACGACTAAAATTAA
>JAOANK020000081.1:905293-918272 GCA_026257165.2 Telfairia occidentalis
TTGGGCTGATCGGCACATTCATGTTGATATTTCTTCTATTGTTTAATTTCTTGTTTCATTGTTCTTTGTATTAAAAACAAAAAAAGAAAAACAGATATTTGATGTTGAACCAAATCGTTTCATCCAGTTGCGAATGTAGTGCACTTTTCTAAATGCTTGATTGATATTCGTATTTCATTGAATACAAAAGGAAAACATGTATTTACAGAATCTAACGTTTCGAAACGAAGCCTGGAGATACAATATAGCAGTGGGCCAAAGAATGAGCAATTACAGGATATGTTCTTTACTTTGGGAAGAAGTATAAAACCAACGCAGTAAGGCTTGAGATTTAAGACCGCTTCTTTGTGAATCCGAGCATGTAGTATTTAAAGACGAACTGCGAAGCTCTGAAACCAACAGTTCCGAGAACCAGAAAGAATGAATAGCATACGCAACCATTGTACACCAAGAGAGGAAAAAGCTCTCTGTAACTCTCTGTCTTTATTTTGGATAGGAAGTAGATGCCATAAACAAACATGAACACAGCAGGTGAACCCCCACGTAATACGGATCTGCAACCATCCTTTTATTTTAGATATGATTCATAAAATTGATTTAGAATCTGCATTATCCAAGAACTATGATGCAGTCTTTTATAGAACTGAATCTTGGATGTATAAGATTTCTGTTTAAAAGAATGTGAAACTCTAGCTGTAGTCTGTAGAGAACGGGTCAAAAAACTATACTTTTAAGGAAACAAGAGTTGGACAGGAAATCCTATGAACACTAATCTAACTATGTTAAGTCATTGTTGCATTTAAAAGTTTAAACTCGTTTATTTTTATTTTAAAATGAAAGTACATGTAGGGATGGAGAGTTGAACGGCTTTTTAGTTGAGAATTATACGTTTTAATCAGTTGAGCTATGGTCAGATAGACGAATACATAACCACCTTTAGCTGCTAAGTTTCAAGTAATTAAATGTAGTTATCTCTATCTATTCACTAATATAGTGAGTCTTGCATAAAAAGATAACAAAGTATGAAGAAAGAAACAGAGGAACAATAAGATATATGAGTAAGTTAAAAGATTAATTACCTCCACCACCAGTGGTAATCATTTTCGAGTAGCTGGATACCAGTAAACACAACTCCAGTCATGGTCGTAGTTGAGATGACCATTATGAAGGAAACAAATAAGGTGACGAATGACCCGCAGACCTTCACACCCCACAAGCTTGCAAAAATAGCATCCATTTCTAAGCAGATTGGCAAGAAAGTTGTAAGGCCCCCAAGAATCATCTGACCAGGTGTCTTCATGTACCATGAAGTGGAAGGTTCGTAAAACTGGACAAGTCCTTTGGTCACACAAGTTGCAGCATCATGACGTGGTCTATAGAAGTGCCTTGTTACAATACAACACAAAAACATCAAAATGGCACTTCCAAATCCTGCTACTGAAAGAATATAGACCAGATGGTTAACCATTAAATTGCTCATCACAAATATCTTTACTAGGAGAGCAGCTAAAAACACCGGAAAAATGTAGAGTGCACCCGTCTGTAAGATGCATTCTTTCTGCACGAAAGAGAAAAAAAAGAAAGAGTATCATGTAGAGAACCAGAAAAATGGACAAATATGAAATGGTGAATCACAACAAGCTTTAGAGAATATACCCATCCAGTTGGCGAAAATTTCTCGTGAAATGATCTGGCTATAAATGCAGACAGTACGGATGTTAGACAATATGTCATAACAAGATCAACGGAGATTCTTTCATGGTTGCAGGGGTAGATACCCTCGTATGCAGAAACAAAGAGTAATACAATTCTGCAGACATATTGAATTGGTTTAATACAAAATCAGACTAATCTTTAAGCATTTGTGCAGCAAAAGTCTTTTTGAAGAACTATTGTGTCAGTTGAAAAGTAATTAAAAAAAAAGGTTACATGATTAGATGCTGAGTTCCAACGCCCAAGGCAGCACCGAGTAAGGATGTGAACATCGGACAGTGGCATGCTTTATTATTTAATTTTAAACGACGAATATCTCGGTGAGGCTGTCCCTGTCTGTAGAAAATCGAAAAATCTGAAAGATTAACAATAATCTTTAATTGACCTTAATTACAAGAACAGTGTGAAGGGGTGCTACCTGTTGTTTTTGAAATACTGAAACAGATACGGCGAAGCAACTACAAGAAGCAATGCAATCCACCAAACGGTAATGATAGTCCAAATCCAAATTGACGTCAAAACCAAGTGTACTTTCTCTTCCAAAAGCCACAAGGTTTTATCAGCTGCAATTTCGTTCCTGGATATAAAATAGTTCGACTTGTTTTGGAATTTGATATCATTCCAGAAGACAGAATAGGAAAATTGGACATGGGTTTCAGTAACGTTGGTTATATCCACAGAATAATCAAGATTATTTACAACATTAATGCCCATCACTTGATTGTCGATGTAATCGACGTTGAATTCAAGGTGATTGTAGAGATAAGATTTCTGTCCCAATCCTGTTTCTTCAATGGCTTCCCCAACTTTACTCCCGAACCAGATGTTGCCAAAGTACATCTGGTAATCAAATTTGTTCTCAATGGCAGATTTAAACTTTTTGAGATCATCTTCTGTCATATGCTTCTCGCAAAGGAACCCCAACGTCTCTGAAACGCCAAACTTCAACTCATATTGGGTGTTGGTTAAGCAATCGCCTGCCAGAATTTCATTCAGAGATTTCGTTCTTTTGGGTGCTCGTTCTGTAGTCAATGGAGGTTTACAACATATTAACCCGTCAATGATCGTATTGAACTGAAACAAGAATTATGCACAAAATATAATATCAACCAAAGAGTTCGAGCTTCTAATGAAGAGAACAATATGGTCGTCACCTCCTGGAGGACAAAACGGAAGCGAAAAATATGGATATGCCTGGCTGCAAATCAAGAAAATGGAAAAAGTTTAACAATATTGATTAGATAATAGAGTTAAAGACGCCTCAATTATGTGACAAGTAATACAGGAGTATCTCAAAGAACATACAGCTTCTTTCTTACCCTCATTTTTTCATATCACGAAAAGAAATCATCACTTTATGAAGCAAGCAATTGAAATGCAGTTTTAATTCAGACTTGAAATTGTAGTTCTTTTTAATTGCCATTTCCAATTAAAGAAGCAAACTGATGAAAGGAAGTGCAAAGTTTAGCGAATCAAACAAAGTCGCGGATCACGAAAACATGCATCAAGCAGATTGTGTATGGAATTGAAATCTACCCCATATTATGATTTTCATCGCAAATTAATTGGATCATTTTCAATGTATATATAGAAAAACGGTGGAAACCTATATATCTTGATAAACTCAGAAAGCCCTAAGAATTTAAACTGTTACTTGGGATTTCTAATCAAATACATGATACATTTGGTTTCAATATCCAAAAAGCATTATGATGCGATAATCTTTTCAAGAACTCATTTCTTTCGATCTTTTCTTCTGACGATTTCTCAGCCGGTAAGAGAAAACAGATACTAAGCTTAGGGATTGGAATGAAAAACGAATATTTGAAGAAAATCAAAGAAGATCATGGGAGTTAATTACCATCGTTTATCAGCCCCAAATACTTTGTTCACGAACAGAGGTATCAACTCTCGGTATACATATCCTCGATGGTTTGATAAAGAAGCGTATCTTGTTCCATTAGTAGCTTTAAAAATCCTTGCCGAGAATGGGAGTGGCAGAAAAAGCATTAAAATGAGGACCAAGTTTATCAGTTTTCGAATTGGCGCCATGGTTGACGTTGGGATTGTGGAGCCAAATCACAATTATAAATTCCGTATAGTCTGATATTTGAATAATAATGTCTAGATGTTTGGTGAGCAAATTAAGCAATTTGGTGAGAACTTTGTGAGCTATTTGTTAAGAAAGTTTAGCTCTTTGGTGAGCAAGTATTGTCATCTTTAAAAAGTACTAGAGAATTTGTGTGTGGTCAGCTTTGTTCACTAAAGTGTGTGTGATTAGAAAGATTGTAAGAGTACTCTTTTCTTTGGTTTTGTTGACCAAGAGTACTAAGAGTCGAGATTATATGACGAAGTGAATAGTGAGAGATCTCATTGTATTCTTCAATATTATGGTAGAATCTGCAGGAATAGTCGTTCTCGTGGAGGTGAGCCACTATAAATCTTCTGTGTCTAAATTTCCTTACCCTTAATCTTTTACTTCCGTGGTTCATTTATTATTGTGCATTCTTTTTCTCCAAATGGGAAATGTTGTTAGGCTATTGAAGTTTAGGCCTCAGGGGATTTTCCTCATCCAATATTATTATTCCCAACAATTGGTATCAGAGCTATGCTTTTGGTTTATAAGCCATGGGAGGTGCAGAAAAGTTCAAGGGAACCACGAAGTTCGATGGGTAGGATTTTGGATATTGAAAAATGCAAGTACAAACTTATTTTACTTTTCAAAGACTAAGAGATGATGAATGAGAGTGCAGTGGCCATCATCAAGTTGGCATTATCGAAGAATGTTGCAGGCCTTGTGGCGAACGAGACATCTAACATAAATCTTATGGAGGCACTGACTAATAGGTATGAAAACCTTTTGCCAACAATAAGGTATATCTAGTTAGACAGTGTGTAAACATTCATATGGATGACAATGCTTATGTTAATGCCCACATAAATGATTCCACTAACATGATTACCCAGTTAGAGTCGATTAATATTAGCTTTAGTGAAGTGAATGTTATTCTTTTGTTGACGTCTTTGCCTGAAAGTTGGGAAATGATGAAGACGGTTTGTGTCTAATTCATTAGGCGATAGAAGTCTTAGATTTTCTAAGATATGTGATGCAGTTGTGGCTCGAAGGAAGGGAAGTAATAGTTATAGTGTTAAAGAGATTACTTCTCGACTAGTCTTAGCTGTAAATAAGGGCAAAGAAAAAGTAATAGAGAAACAACATGGTGGTAGTTGTAGGGCTCGATGAAGAACATAGAGTGTTTTCATTGTCATCAGAAGGGGCACACGAAAAATGGGTGTAGAAAGTTTAGAGAAGATATGCTCAAGGTTATGGCTAATGTAGCTACACGTGAGCCTTGGTTTGTGTTAAGGAGAACACAAAACTTGAGCACCACTCATCAAATTGGATTGTAGATAGTGTTGTTCACATCTTTCACTACAGACAATTATGGTCTGGTAGGGATAGGGAATGACAAGGTCATAGTGTCCAGAGGGATTGGGACATTCGTATGAAGACAGGCAATAGAAGCTCACTAGTGTTGAAAGGTGTTAGGTATGTGCCTAGCATCAAGTTGAATGTTATCACTATAGGTAAGTTGAGTGATGAGGGGTATTAGAGTGAGTTTAGCAGAGATTTGTAGAGACTCACTAGAGAATTTGAGGAGGTGGCAATTGGCCACAAAAGTTTTACACTCTATGCAGCGAGGTTGAATGTTGCTAGGTGTTCAGAGAAGAATAGGTGGATGCCAGTTTCGCTCAGGAGGTTCAGATAAATGTGATGTGGAACCAGTAGTAATGACAACCACTCTTTTCGTCCATCAATTCAACAGTTGGGTGATCAATCTAAGGTGATCAACTTAGTGGGTTGTCGGGAAGCCTCGATTGTTGCACGAGCGAGTGCAAGTTGTTGCATTAGAGAGGAAGACTTAAAGACAAATTGAGATCATATATGACTTCTCTATCCTAGCAGCAGACTTGAGGTCTGTTAAGCCAATGGTGTTGAAAATTTTTTCTATAGCAGATGGAAGAAGATGAGGACCACTTAGTTTGAGTGGAAGTACGTGGTTTGGCTTTTACGTCTGAGAGGCAAATTTCACGTAAATGGCTTGCACCTCTAGGTCATCACAGATGCTAACAGTTTTCTGTATTGCATTGTTTTGTTAACATTTGCATGTGGTGTCTTGGATTTTCCCAAGAATTAGAAGTTGTCATGATTGATGAGAACTTTGATGCAGTGGGAGTTTGAAGATTGATGATTAGAATCCAAGTGGGAGATTGTTGGGATTGTGGAGCCCAAATTATCAAGTATAATTGTTCATGAAAGATTCGTCGTACAGTCTGATGTTCGAATAACAATGTCGAGACACTGCTTGATGAGCAAATCGAGATGTTTGGTGAGCAAGTTGAGCAACTTAGTGAGCAAGTTCATGGGCTACTCGTTGGGCAAGTTGAGCTCCTTTATGAGCAAGTATTGTCACTAAAGGCTCGAGAATGCTCATTTGTGTGTGTCATTGTTCACCAAAATGTGTGTGCTTAGAAAGATTGTAAGAGTGCTATTTTCTTTGGTTTCACTAACCAAAAGTACTAAAGGTCGCGATTGTATGGCGAGGTGATTAGTGAGAAATCTCATTGTATTCTTCAATTTTAGTGGAACTTGCAATTGCAGGAATTGGACGAAGTCTCGTTATCGTTGGGATGAACCAATATAAATCTTCTGTGTCTAAATTTCCTTACCAATCTTTTACTTTTGTGGTTCATTTATTGTTGTGTGTTCCTTTGCTCCACTTAACTGTGGAAGAGGAATATTGTTAGGTTACGGTCCTTAAGGAATTTTCCACATCTCGTATTATTATTCCCAACATGTTCACACAAGCTTAATTCAAAAATGGAGGGAGAAGTAAAAGTCCTTATATGTAATCCAATTTTGAATAAAAACGATAATGAAAAATAATTGTATATATACGGCCTGTACAGACCCCAGTTAGGGTTTTAAAGATGACCCAGGACAGATAAGAAAATTATAGAAAAAGATAAATAAATACATATTATATATGTGGCAGTTATCAGTAGTAGAATAATTTTCACTTGTGACAAAACTCTGATTTAGATGATGATCAACCGTTAAGATTATGATGATCATTGATGTGATTTTGATTCGGATAAATGGATGGTGATTAAATGAAATGTCGTGTGAGCGGCTGCAAAAAAGTCGTTTAAGTTAACGATGATAATAAATGTCTTATCTATTAAATTATATTTATATTGACATTATTTTTTATTAAAGTTAATAGATGAAAATAATGGAAATTAAACCTCAAGATAAAAATTAAAACACTTATCTAATTCTACGTGAAAATGTATAACATTGAGAACTAAAATTGTAAGAAAAAAAAGAGGAGTTAAATAGGGTTAGAGAAAGAGAGGCGACGGCTTAGGCTGTAGCATAGCAATGGTCAAAAGTTCAAAACAACATACACGCAACGCAGACCCTCCCACTCCCAACCTTCATTATTTTCATTATTTATAATTATTTATTTCAATACTTTCCATTTTTTCTTTTTCTCGAGCACTGTAATTCGAAGTTCCGATCTTATCTTTGTTCCATTTCCATAAGCATCAACTTTCATCTGATACCCCGATTCCTATTGGGTTCCCTCTTTACTGTCTCTCTTTTTTTATTTGCTTGTCGCGATTTCTCGGGCTGCCGGAGTTCGATCGACATCAGTTTCGTCTTAGTATCCAGTAAGCCAACTCACCTATTCATCACCATACTTCTTCTCTTTATTATGTTTATGCATAGGAATTCATAGATTAACGTTTCGATCACTTGTATTGAGAATTAGATTGGTGCAACTCGTTCGAACCTGATCTAACTCCTTCAATTATTTGGTTGCGTTGATTAGTTTGTTCTGTTTGTTGAGGGCCGATTCCTGGAACAAATTGAAATTTATGGAAATTTTCGAGTGAGCATTACCGTTTTAGTAAATTCCAGATTTCATTAATACTTTGAATGTATGATTTTTCTTTTTTCTTTTTGTTTTTTAGGGGGAGGGGGGGTTTAGCGAATACTTTATTTTTCATTTCTGTTTCAGATCCAGCTTTTTTTTTTTTTTTTTTTTTTGTCAATTTGATTGATTTTGGCGATACGGAAACCCATTTTTATTAGTTTTGGTGCTTCTTACTAGCTGCTGCAGATGGCACAGATGATAGACACAAGGCGACTTCAAATCCTGTAATTGGGTGTATATATTCGTACTTTTGGATGCTGGAATTTTTATGTTCTGTGTAAATTTTGTGGACGTAACTGCTTCATCTTCTGCTTCTTATTTTGGGAATGGAGCATCTTCCTGTTGAAGTGATCGGAAACATACTTTCCCAGCTCAGAGGTGCCCGAGATGCAGTGATTGCTTCGGCAACTTGCAAGAAATGGAGAGAGGCTTGGCGTAATCACCTCCATACCCTGTCTTTCGATTCTCATGATTGGCCTGTCTATCATGAACTCTCGACCAGCAGATTGGAAATTATTATTACACAAACAATATTTCAAACAACTGCGCTGCAGAATTTGGCAATTTCAATGGATGAAGTTGATGAATTCTCTGCTGCACCAGTGATGGCTTGGCTCATGTATACTAGGGATACTCTCCGGCAGCTGCATTATAATGTGAAGACGACCCCGATCTTCAATATTATTGAGAAGTGTGGTCGACAAAAGCTTGAAGTGCTTGCATTGGCTCATAATTCTATAACAGGCGTAGAACCCAGTTATCAGAAGTTCCCTTGCTTAAAATCACTTTCGCTGAGTCATGTTGTTGTCTCGACATTGGATTTGAGCCTTCTTCTGACCACTTGTCCTAAACTTGAGAAATTGGCTCTGATAAGTCCTGATATTACAATGTCTGATATGGAAGTTAGCAGTTCCTCATTGAAGGATATATATGTTGAAGCAATCAGTCTGGACAAGTTTATATTGGAGGCTGATACCCTTGAAGTTATGCATCTAAAAGACTGTACTCTTGAGCTATTTGAAGTAGTTAGCAAGGGAGCCTTGAGAGTTCTAAGGATTGATGATGTTAGTGTCATCCATCTTGATATTGGTGAGAACATGGAAAATCTTGAGGTTGTAGATGTCTGCAACTTTACAATTATGTGGCCAAAATTCTACCATATGATCTCAAAATCATCAAAGTTAAGGAAGCTTCGGCTCTGGGGTGTTGTATTTGATGACGATGATGAGGTAGTGGATTTAGAGACTATTTGTATTTGTTTTCCTCGGTTAAGCCACCTATCACTATGTTACGATTTGAAAGATGGGATCCTTCAAAATAGCTTGCAGGGGTCATCTCATTTGTTGAATGTGGTAGTGCTTGAACTTGGGTGGAGTGTAGTTAGTGAATTTTTCTCTGGATGGATGGAAAAACTTCTGAAAAGGTGCCCCAATTTGAAGAAGTTGATCATATGTGGGGTTGTTTCTGAGGTCAAAACCCATGAAGAATGCCAAACTTTAGCTAACTTCACCTTTTCCATTGTCCAGTTGATGAGAAAGTATATGCACGTGGAGGTTCAGTTTGAATATGAATAGAAAGTTCATGGAGGTCTCCAAGTTTATTCAAGAGTTGTATGAGATTATATGCATCCCATAAGGATTCTGACGATCCTACTTTTTCAACAGTCATAATTCTGAAAACCTTTGTGTTTCTTTACAAGCTGCAGTCATTACTTTGAGCAATTGTCAATCACGGTCCTTGTTGACAAATGACAAAGTTTTTCTTTTCTTTTCTTTTTCCACAGGTTCATTTTTAGAGACTTACTAGGATTTTGTATCTACCTTCTTTGAATTTGTATATTTTTTCAAATTTTCTTAACTCTTTTTCTTTTCCAGTTATACTTTAAGCAAATAGCATTAAAAAATCACACGTTTTTCGATTTTTGTTTCTGGTTTATGTAACCCTTATCTTTAGCTGTTGTATTTGAGCATGGGCATCTGTGAGGATATTTGCTATCAAAACTGAGACAGGAAGCATCTCCAACCAAGGAACTTCAATCTACTAAGTTCACACGTATTTGTTATGAAAATACCATCAAAACATTTATTTGCAGCTGTTCTCAGCTCTTGCTCTTTATGCATAACTTGGAAGTATGGAAGCAAAACCCCTTATTTACGAAAGAACACATCCAGTAAGTCCAGCTTGTATTTGTTTGTGGCCAGTGAAATGGTCCACATGGGCAGTTTTTTGTTTTATTTACACACACATATATATATTTTACTGACTGTATCTTAGGGCCACAAAAAGCAGCCAAGTTTGTTTGTGTACAAAATTGATTACCAGCAACTGCTTTTACTTTTTAGTTACATGTTTACAGTTTGGGAATGTTAAAAGATGCTTCCCAAATTCCCAATACTATCCCATTCTGTTTCTTGGTGTTTAGCTCATTTAGCCCATTTGTATTGTTTTATTATTGAGCTTCCTATCCGTTGTTAGGTTGTCTTTCATTTTGGTTACTTTTGGGGTTATTCTCTCTTCGCAAGGTGTACATCAATAACTCTCGTTGTCTCTTTTATACTCTTTTTTTCTTCTTACTACTTAATAATATTGTCTAGTAAAGGCTTATCTTGCTCTTGAGAGTTTTAATTACTGTGCTTGAAATCATATCAACAGGTATCACGAAGACGATTTTGAGTTTTGAAAAATCAGGGTGAAGGCAATTTTGATCTGGTAGATGGTAATGCTCAAAGGAAGGAGACGAACAAACTTTATTCCTACAGCCTTATCATCTTAAATTGAGTTCACAAGTGTTCTGCCCAGCTTAACGGTGAGGACCAAGCTTTGGAAACCGATAGTTTTGGAAAGCTTCATGTTCTTATTAATTGAAGTTTTTATTTATTTTGCCCTAGTAGGTGAATGAAGAGCTACTATCTTTAGGCCAAAATCGTGACTTTGGAGTTTAGAGGAGTTAACTATCGTGGCATGTGATTTTAAAGATCAAGACTCAAAAGCTTAATAATAGAGTAAGAAAAAGAAAAAGGTTCGAACTCGTCCCAAAATTTAAAAATAGAAAGGTTGATTCTTCAGGAGGGATATGCCAAAAGAACACCTTAGAACACACTGCACAATGCCACTGATTGCAAGAATGGTGAGATTAACGTAGAAAATGGCCTTAAATGGACAATTCCAATGGAGGAAGATATAGTAAATTAAGACAAAAATACCCTCTAAAATTGAATGCAAACAAAAGTGAGGATGAAGGAGAGAATTTATATGCAAATTTGCATTTCACAATTGAAAATGATTACGCATATATCAAGAGTATTCATATTTAGAATGTATCATTGTCTAACGTGAAAAAGTATTTCAATTTTTTGCACAATGATGCTTGTCACCCTTGTTTAAAGGCTAATTCAATGTCAAGTCACTTGGTGAATTATGCAAATAGTGCGGAAAATCTATATCGACTTACTCCACCTCTCTCGAAGGAATCGAGTGTAGCCAATATGTGAGATTAAGGAGACATTCTTGAGGCAAACAATACTTTACCAAATTAATTCACAATTCTTAGCGCACATATACAAGTCAAATCAAGTTGACTCAATTGAATCACACAAGTACACTATAAAGCCTTGCAACTCACTTGTTTTGTAAAAACAAATCTTAAAATAAAAATAAAAAAATATTTGTTTACTAAACCAAATGCCATTTTTAATCAATTTGATCATATTCATAATGTGTAAATTATACTATCATTGCATACATATATCATAAGTAATTATTATAAAGGCTATTATATCAGAGCAATAATAACCCCCACATTAGAAATGGCCACCGATTCAATCATTCTTTCACCATCCTTCTGCCTTAATCCTCAAGTAAAATTAATAGCGGTTGTTGGCAGCACAATTTTGAGAGCAATCAAGCATGCACCACGAATCAATGAGATTCAATCATAGCGGTTGGCCATTTTACAAGTCTCATACAAATTAAAAAATATGAAAAATCTCATCTTGATTCCAATTTCCATTCTATATAAACCCAACAGAATCTCCATAATCAATTCAAACGAAAATGTGTCTAAAAATTGTCCTACCCATTTTCTCATTTTATCTAATAATTCTCACAATCTCCATGGCCTCAGACCCCGATCCACTTCAAGATTTCTGCATCCCAAAACCGAAATCCTCAAAAAACAACGGAGCCACCGGAGAAGTCGAAGACCACCCACAATGCAAGAACGCAACCGCCGTCAGCGCCGACGACTTCGTGTTTTCGGGAGGAAAATTCGCCGGAAAGTTCTCAGAAAGTGGGCTGGCAATCGTGGCCGGAAACCCAACGGCTTTCCCCGGATTGAACACGATGGGAATGTCGTTCGTACGGGCGGACTTGAAAGAGGGGGCAATAAATCCGCCGCACGTGCACCCACGTGCGGGGGAATTGGCGTACGTGGTTCAGGGGCGGGTTTACGCCGGTTTTGTTGACTCGGAGAACCGGGTTTTTGCCAAGGTGGTTGAGGAGGGTGAAGTGATGGTGATTCCGAGAGGGCTGGTTCATTTTCAGATGAATGTGGGGAAGAAAAAAGCCGTTGTTTTTGGGTGTTTTAATAGCCAGAATCCAGGGACTCTCAAAATTGGGTCCGCCATCTTTGGGTCTGGGATTAAAGAGGAGCTTTTGGAGAAGGCTTTTGGGTTGAGTTTAAACCAGATCAGGAGGATGAAGAGAATGTTTCACTCTTAATTCATTAACAATAATCTCAACTATTCACAAATTAATTGCTTTTACATCTTCTTTTTAAGATTATTATTTTGGTGTTGTTTTTTAATACCATAGAGGATTTATTTTGCTCCTTTTTACTTCATTGCTTTCTTTCTTTTGTCCAACAAATATGGGTGGGAGTGGGAATGGACAAGTTTAGATATGTTATAATTAACCATTAAATTATCTTCAGAGTAAGAAATCGTACCGCTAATATGTGATTGATGTAATAACTTAGAGGTAAAATTTGTTAAACTCACGAGGTTGGGATGTAAGTCAAAATTGTTTTATAATTTTACTGAGGTTAGTAATGTTCTAGGTATGTTGGCTCAATTCCATCAATCAAAGATGGTAGAATTTTTTTCCCAGTTCAATAACGAGGGGTTTTGGAGGATTAAACTATCGACTTTTGCGATAATAATTGGTGTCTTCTTCACTGAGCTATATTTAGATTGACGAGATGTTAGGCTAGTTATGTTTGCGGCTTGTTACTACAAGGATATAACTAATAGCCTGTATAGGTT
>JAOANK020000081.1:987502-999812 GCA_026257165.2 Telfairia occidentalis
CTATATTAACGATTTCATTGATATACTTTGTTGCTTTTTAAATCTGGTATATTAGTCAATAATATGAAATAGTTCTGTCAGTTGATATACCAAATTAAATGTAATTGATATATTATCAAAAATAATATCAAAATTTTGAAAATAAAACGAATTAGCTTATATACTTTATATTTAGTATATTAGTTGACACAATTAATGCAATTAAGATATACCACATGATTAAATCTAAATAAAATCATCGAAATCGAACTAGTTGAATGAAAAAAATTTCACATAAAAAAGATACAAAAAAAATAAAAAATAATATTTACTATAATCGAACAAACAACATCTATCATGATACAATTAAAAACATGGTATACTTTATATTTGATAACTGATATACCAAATATAAAGTATATCAATTCTAAATATAAAGTTTGATTGATATACAAATTATATAGTATATCAAATATACTCGTTGATACACATATGAGGGTAAAATTGGAATAATGAAAATTATGGAAATTAAATTTAAAAATTTTGCCAGATTTACAAATTTGAAAAACTTTTGCTAAATTTGTAAATATTTTATAGATTTTGCTACCTATTACAATTTTCCTAAAAGAAATGGAGCTGTATTTCATGGGTCTATTTCGATTTATTTAGCCTCGTTTGATTTTTAGTAACTTTTTGCCCTAATACTCAAGGGCCCAAGTAAAAAAATGTAAATGAGTTTCTCGGGATATGGTTTGAAACTTAGAACCTATTTCCCATTTACTTAAAATATTGTGGGTATGAATTTTCTTACAAGTAAATGGGTGGGGTTTATGTGAATGAACATAAATGCTGTTTGAACAGCTTTACATGTTTGCATAATTTTATAATTTTCTTTTTAAATCTCCGTTGTTAGTAGTTTACCTAATAAACTAACTATATCCACATAGAAAGGTACATTAGGGCCTGGTTTGTTGGGTGTGTGGTAAATATTTGTTAAACATCATAAAAGTATTTTACCTACACTTGTAAAGGTATATTGAATGATCGTTCAACACATGAACTAAATGAATCTAAACATAACTCAACTGATTAATAGATGTTCCTGACCAGAAATTTATTGGTTTAAATCTACACTTCTACATATTGTTGAACTTTAAAAAACAAAACAACTAAATGTTTGATCTTTTGTTTTTATTTTTTTTAAAAGGGGCATGAAAGAGAATGTTGGAGAATGTGTCTTAATGGTGAAATATATCTATTAAGAATTTTTCCTGTAAATTAATTAAGTGGTATTTTTTTTTTATTTACTAAACTAAATTAGATGTAGACCCCTTTGGATAACTTTTTTTTTTCTTTTCATTTTTTAACTTTTATTATTTTCTTATCTACGTATTTTTTAGAAAATAAAAAAATTTAAAACTGAATTATTATCAAATGGGACCATAGTTGTTTGAGTAACAAACAATATGTAGATTAAGGTTTGATGGATGTGTGGCAAACATTTGTTAAGTACAATTGACACATTTTTTACCCTTATAAATATATATTGAACGATGGTTCAACACATGTATTATTTTTTTTTATTGGAGTTTCATCAACTAAAATGTTTGATCTTTTGTTTGTGTTTATGTTTGTTTTTAAATGGGCATGAGAGTAAATATTGGAGAATATAAGTTATAATGGTGAAAATATTAAACTTCTTTTTAGGCATTAAGAACCTAATTTTTTTACAAGGTAATAAATTCTTTCATTTTTTTTTTAAAGGTTTTATTATTATTTTTTCTTTTAATAGTTCAGTATAGGGCACGGTGTATTTAGCCTCTTATTATTCTCATAAGAAACTATTATAACTAACTAAAACAAGATTTTCACATTAATATAATAGAAATGTAGGAAAAAAGAAATTAAGTATATTTTAATAAACGAATCTTTGACATGCACTCATCATTTATTTTTTTAAAATGACTTATCACTCTATTCATGTCTTGTGTCCATACTTGCATTTCTTTGTAAAAAAATGGACCAAAACACAGAGCATTTTTTCTAAAATTGTGGATTGAGTAACTATTGTGAGAAACTTGTCCTATGCGTCAAGAGTTCTATATTTAAGCATCAGTATCGCAAAACACTGCAAGTTCTAAGTAGGAACATTTGACTTGTGACTGTTCTTGAATTATAAGTGAAATTCAATTGTTAACATATGCATAGTTGGAGCTGAAGCTGAAGATGAAAAGATTGAGCAGCTCCTTTCCCAAGTTAATGGTAAGGATTTAGTTGAGCTCATAGCCTGCGGGAGGGAGAAAATGGCATCATTACCTATCGGCGGCGGCATAGTTGCAGCTGCTGTTGGTGCAGTTGCTGCCGGTGGAGGCCATGCTTCTGCTCCTCCTGTTGTAGCTGAAGCTAAGAAAGAGGAGAAGAAGGAAGATGTTGAGGAGTCTGATGATGTAAATACTTTCCCCAAGTAACTTTGGATTAGTTCAAGTTCTTTGCACATAATTTATCATCAGTTTTGATTTCCTTTTTCTTATTTTGGTGGGGTTGCAGGACATTTGCTTCTCTCTGTTTGAGGAATAAGGAAATGGGCTTCCTCTTGATCTCTTGGAATTAGGCTGCTAATGGTATTGCTAAAGATCTGCAACTTTATTCTCTGTTGTTATTAGACATGGAATTATGAAAAATCATCAGACTTTCTTTCTTGCATTGATGATCTTTGGGTTGAAGTATGAAGGAAAACGTCATCTTGACTTTTCTTTACTCATTAATTGATGGTCTATTTTGCTATTTCTCTTATATTTTGATTTCGATCATTAAACCAGTGAATTGAACAATATAAATAAGGCTTCAACCATTGATAATAAGGTGCGCGAACATCTTGAATTTGATTTTTTAAGTTCTTTTTTAGTTCAATGTAAGTTTCATTTCTAAATCCAGGATTGGGATTGTTGGATCAAAATCCTAAGTTAATATTATTATTGATTGGATTCTTAACCAAACAAAGATTGAATAGGTTTTTATTTTCCCAAGAAAAAATCGATCGTGATATATATGGTGCTCGTGCAAACGAGTCAACATAGTAAAATTTTTAAGGATATGCTTTAAGGAAATAAAAGCTTGTATAACAAGCTGAACCCCTGTATAATTTTCTATATCCTTTTCTAAACTATATAAATTTCTGCTTTTCACTTTTAGATCATATCAAATAAATTTGCAATGATAATTCCGTTTGAGCAATTATAAATTTTATTGATGTCTGTAAATTGCTTTATTTGAATAATTTTAGTTCCGACCCATTGCTTGATTTCTAATGCTTTAAAACTAAATTATACTGCTTCAAAAATAAAAAAATTTAAGATGCGTTTGGTCAAGAGATTCAATGATAATAGTGTTGTATTCTATGTTTTTAAATACGTATTTAATAAAAAATTTAGAAATTGAATCCTAATTTAGAAAATTGTTTGTTAATATATTTTATATTAACATTTTATAATAATACTTTATGTATATATGTTTTAATTTTAATAAATATAATTTGAGTTTATTACATGAAATTATATTATGAAATAATATATTTATCATAGATTTTTCTAATTTTACATTTTCAAATTTTAAAATACCTGTTGTCATAATTTCTACTGTTGGACCATAGAATCTGGATGCTGTTTTCAAACAAAAAGAAAAAAGAGGTTGGTATTCACTCATCTGAAAACAAGAAGCAGAATCCAACTTGCATATCATGGCCACATAGTATTTAGTAAAGAAACTGAATTGCATAATGAAGCCGAAGTAAAGACAGTCCATATTATAGATCAAATATTCAGTTTAAGCACTTGAATTTATTTAGCAAATGTAGCGAACAGAAGCTTTTAAACCTTGGATGCAAAGGAGATGCCTTCCCTTGCGAGCAGATCTGAGTTCTCAACTGATGGCTGAATCCTAGCAACATTGGCAATGGCTTTGTTTTCTTCAGGACTCCCACTTTCTAAGAATGCTCCCACAACCTTCCCATCTTTAATCCAATATGATCCAAACTTATGACTGGCTGATTCAGGACTGCTGTCGCCGAACAATACCGCGTCGCCAACATTATCCCCATAGAACTGCCACGACAAATCGAAAGATCGAGAGTAGAAGTATGGCAGATAGTCATACTCCTCAATGGCTTTGCCCTCTTCACTTGCCTTGATGGCCTACCATAAAAAGGATGAAGATCTTCAACAAAGCGTATTCTATCAACGTATCGATATTTCTGATGTATGTTAGTGTTTGAGAGAGAGAGAGAGCAAGAGAAAGTTTGCTCACCTTTACAGCTTGCTCGGCTGATTTGCGAGAATGGTCGACATGCTCAACTCTTCTCAATTCATTGTAAAGCTTCAAAGGGAAAGTGGCCACATCTCCCACGGCATATACATCAGGAACACTCGTTTTGAAAAATCCATCAGTCTACAAGAAAAGGTAAAACTGTATAACTTGCAAAGTCATGAGCTTTCTAATTTCGCTTGTTATAATCACCTTAATGCCTCCTTTTTCTTCTTGAACTTGGCCCTTGAATAAGGTCGTCAGTGGCCGTCCGCCAACACCAACAACAACAATGTCAGCTTCTAAAACCCTGCCATCTTTAAGTTTCACATCCTTAACCTGAACGAGATTCAATAACGTGCACGGCCTCAGTCGAATATAATGCCTCTAACCAGCTGGGAGTCGTATACATGATGGTGTTCTTAGTCTTACCTCTCCATTAGCATCAACACCAAAGGCTACAGCAACTGTTCCCTTAATGATTGTGATACCCTTTTTTGCATAATACCCTTCATAGAAAGCAGCTATTCCAGGAGTGAACAGCCGAGGCACTGCAACAATAGAACTGAATAATATACTAAAATAAAGAGCAGAGAGTAAAATTTCAGGTGGAATATAAAGCTAGAGGAAGGAAAAACTAGGAATTGTATGAACTCTACTTACTGCACCATGGTTCAGGATAAACCATGCTGACATCAAAGTCGTTTATTCTCAAGGCTGCGCCAAGCTCGAGACCTATGTATCCTCCTCCAACAACAACCACTTTTCCATTTTTCTTTGCTTTGATTGCTTCAACTAGCTGATCAGCATCATCAATTTCTCTCAAATAGAAAATGTTTTTGGCATCAGCTCCTTGTACTCCAAAGTCCGACAATTTTATAACCTGAAACATGCAACCGAAGTCAAATATACTGGAATGGTGGAGAGGATGATCCAGAATGTACTAACACACAAAAGAAATGATAAATCCTCACAGTGGAACCGGTAGCAATAATCAAAATCTGATACTTAAAAATGTCCCCAGAAGCACTTCTGAGAGTCTTGGCAGAAAGATTTGCTTCAACAATTTCTGTACTAAGAATCAACTCAATCCCTGCAGTAATTGGTTAGGAAGTCATTAGAATACTACCAAAATTATGGAACTTCAACAAACTAAACTGAGAGAGGAAGCAACATAACCTTTTTCCTTGTACCACTCTGGAAGCAGTCTCTCCCCTCCACTTCCTACACATACATGGAAACCTGGCAATCTAGCAGGTGCTGCAAGACCAAATTACTACGAGTTAGAAACATGCACCCAATGAAAACCCATTCCCTTAAACCGAATAATGAGTTGGAAGAAAAGAACATTTGGCCTATAACTTAAGTTTAACCGAAAGCAACTCACACTCGGGAAAAAGATATGCTTTGCTAAGTGCTGGACGTTCATAAGGGGCAACCTGACAGTAGGAAATGTACACATAATGATCAAGATGGCGAACAGAAAATCAATGTCATTGCCATGAAACAGTAAACAATTCTCTTTTCTAAAGGACAAAAAGGAACTGTTGATCGAGTTTTCACTAAAAAGCAATAAGAAATCATGTCCAAGAAGTGAGATTTGAAACTTTAAAGGCCTTGCACAAACATGAGTCAAACAGGGATGTGATAACGTACCGCCTCCTTGGATATAATTGCTAGCTCTCCCGCATTGAGTCCCTGTTTTACAAATTCCCTAGCCGCATATCCCTGTAATGCCACACAGATCCTTGACCTTAACAAAGCAAATAAATGACGAGCGGTACAAAGACGATTAAATTGTATGAAAGAATTCTAATTCCTCACTCTAACAGGCTTGCCAACTAGGGGTGATGATTTGATTCGAATTTTTATAGAACTCTTGAAATGAATTAGTTTTTATTTCTTGGTGAATAGAAACCAAATCAACTGGCTTAGATTGGTTCTTTCTGCATCATATTTGTTTATTCAAATGAAATATATAAACTAGTACATTTAAGTCTTACCACTAACATTGGAAAAATGAATAGAACTAATTCAGTTCAATTACAAGTCCAAATTAACAAATAAATAATATTTAAAATAAAAAATAAAAATCCACATACGTATCAAAGAGTAATTTTTTTTCTAGAAATTCTTTAACTTCAGTTTAGACTCAATAAAATACCATTGAGGGTGCAAAAACCAATTTCATCAGGTTCGGTTTGATTTAGAGCCTTGGTTGATTTTGAACATCCAAAAGCAACGCGTCTGAACATAAAAATTAGTAAAATAACTTAATGTGAAGTGCCAATACCGAATCCAATGTCATTAACGAAATTTATTTCTTGGGGGAAAAAGGATGGAGAATGAAACATTTGAAATCATGCTAACCAGCACAACTTTGCATCGCAGGTTATGCATAAACAGAGCAATTGAACAAGGAAAAAAAAACCATGAAATTCTCACAATCAGATAGTTTCACATGCTTCAATTTCGAACTATTTATCCGAACAAGAAGAGATTTGCACATTTCTGTTTCGCAATCCATATTTCGAAATCCAGAATAATCAAAGAAGATATTAGGAACAAAAGAAGTAGGGGGGAAGAGACTTACAGCGGCAACGCCACCGCCTACAATCACATACTTGAAGCTCTTGTCCGCCATGGCTAAATCCAGAATCGAGTTTGTTGTTTAACTTTCTGCTCTGAGAGAGGGAGCGTTAGGTGAGGAATTGATCAGACATTCATCGGGCGAAATCGGCTCTTTTATTGGCCTCGTCACACTCCAAGGCTGAATTTCAATTTGACGTGGCACTTCCTCTGCCGTCCATCAATACTAACTCTGCATATTCATTTTAATGCCCCCTTCCTTTAGGATAAGAGTTGAAACAGCACCAAAACAATTACCTCTTTTCCTTTTTCCTTTTTTCCTTTTTCTTTTTTGGTAATGGACTTAATGCGTTGACCTGTTTGAATTCAACAAAACCCTCATCATTGTTTGTAAGACTAAAAGAAATCTCTATACTTTAACTTTATTAAAACTACTTTTTAACTAAAATTCAATTAAAAACTTAACAAAAAAATTGAGGTAGTTGTCAATCAGGTATCTAAGTGGAAGATAACATGACATCGCTTAAAAATTGAGACAAACTCATCGATTCATAAGCAAATGTATATTTCTTCTTCACGGTTAATTTTTTTTTTCTCATTATAAATCAATAGGTTTGACTCAATTTTTACGTGAGGCTACGTTATCTTTCACGTATGGACGTCCTGTTGGCAGCTACCTCAATTTTGTGTTAAGATTTTTTACAGAGTTTTAGTTAAAATGTAGTTTTGAAATATTTAGCAAAGTTCAACGATAGTATTAAAACTTTTAAAAGTATAAAGGTATTTTTAGAATAAACTATAAAGTTCATGGGTATTTTATATACTTTAGCTTTTTTTAATCATTCAATAATTGTTTAATTTTATGGTTAAATTAAGAGAAAAATATCAGATTTTGCCCCCCTAAACTTGTGAAATTGCATCAATTTATATCCTAAATTTTCAAATTCATCAAATTTCACCACAAACTTAAATAAATGTTGCAATCTTAACCTTAAACTTGAAAAAGCATTGCTATTTTAATCTTCTGAAAAAATTTTGTTCGAAAGATGGTGAAAAAAAAAGTATTCTCATATAAATTCAATGAATTATAAAACATATGTATGGTACAAAATTGATAGGGAGTCAAAGAAAAATTATTTTATAGTTATTATTATTATTTTTGTTAAATTTATGAATTTTGACCGAGTGTTATTTGTGCATTAATCGATTTTAATTTTTTGTAATACTTGATTTTATTGAATTTAGTGAGTGGATAGAGATTTTTGCACTACTTTTGGTTTAAATGCGTTGGTGAATTAATGAAAATGGAATAGATGGTAAAAATTATAACATTTATCTTAATCGAACATCCATTTTGATGAAATTGAAAGTTTATGGTGAAAATTGATATTTCAATTTGAGCATAATTCAATGAATATGGTACCTACTACTATCGAAAAGGTTGGTTAAAAAAAATATGAAAATTAATACAACTTTATAAATTTAAGGTAAAAATTAGTTGAACTAAAATAATAATTAAAAAAAGGGTAAAAATTGGCTTTTTTGGGACTATTAAAGAAAATGGTATGATGAAGCAAAAGCCATAATTTTGGGCTGGGCCCAAATTCCTTTTCATTAAATGGGCCCAAGGCTCTAAATTGAATAGAACTTGATAAAAAAGGCCAACCCCAAACATAAAGCCTAAGTTGGATCTTAATGGCCCATTGAAAGTTTTTTTTTCCTTTTTGGCATCGGTATCCAAAAACACTTTCGTATACCTAAAAAAGTGTTTTTTTTTAGTTCAACATCGTGTGAGATTGATGATTGGAACCTAAAACCTTTTGGTCGGAAAGATTATGCCTTAACAGCTATATTCGATTTGACAAAAAATAAAAAATGTTGCTGCAGACAGAAGACAAGCGAGAATAAAAGATTGTGACACAAACTTAGAAACATTCCATTTAAAAAATCATATTCACTTTTTTCATGAAGAAAAAAAAGTGTACTAAAAAAAAAAGTCAATTGAATTGAGATGAGGACGGATGAGCTGCAAATTTTGCCGACATAGTTTGTTCACGGCTCCCTAATCCCTAATAAATAATAATAGTACCCATTGTTTGTGGTTAGCATGCACCCAATATATATATATATATATATATATATATATTGTTTTATTTTTCCTTTTATGAAAAAAAGAAAAAAAAAAACATAATTAGAGTGAAAGGTTTCCAATCTTTAGGGATCTTTTAATACCAATCTATGGAACATATTTAATTTCATTAATTTTGTCAATCAAATCAAACCATGGCTCAATTTCAACTCCCAACAGTCCCTACACTGTAGTAATTAACCAACTCAACCAACTAATTGAACACAGCTACTGGTTAGACTTGCCAATAAACTACTTAATCCAACTAATAACAACTTTCCTTAATACTAGTGTTCATGTTTTGGGTTGGTTGTTGATCTCTCTTTTTTTTTTTTTAATGTTGTTTTTTGTAGTTAAACTTTCAAGTTTATTTTAGAAGTATTTACTTAAATAGTATAAAATAAATATGTATTTTCAAATTTTCTAAATTATATGTTTTTTTAAGTATGTAAACTAAATTAAAAAAATAAAAATAAAAGTTTAAGAACTAAAATAGATTTTTTTTTTTTTTTTTTACTTTTTTTTTTTCGTTGAAATTATATGTTTCCTACTCATTTCTTGTTCTTATTCTTTGAATTTTATAATTGAGAAAATGAAAGCTTTTCATGAAAGCAAAATTTTAACTTATAATTGTATCATTTTAATTTATTTGGTATTCATTACAATGCATTTTATACATAAAAAAAAATAACTTTATTAATATTTCTAATAGGGAAATTTTATATATTGCAATATTTGCAAATATAGCAACAGAATTACGATTTTGCAAATATGATATTTTATTTTATTTACCTGACAACGAATTAACGCTGTTTATTTGGTTGATTGTTTTAGTTTATTGTATTAAAGTTTAAATTTATTTTTAATAAAATTAGAAAACTTTTAGAAATGTAAAAAATGGTTTGTGGGTGATTTGTAAAGTTGAATCAAACCATAAAAAATCAAATGGATGAAACCATATTAAAATTAAACTCAAATCAATGGAAAGATATCAAATTTATAATTATTTTTAACAAAATAGAAGAAAACATTGGCAACTTATAATAAAGGGTGAGAGTAGGAAGGCGGCAGCAAATAAAATAAAATAAAATAAATGAATAATAAACTATGTTTTGAGTTGGCAGAGAAGACGGGCATAGCATATATAATGAAAGCGCAACATTATTATTTATTTATGAAAGTTAGGAGAAGATTGAAACTCAGAAAAGAAAGAAAACTGACTTCACATTAATTTTGGAGGCTTTCCATGAAAAACTAAAATTATATAATTGGTATGAGAGAGTAAGAAAAATGGCTCAACATTATTTGTATGTAATATGTATTGTCCTTTTGGTTTGTCCTAATTAGTAAAACATGAAAAGTTATAGGGCAATTTCCATCTGTGTCTAAAAGTACTAAAAAACAATTTGAGAAAAGAACCACAAAAACATAATCTATTATATTATAAAAATTGATCAATTGACAAAATAAATACAGCTAATTGAACACAATTTCATCTTGGCCCTTGTCTAACCTAACTTTAACTTGGTGCCAAAAGCATATAGAAGATATACATTATAATAGAGAGAGAGAGAGAAAAAAAAAAGGAAGGGAATTTGTGAGATCCCATCTCTCTTTTTCAAGAGGTTTGTGACTTAGTTTTTAGGGGAAGATGACAAGTTTACAACCATCTCTTTCATGGTGGGCAATAGCATGTGAAAGTGATGGTTTTCCCCAATAATTATTGTACAATCTCCCGCTCTTATATATATATATCCCCTCTTTTTCTCTATTATTTTTTAGCTTTTGCTTTTCAATTTTTTTTTATCCCTTTCCTAACATTGCCTTTTGCAAGATTTACTGACTCAGATTTTGCAAGGGTCCTTCCAAAGGGATCCCCCAACCCCCCACAGAGATATGTTCTTTCTTACATACTATTCTTATGTTTTTGAAGAGAGGAATGAAGAAAAAAATATTTAAAAAAAAAAAAAAAAATCTTAATTATCAAATTTTTAATTAGAAAGATCCCTATACCCGGATAAGCAACTAAATATTGTTTAAAAAAATTAATTGATTTATAATGCCTACATTCTAATTTTTAATTGAATTAAGGTATTTAATTTAATAGTATTTTTTTTTATGATAATATATGTTTTTAGCACTTAAACTATATTCAAGTTGACCATTGAACCAAATAGTTTAATCCTTTAGACTTGTTTGTTATCATGGAGTTTTATAAAAAATTAAAAAAAAAAACGTTTAATTACTTGGGTTGTTTCTCTCTCTTTTGTTTTTAGCTTCTAGACTTGAAAATTAGGCACCTCAATTATTGCGTGGAGTTATGTCAACTTCACTTCCATTTGAATGAAAAGAAAACAATATTGGCTTTTTTCCCAATTAAAATATATGTAGTTTGACATTTAAAGAAAAACTGTGATAGATTATTCATTAATGGTATGCTGCAATAACTACAATTAAGATAATACATAATTATTGAAGTGTTTATACCTAACGTTTATTCAATACGAAATAGTATTATTGTGTGGGTTTATGATAATGTGCGATGCACGTAACATTTTTTAATGTGGATATACGATAATATCTTTGTGTGTTTATGTAATTAATAAAAACTCACCAACCTAAATGGAGAATAAAGTAAAATCCCTTGTGTTGCAAGCAAAATGTTGAGTCGCATTTCCTCTTTTCTCAACTAACCACCTTATAATTGTATGCATAAAATTAAATGGTGGTTCTTTTTCTTTTCGACTGGGACTTCTAATTTGGCAAGGGATTTGACATCTTTATTTTGACGGTTTTTTCCCCATAGAATCATGATATGTCTTCATGTGGGATGGCAAGTTTTTTTTAAAAAAATAATAATAAAAACAAGTATATTAGTCTTTATTAACACAAATACTTATTAAGGTTTACAAAAATTTATAGTATAGTTCAACTCGTTAAGACACATTGACTACAAAATATAAAGTTAAAATCTTCATCTTCATATTTTGTTGAACTTAAAAAAAAAAAGCCACTAAAAGCTAATTAAATATAACTTAATAACCCTTAAATTTCAACCTCCATATATGTAATCCTAAAAAAGGTATTTTACTATATATATATATATAATTTTAATTAGTTAAAAGTAATCTATACTCTTCTAAATAAATTCATGTCCTCAATTTTAGATTAAAAAAAACATTTTACTCGAATGTTATTAATTTTTTTTAAATATAAATTTAACACACACAGACACTATTAATAAATGCCTAAAAAAAAATAAGTGTTGGAAAACACTAGTAGTAGGGTTAAGTATAAAATTTTGAAATAAACAAG
>JAOANK020000081.1:1002772-1017743 GCA_026257165.2 Telfairia occidentalis
ATAAACAAGAACTAAAAAAAGATTTCAAATAAACATGGGCTGTTTTTAAATGATTAATTGAAAAAATTATAACGACTAAAATACGCAGAATTTTGAAACTATTGTAAGATGTTTGAAAGGTTAGAAATGAAAATACGAATATGTCGAAATAAAATTTAGACGTTTAAATTACATTTTTAAATTATTCAATTTTTTTGTCCTGACCTTTTGAAACAATCTATTTTAGTCATTTCAATGCTTAAAAATTTTAAAGTATCTACTTTTCTAATAAGTTATTATTTTGAAAAATATGAGATGATAAAAATAAGGAAGATGAATGTTTTTTATGATTTGTAGATGAAAGTTGATTGATTACAAGTTTGAAAGGTTTGAAACTAAATTGAAAGTGAATATGGAGGAAGAGAAGGGAACAAAAAGGGGAGAGGAGAGAGGGGCCCGCCGGTGTGCATAAAATAAAATGATTAAAAAAAATGCATTGCATTCGGCGCCAATTCAAAATTAGAGAAAAAAAAAAGGAAAAGAAAAAGAAAAAAACGGAACAGAGAAAGAAGCCAAAAGTGGTCAGAAGAAAATGTGGAGGATTAAATCCTGCTTACTCTCTACCTCACATTCTGACATTACTTTTTATTGATATGATATTCATATCCTCTCCCTCTCCCTCTGCCTCCTCACTTTCAAACTTTGCAATTTTATCACTCTCTGCTCTTTTGCAAATTGGATCCAATGCTTCATTTCCTACTCAAAACTTTATATCTCAAATATGTATATTTTTATGAATATCGTTTCATTGACTTGTTTCAATCCTTCATCTCTCATTCTAACAACTCCCTTTTATACGTCGTCGTTTTCCTTTTGGGTCGTTTCGATACGTTCCAGCATTTTCGAGATGTGGATTAGATTTATGATGAGTCTGTCTTTCTAATCTTAAACTAAATTTGAAGGAATAGTTGTCAATGGATAAAAATTTGTAGTCCATTCGAGTTATATACAGCCGAGCTGAATTAAGCTATATGTCCCAAAGTCTAAACTTTTGGTTGACTTATGGTTTGAGTTGTGGTCAATTTGTAAATACTTCACTTTTATTGCCTTATATGATAATGGAATAATTAATGTCCCACTTATCCCTATTGCTACAAGTTACAAACTTACGTGGAATTCACAAAAAATGAAAAAGAGAAAATGCCCCCAAGAGACAACGGGCATGTGATGCGTACAATATATAAATATTGAATAATATATGATAGATTTTGAGAAAAAGGCATAATAATAATAATAATAATACGAATAATTAATATAGGCGAAAAATATTGAGCAGGTGGGAACGAGGGTCCAATTTTCTCTTACATCCATCTGCCAACCTCAAACTATACGACAAGTATTTAACAGTCCCCATTTTAACCTAATGCCGCCTTCTCAGATCTCACTCCACAACACAGTTATTTTTTTTTTTTACACTCCATAAATTTTTTTCCCCCTCTTTTTATTAGTTTTCATTTACCATCTTTTGTTTTTTTTTTTTGACTATTTTACTTTTCTCTTAGACTACACCATTTTTCATGTTCATGAGGCAGGCTGTAGTAGCTATGAAGAAAGGATCATTTTTATGTTTGTTTGCAAATATAGTAGGTAAAGTTTTGTATTTTTTATCTTTAAAATATAATTGGATGTGATTTTTTTTTTGGAAAGGTTACACTCTTGAAGTTTTTAAAATAAAATATTGTTTTCTTTTAAGTTGAAGAATCTATTTGGATGGTGGGATTCTTTCAAAAAAACAAAAAATAGATTGAGATGTTCGTGGAATAGACAAATGGTGCATTTGAAATGACTTTTGAAAAAATTATTTTTAAATGAAATGCTTATTATATAAGAATTTTTTTAAGAAGAAAATAAGTTAAAAACATAGTCATCTAAAAGTATTGTTTTTTTCTATTTTTAAAATATTTCAAAAAACTTTTAATTATTAAAAAGTATCTGTTTTTTATTACATAAAAAGAAGGAAAATAACCGAACAAGAAAAGAATAGTGTCTATTTCTCATTACATTATTTACCATTTGATCTCTCTAATAATGGATGGAGCACGACATACTAGGTACCATTTTTTTTTGTCTTCTTTTTGCCTCCATTTGTTTTAGCTATTTGAACATGAGTGGCCATTGAAAGGGATGAAACATGGCCTCTTAAATGCCACTAGCTTTACACCTAAATTTATAAAAAAGAAAAGAAAAGAAGTATTTTAGGAAGTACAGTTTAGTTCCAGAGTTTTCAAATTGTGACGTCCCATGCCTAAGATTCGAATTTAGAGGCCAAGCACGATCATCAATTGTGCGTCGGGTTATGACTGAACATCTCTAAGTCATAATCTTAGACCTGGAGCATTACATATATTCAAAAACTTGGCAAGTTTTTATAAACTAGAGAGATGTTAAAGATTTCTAAATGAATACTTGCTCTGAATGTAAGAAGGTAGGAAATCCAATTCGAACTCATAACCTCTTGATCAAGAGAAATATATTTTTAACCAATTGAGTTATGCTCGATTTGAATATATGTTCTTAATTTATTACTATACTAAACGTTTCTAAAAACTAAACTTACCATAAGTCAAGAGTAACTTTAGTAAAAATATTTTATTTAAGAGATACTTTTTTATCACATGCATTTTCAAACCTAGAATATCAATATTATATAAAAACACATGATTAGCATCCTAATTTTGGAAAAAGGAAAAATCAACTTATATGATTGATAAAAAAACTAAATGTTATAAAATACCTCTATATTTTATACTTTGTTTCAAAAATACCTTCAGACTTTCAAAAATTTCAATACTACCATTCAAATTTGCTAAACACTTCAAAACTACTATTGAACCAAAATTTTGTTAACAACTTCCCTGAAAAATGGGGTGGTTACAAACGCCAACTCCAACTTTTACGGATTGAGAACATCCAAAATTCTACGTTAGATTCCATGTAGGAAAGTTGTTGGCAGCCACCTCATTTTTCTTTAAAAGTTATAGAAAATTTTTAGTTCAAGAATGGTTTTGAAACGTTTAACAAAACTGAAGGGTAATATTGAAACTTTTGAAAGTAAGAGAATATTTTTGAAATAAATTACAAAGTATAAGAATATTTCATATAATTTAGCCTTTGAAAAAAATATCTAATGAAACACACACACAAAGCATCATATGCTTACACTTAACTCTAAAATTGTATTTGGAAAAACCAAGAAAAGGGAGTTTCAATTTGGAAAATTGACTATTTTATTTTGGAGCATTGTCGGTCAATGTCATGAACCATGAATTCATATTATTATTTGAATATTTCAGCACTTTTTGTTTAATTTGATCGATTTTTATAATTCTTTTATTAATAATAAATGACTTAAAAAAAGTGAGCTTATGAGGTTTTTCATAATTTTCGTTTTTTGGATAAAATGGAAGGCCTTTTTGTAGTATTAATATGCAAAGCCACATTTATTATATTTTCTGTCTTCCATTAAATTCACTGTTCATAAGCTGCCATGGTGGGGCCTTATCTCTCCTAAATAATCAGAGTCAGTATCAGAATTCAGAATTCAGAATTGAAAGAGAAAGAGAAAGATACTATTTCACTCTCTCTATCTCTCTCTATAACTCTGTTTCTGTCTCTCTCTCTCCTCCCCCTTTCTCTATCCTCTATCTCTCTCCCCTCACCGCTCTAGGTTTTCCCAAGTGTTTACGCGTTGATCACTTTTGCATTTCTTCAGAATCAGGCAGAGCCCCATTGTGCCCTTACACTTCACTTCAGCTTCACCTCAGGCCCAGGTAATGCTCTCTCTCTCATCTTCCTTTCGTCCTTTTCCCTTTTGATTTCGATCCCCCCCGCTTGGAGTTTTTTCTGGCTTTCGCTATCCCACCTCTGTTTTTGAGCTTTACCTTGGGGATTCTCAGTTTTCTGCTTCTTTTTTCGATGCGTTTTGTCCAATCCCATTTCCCTGCTGTCCCTTCATTGCCCAATTCTTTTGCTTCTTCCTATTTGTTTTTATCATTCTAGACTGTCATTTGAAGTTGAATGCTTTAGCTGTAGGATCTTAGATGTGCCTGTAAATCGTTGAGATGGGATTTTGGTCGTTTCAAGCTGGAATGAAGGGTCTGTGGTTTCTTCGATCCAGCCGTTTCTGAAAGCGATTTTAGTTTCCTTCTTTCTAGCTTCAACTCTTTCATGTTTCTAAATCTCGGCCTTCTTTATGAATGCTTCTCAACCATTACTTGGATGATCCAACTGACTGTTTGGGCATGTGATATATGGAAATAATAGATGCTAATCATTACCGAATCTGCAGTTGTTTGTACTTCCGTTATCTCTTATCTCTTCAAATTTCCTTTGAGATTTATCATTCGTTGGTGTATGTTTATTTTATGGCTCTTCCTCTTGACATGTTTAGGTTTTCTATTTGATTGTCTTTCTTCTCCTTCCTAATACCGAGAGCACATTGAGTTCTCTTCAACCGTTGGGAAGGGATAATAGGGATAACTGCTAATAATGATGGTTTGTTTTGTGTACTTTCGATATTTTCCAAAATAATAGTTTAGGAAATCATCATACTTGCATATGTCTTGTTTTTGACAACGACATATACTTTTCACATGGTTAATTAATTTGACAAGTATGCTGTTTCCGTATATGACAACAACAACATTAATAATAACAATAATAATAGCGGAACAACAACAATAAGAAGAAAGAAAACGTTGATGGGATACACATATGGGTTAGACTGTTGAACTCTAGGCCTGTCTTACATGTATCCACATCTTGAAGTTTTTCTGAGGATTTCATCTTCTGAATGTTGCAGGTTATGGCGATTGGAAGAGTGGATGGTCAATGTTCTTATGATGCAAAGAATAGCTCAAGCGTGTGAGAGTTTGGTTTCCTGATTTTTAAATCCTTTGTATGTAAAATTGGAATGTCGGAAATGGATTAGCATTGTGGATCAATAAACCACAGAATTGCTAAGTTCTGCGGAGCCACTATCTAAGGGCTTTTGAATAGTGAGTGAAGGTAGTAATGGGATCTAGTACTTGTGAAATTGTTGAAGCAAGAGAAGAAATCAACCCTGTAAAAAGTAATGTAGGATCTCGGCATTCAGATTTTGTATCAGGTGACAAAAATAAAAAACTTTCTGCATTGAAAATTGGATTCAAGGGATCTCTAGAGGACGATATCAATCAGCTTTTTGAGTCAATTAATCTTAAAAATGCATCCAAGAGTGTAGGTCATTCGCAAGTAGAGATAAGCGCACTAAGAAAAAGTACATTAAAGAAGCCAATAACTGTTGGCATCCCTCGTTCTCCTGGTATTGGAACTGCTGATTCTGGTAGTTTGAAGCAAGCACTCAGGGAACTATGTCTTTCAAAGGCATCTGAAATGGCTGCTATGAAAAGATCATCAAAATCAGTTAGCTCGTCAAGACTCTCGGAAGCTGGACGGATCAAGACATTGTACAATTCAGTTTTGGTTGAAGCCACTGAATCAGGATCTTCTTCAAATAATGGGAAGGGGGGGAGTGTGGTTGAAGTATCCCTGGTTCCAGAAGAAAAGAAATTGAACTTTGATAAGAATCTTGAGCATGTTCAGTCATCTACTGTTAAATCACCAGCTGAAAGTGCTCGTTCTTCTCCTCAGTTACTTGTTATGAAAACACAAAATTCTATTGAGGTTGTTACTGTAGAGCAAAATGTCAATACCACTTTATCAAGGAAAGTTGGATCTCAAACATTAAAGGCAGAGCTTGAAAAGGAAGAGGAGTCGATAACTCCACCATCTATATCTTCTTGCACTATCGGCAAGGTTTTAGAGAAGGAGAAGAAAATTCTTGCCTCAAGCAGGGTAGCAAATAAATTGTCATCATCAAAGTCAGGACGGAAAGGTAGGTTGCAAACTGCATCTTCATCTAAGTTGGTTAATGGCAATAAGGTAAGCAAGTTATCTAGAAGTTCCTCCCGCACTGCCAAACCAGTTATTAGGAACAAGGGGCTGGCTAAGAAGAAAGTCAAACAGGATTTGAGTTCTCCAACATGTAGTTCAAGCACATACAATGCAGTCAATGGTGATATAGACCCTAGTAAAGGGAAGTTAATATGTGAGAGATGCCACTGTGCATTGAATAGTGCAACGAAAGACTCAAAGAAGGGTTCTGGATCCCAGTTTAGTGGTCTTGGAACTGCTAGTAACATGGCTAATTCAAAATCTGGTGCTAAAAAATCAGGCATCAATATGGATGGCAAGGCTTCGGATGTTAGAGTAAAAAAGCATACAAGGATACGAGATAAGGGTGAATTTTCTCAAAGCTCAAAAAGTAGTCAAGGCGAGTACAGTAGCAGTACAACAAGTATTATAAGTGATGACAGCAATGGGCATGGATCCAGCAATGGTAACAGACCTCACATGTCGAAAGATGTTAGGTGGGAAGCCATACATCATGCACAAATGCAGCATGGGGTCCTCAGCTTGCGGCATTTCAATCTTTTAAAGAAGCTTGGTTGTGGGGATATTGGAACCGTGTACCTTGCTGAGCTAACTGGCACTAATTGCCTATTTGCCATTAAGGTCATGGACAATGAGTTTCTAGCAACGCGGAAGAAAATGCCTAGAGCCCAAACTGAGAGAGAAATATTGAGAATGCTGGATCATCCATTCCTCCCAACACTTTATGTTCAATTTACTTCAGATAATCTATCGTGTCTTGTCATGGAGTATTGTCCTGGAGGAGATCTTCATGTTCTACGGCAGAAGCAGCTAGGCAGAGTTTTTCCTGAACCTGCGGCAAGGTAAAATTTTAAGCTAGATGTTGTTTGCTGACATTAATTAGACACAACGCGCATAACAGCACTGGAAGGATATGCAAATTTGAGGGACAATGTTTTTCGTATATACTTAGGTTATACTTGTTTGCATATTACTAGAGTTTTGTTAACTAATCTGGAATATGGTCCTTTTCACATTGGTGATTGGTCACTGCATTTTATTGAGTATAATCACTAAAGTATTAATATTCTGTCATGAACATATAGCAACAATTGTATAAATCTCGTATTTGTTTCACTTTTCTATCTTGTGAACTCTTCATCTTTCTCTCCATTCAATGCTACAACTACTAGTTATGTAAAGCAAACATGCAAGTTCAAGTTGGTTTGATTAACTTGATACATACTCTCTAGCAGGAAATATTAGGTCATTCTATAGACTCAGAAAATGCATCAATAATGATGCCAACTTCATTAAGCGACTCCTCCAACTTGTCTTGCCTTTACTTTTATATACACACTACATTTGTATACATCAGTAAACTTTTATAAAGGACTCTCGACCCCCTCTAATGCAATTGTTAATGACTTCAACTTGTCAATTGCAAGTTCTTGGTAATGGAGATCGATTATGGTACAAAAAGTCAAAAAATTAAATATCAGCTTAAAAGTTGTCTGAAATTTACGCTGGTTTTATCCATTGAAAATTGGAAGCCTTGTGAACCTTTTCATGCTCACAAGACTTGCTGTAATTCAACTTGATTTCTAAGCAATGTATGTGTTCACTGGGCAAGTCTCATGATGTGTGTAGTTAATATTTATGTATTCCTTCTCTCATCTGCAGTGTCTAATTTTATCTTATGGGTTTAACTTGCTGAATCTTGAAGCTGGTTCTGCACAAGCAGACATTGATTTCTCGTAGAATTCTTTTCCTAAAACTGTTCTTCTATACTATTTGCAGATTTTATGTTGCTGAGGTCCTCTTAGCTTTGGAGTATCTGCACATGCTTGGAGTTATTTATCGAGATCTAAAACCTGAGAACATTCTTGTTAGGGAAGATGGTCACATTATGCTGACCGACTTTGACCTATCGCTTCGGTGCACGGTCAGTCCAACACTCCTGAAGTCATCATCCTTCAATGCTGACTCGGTGAAAACATCAGGTCCATGTACAGATTCTAGTTGTGCTGAGCCGTTTTGCATTGAACCATCATGTCAAGTTCCATGCTTCAGCCCGAGGTTTTTACCTGCTGCTGCCAAAACAAGGAAGTCAAAACCTGATTTCACAACACAGGTCAGGTCATTGCCCCAGCTCGTTGCTGAGCCCACTGATGCACGATCCAATTCCTTTGTTGGGACTCATGAATATTTGGCTCCCGAGATCATTAAAGAAGAGGGCCATGGAGCTGCAGTAGATTGGTGGACATTCGGTGTTTTTCTCTATGAGCTTCTATATGGTCGAACTCCTTTCAAGGGTTCCAATAATGAAGAAACATTGGTCAATGTGGTATTGCAGGGCCTCAGTTTCCCCGACAGTCCATTTGTTAGTTTCCAAGCAAGGGATCTTATTCGAGGGCTGTTGGTAAAAGAACCCGAAAATCGATTCGGATCAGAGAAAGGGGCTGCCGAAATCAAACAGCACCCGTTCTTCGAGGGGCTAAACTGGGCATTGATCCGTTGTGCAATCCCACCAGAACTCCCCGACTTGTGTGATATGGACATTCCGAGCATGATTGCCCAACAAAACAAGTTCAGGTATTTGGAAAGCAAGTCCACTGGAGAACACCTTGAGTTCGAATTGTTTTAGGGAAAACAAAAAATCGCCAACCTTTGGAAGAGCCAACGCAGAGTTAGGTAACAGCCTTTGATTCCAACATCTTCTCCTTGCTGTAATTAATATTGTAGCGTATAATGTAAATGTGGTCGAGAATATTGTATCAAGGCTTGCTATTTTCATGGCATGAAAGGTCTCGAGTTCAATATTATGTATCAATTTGATACTAGAAAAATGAGTTATCAAAGGAGCTTTTGGGATTATAAAACCTTTGCCTTTCAGTAATGGGAAATAATGACCTCTTCGACAACATTCTGCTGTTCTTCCTTAACAGCCATTGAAACAGGATGCAAGCTTGTCTACTTGGTCTTTTCGACTAAAGCCAGAAAGATTCGCTTCTTTTAACTTAGTGCATAATTTGTGCTTCATTTTCATTCTATTCTTATCGATTTCTTTAAAATTTAGGAGTGTATAAAAATTAGATCCATAATTTTCTCATTCCATCTCTATTAAATACGTTATGTTGTCAAATCGAGTATAGTTTAATTGGTTAAAAGTATGTATCTTTAACTAAGAGAACTAAAAAAAAGTTAGGTTTGTATATTCTCCATAAAAAAGGGTATATTTTCTCTTAAAAACAAAGAAATTTTAGTTTTAGCGTTCAACTATTGATGGTGCCAAAATCATGGATTAATGTAATTACTCATTAGTTTAAAAAGAAAATATTAATTTTACCCTATTATTTAATTCGATCAATCAATTTTAACCTTGAAAAAAAAATGCATTTTGGTACTAAACTTTGGAAGAAATCAGTAAATATAAAAAAGGTGATAACTTAGTCACAAATTTTTAGTTTCTAATGGAAGGTATCAGTAGCATGACTATTGAATCTTAACTTTAAAGTTTTTTTTTTTTTTGAATTCAACATTTGTAAGTTGTAAGCGTAAGGGATCAACCATCGACTTTTACAATAATTGTATATGCCGTTATCCACTTAACTATACTTAAACCGACGTTAAAGTAAAAGTTCAACCTTTTTTTTAAGTGTCGGAATGAAAATCCAAAAATCTGCAATTCCCTTCAGGCGCCGCCTCCCCCCAATTTAGATCTGAACCTCGTCTCTCTCTCTTCTCGCCTTCATTTCCCCGTTTTCATTTTTCAATCATTTCTCTCACGATCTCATCTCCTTTACCCTACGTCTGATTTTATAATTTTCAGCCTCTCTTCTCACCACGTCAGTTTTCTCTCCTTTAAATCTCTCTCAGCTCCTCTCCGATCCGCTCGTCGTTCGTTCGCTCGCTCTCTCACGGCCTCAAATTCTTTCGGATTCTGCCATACAGAGTCTTCAATCACCCACTCACAAGGATATTTTCCGGGTAACTCCCTTTCTTTCTCTTTTTGGTCGTGCTCCCTTATATTAGGGTTTTTGGCTTTTGGGGGTTTCCGCATGGTTATGTGTAGGAACAGAATAGAAAGAGAAGATAAACGAAAAAGGGTGTCCGAGTGAAGTAGAAGCTGGACATGATGCTGTCATATAAAAACATGGGAGTTGGAGACAAAGTTCTAATTGAAGTTTCAATCTTAGTGCATTTTGGTTGCTGTACTTAATTTGCTTGCGTGCATGCAGCATGTCTTGTTGGTTTTACGACTCATTTGGAAAAATTTTAAACTTGATTGTCGTGTTTTATTGCGAAATTTGCAGTAAAAAATGCCCAAGATCAAGACAAACCGTGTCAAGTATCCGGAGGGATGGGAGTTGATTGAGCCAACTCTCCGAGAATTGCAAGCTAAGATGAGAGAAGGTCTCTTTACCTTACATTTCTATATCTTTGTTAATTTTTTTCGTTTCTCTTCACTGGGGTTTATGGCTCTGTTGTTGGTTTACTCTTTCTTAAGCGTTTTATTTTTGATGATTGCAGCCGAAAATGACCCACATGATGGTAAGAGAAAATGTGAGACGTTGTGGCCTATATTCAAAATAGCACATCAGAAAAGCCGATATATCTTTGATCTCTATCATCGAAGGAAGGAAATATCGAAGGAATTATATGAATTCTGTTTGGACCAAGGCTATGCAGATCGAAACTTAATTGTAAAATGGAAGAAGGTTTTTTTCTGCCTCTCTTATGTTATCTGGTTCTCAGGAGTTATCACGTTATGACCCTTTCAAAGTGAACATAAAATGTGACTCCATGTATTTTCTGCTTGTTCTATCTTGGTTCTTCAACCTTTAAACGATAAACCTCATAAGCAAACCGTTTAGTCATTATTAATTTTCCATAAATCATTTAACATAAGCTTGACATGATATGCATTTTGTTGATTTGCTGAAGAGTTGATGTCGACATAGGCTGAGTGTTTGAAGTCGTGTATAGTTGTTAAATTGGTTGCTTTCTTTATTAAAAAAGTCACATAAAAGGACTAAAACAGAAAATTTTGGAAGTTATATGGTTTTGAAAAAATAAGTATGAAGTAACCAAATAACATTTAAACCAGAATTTTGGGAAGAAATGTTGCAAGTTAAATCAGTGCTTTTTAAGTGTTAGGTGCGTAGTGATGCATTAGTATTCTAGAATATACAATGCGAGGCCCAAAAAAAAAAGAAGGGTATTGTGAAGGATGGGACAGTGAGAAATTAAAGAAATGGGGGGGGGGGGGTGTTATTTAAGAAACTTTTTGAGGAAATAGGCATCCTAGCCAAAAATTTGAAAAACCAGGGCCTTTTCTTCATTAGTTGAAAGAAATAGAGGTCAGTACAGGAAAAGAAAGGCACACAGCACCGCAACTAGGTGCCTTTTTTACAAGGGTTGGGATGAATGTACATAATCAACAGTTTGTATGACTTTGAATCAACCAATATCAGTAGAGTACCGGCGGGTGATATGATTTGCCTTCTCAAATTTTCTAAGGGAAAGCATGGATCATATATGTTTCTGCCTTGATTTCACTGTTGTAAGCTTGCACCTCTTTCTTTCCCTGGAATTGTTCAAGTCTAGTTTACTTCACTGCTTCTTTTGTGCAGCCTGGTTATGAGCGTTTGTGTTGTCTGAGATGCATGCAACCCCGGGATCATAACTTTGCGACGACATGCGTGTGCCGGGTTCCCAAGCACCTGAGGGAGGAGAAGGTTATCGAGTGCGTGCATTGTGGTTGCAGGGGCTGTGCGAGTGGAGATTGATATCTTCTCCTCTGAGTTTGTCTCTCTGATCATTACTACAGACGCTTTGACAAGGTTCAAACTCTCGAGTTACTTTGGTAAAAGCTCTAATTGTAACTTTTGCACTCTGTACTTACTCTGTTCATACTCATTGAGTCGCTAATATCTGGGAAATGGAATGATGGTTCGTATGAATATTTACTTTCCCTTGGGCATAGGAGAGAGCAAATTTTGCTTGCATCAACAATCTGGATTGCTTTAATTGAATCATTGTAGTTTTGCCGTGTAATGATATAATCTCCTGCAAACTACAAGTATATGATATTGAATCAAGATATGTTATTACTTTACCTTTTTCTTATCAAATCAAGAAAGCCCGTAGAATTCGATATCACCCCAGTACTCTAAATACAAAATATTTCTGAAACATGAGTTTCTTATAATTTGTGTACTTTAGTCGGATTATTATTGAAATATCATCAATACTTCGATCAGTAAATAGAGTACGAAGTCCTTGTCTTTTTTTTTTTGAAACATACGAGGTCCTTAGACTTGGACTTGGTAAGATTAACACTAAATTGATAGCGTTTTTGGAAGTTGAAGTCCCTTTGCTTTTGGCGTGGACACGTCAAAAATGGTCTTTTCTTAACATTCTTAACTCAATGCACCATATGACCTCCAAGCTGCCGGCCCTTCTTAATTTGTTGCACTTTATTCAACTCTACAATAATTGAAGAACAACGAAAAGATTCATATCTAAATGACAAATGTGACAACATTTCTCCCATAGAATTTACCCAAATTTTGTACACTCGAAATTTTGTATGTGATTATGATGCTTAGAAATATAAAATGTTTATATTTGGTTTCATTTAGAATATTTGTTTGCAGAGATGAAGGAGGTGAGAAATGAGATGAAGAACTCTAGTCTTCCTTTTAAGTTTGAGGAAAGGAACAGAGAATAAATTCTCTCTACTTTCAAATTAAAACTATCCTTGCACTCTAATCTCGATCCTAATATCATATATAGATATAAATTCAACTAAATTTTATTTTATTAATTAAATGTATCAACTTTTTCTTTTTGATAAAGTATTAGCTAATATATTAATTCATATATGAAAAAAATTGTACACGTGTGTTCGTGCATGCATATATATTAATATTATGGACAAAAATTACATTCACCTACTCAATATTAAACATTTACATGAACAAACAAAAGTGATTAGTTAATTTTTTTTTCCTCTAAAATTGTTTTAAATATTTTGAAATAGGAAAATTTAATAATTTTTTTTGAATGGCATTTAAATAATCATTAAGTCACATATACGTATTAGTAGTTTTCATTGAAATAAATAGGATGTCAAGTTGTTAAAAAGATGACAAAAAAATTAATTGAAAAAAATACTTAATGTTCTTCTGATAAGTTTTTAAAAAAAAATGCTCCTGATGTCCACCGTTAATCGATTGTGATTTCTTAATTGTATAATATTTGTGGTAATCATAGAACTTACCAACTTTTTAATTATTTAAGAAGTCAAAGTTTGAAATTTTCACAAATATGGACAAGTCTCCCTGCCCTCACGGGCATATTTTAGTCTAAAACGAATCTTCAGTTCCAATATTTGACTTGGTCATATTAACATTTTACAATCTCTAAAATAGCCACGATTTTCTTTAGTTCGGCCTTTAATTTATCATAATTATTGTTTATTATTATTATTATTATCATTATTAATATATGACTGTAATCAACGCCAAAGTTGAGTTGAGGCAACCGGCTTAAATTATCGGTTATATTAAAATATCGTTTCAAATCAAATTTTCAAACGTGAATTTTTGTGGATTGGAAGTTTCATTTCTGTTGGTAAGGTCTAAACATGGTATCGCTCCAAATTTTTTTGATAATATTTTCATTTATATTTTATATTTTTAAAATTTTTAATTTTAGCACTTTCTTAATATTTTATTTTGGTACTAAACTTTTAGGCATATTTTTCATGGTAATTCCTCCCTAAACATATTATCTCTAATTAACTTCTCTTACTATTTTTTTTTCTTGCTAATTTGTTCTAACTGCCAAATTCAATCGCATTCAATTTTTCTCATAAACTTTGTTATGAGCTTACATAAAGTGGGAATTTGTTGGAAGCTCTTCCAAATTAATTTCAACTTATAAAGTGATGGAAATCTACTTTTCAAAGAGAATGGAGATGCTATTTCTGCCTTTTACCCCTTTCATCACATGAAACTTAATTAATTTTTAACATTAATATGCCCTTAATTTATTAAGTTCGAATATTAGAAAATTAATTTAGCATCTCTAGAGTAATTCAAAAGAAAATGACAATTTTTAAAATGGAATTGATTGCTTGATAACTTAATCTTCTCCCAATGTATAAGAACCTTATATGGCTTGGTCTATGCCTTTCCAACTTAATTAATTTGGTCCCTTTCTAGAAGGTGGATAAATTATTTGTTTAAACATAAGATTTTTTAAATGCAATCAATACAGCACGACGCTTGATTCGTGACTCTAATTGAAATTTAAATAAATATAATAAAATTAAATATTTTTTTTTTCCAAATTTGAATGGTTAGATATGCTATAGAACACTTTTTTTTTATTAATTTATTTTTTATTCTAGAAGGTCAAACACTTAACAGAAGAACATATTGTTCTTAAATTTTGAATTAAATTACAAATTGCTACTTTTTTTTAATTGAAACTTCACCTTTTTCATTCCTTTTTCCACCTAATTTTTTCGAAATAAATGAGTATTTCTCTCCTTCTCTCTCTCATTCTTTTTTCCTAGAATCATATTATCCGTTGCGAAAAAAAAAATTATTGGATTTTTTTGGGCATAATTAAACATAAAAAGAATCCATGTGAAATAATGGAAGAAACCTTTTTTTTTTCCGAAGAGGATGCAAGAAACTTTAATTAGAAAAATAAGATGTGAATTATTCAAAGGGATATTTTTATAATGAAAATAATATATGATTATATATAAAAAAAAGGATAATGTATAGATGCTATAGAAGAAAAGTAGGGTTTAAGAATCCATTCCACCATATTAATAGTAAACCAATTAATATCATTATTAATGATGATTGATTAAAAAATTGATCGATATTAACCATGTTTTCGTACAACTTGAAACTTTTTTGGAGAAAAATATGGATTCGTTAATATGAGCCATTTTTCAAATAGACCATTTTATTAGATTTAATTATCAAATCAT
>JAOANK020000081.1:1023437-1037519 GCA_026257165.2 Telfairia occidentalis
TGTATTTTTTATTCTTGTTACATTATAATGAATAAGGCATTTATTATAATCAATAAATTTATAACACCAACCTTCATTTTTTTAACTTTAATTAGTTTCAATTTCATCCTCGAGTGACACCACTACTTCCAGTTCCAGCGACACCCGTTCCCCACCACCCAACACCTGCCATTTTCATGCCCTCCCCTCTTTTTCTTCTTATTCCATCATTCTCTTTGCCTCCCAAATTTGAAAAAAAATCCGAATCTGAATTTCGGCGGCTTCAATCTTAGTTGGAAATGCTAACAAAGTTCACATTGACAAATACAAGAAAGAAGATCATAGTATATAAGTGAAAGACAACAACTTTATTGATATGAGATCTTTTGCTGAAACAAAAAATAAAGCTATGTCCCAGTCTTAAGGTGGAGGGGTTGAATTAGGGAAAGAAAAAGGGAGAACCTTGATGCTCCTAGCAAATAGGAGAGAGAGAAAGAAATATTTTTTTTTTAAATTTTGCCCCATCATAATAAAAAAAGCCGCATCATTTTTCTGTTGAGAAGTTAACAAAAAAAATAAAATAAAATGAGATTAAAAGGAAACATTATTGAAACCTTAGAAAAGATATGATTTTAAAATCTAAAGAACAAATAAAAAGGAAACTCAAAATTGGGACCAAAAAAGTGTTTTTCTCAACCTTATTTCATGTACTGAGAAAATATTTTCAATAACACGTCTATCCAAAAATAATTTTAATGATCTAAAAAAAAAATCCAAAAATTTATCATCAAAATATTGTTAATGTCGTTGAAAAGAAATTTTGATTTTAAATTAAGATATTTATAGACAAACTAAAATGCTTGTTATGAAAAAGGAGAAAACAATAGATACTGGTAAATATGTCATAACAACAACTGAATAGTGGGATAAATATCATTCAAATAATTTCTCCACAAAATTGTCTTTTTCTGAAAGAGAGATTATCATTTGTGAAGGTTGAAAACATATGTTGCTAAGAACATTATGGTTACATTCTAGCTTTTTTAAAACGATTATTATATTTAAGCTGATACCCATACCCCCTTGTTTAAACTCCAAAAAAAAAAACGATGCGTAATTGTTGTAATTGTGACGTAAAAATGCAGGATGACTCTTCTTCTGGGTCCTCCAAGTTCTGGAAAAACAACATTGCTGCTTGCATTTGCAGGAAAACTGGAAAATAACTTGAAGGTTTGTTTTCAAATTCACAGTTTTCAAATATTATTGTATAAAGAAAAAGAAAAAGAAGTAAAAATCCGATTATGAACAGGAAACGGGGAGAATCACCTACTGTGGACATGAGTTTAAGGAGTTTGTTCCTCAGAGGACATCTGCATATATTAGCCAACACGATCTTCACAACTGGGAAATGACAGTGAGGGAGACATTTGATTTCTCAGGAAGATGCCAAGGAGTTGGAACCAGGTACGAAATGTTAGAAGAACTTTCGAGAAGAGAAAAAGAAGCTGGAATCAAACCGGACCCTGAAATTGATGCCTTCATGAAAGCCATTTCAGTTTCCGGCCAAAGAACCAACTTGTTCACTGACTATGTTCTCAAGGTTTTGTTTCCTTCCTTTTTACTTAGTGAGCGTCAAAGTTCTTTTCTTTTTCCTTTTGCACGAAGCTGAATCTTAAGCATCTTTTGCAGATATTGGGATTGGATATTTGTGCTGATATTATTGTTGGTAATGAGATGAGGAGGGGGATTTCTGGGGGACAGAGAAAGCGTGTAACTACTGGTATGTTTCTTGTACAGGATGAAAACTTTCTTTTTAAGAAAGCCTTTTGCTGGGTTTGCTGGGATTGCAAATGAGATTGATTTTTACTTCTTGTTATTTTTTGAAATTTGGTAGGGGAAATGTTGGTTGGACCAGCAAAGGCACTATTTATGGATGAAATATCAACTGGCTTAGACAGCTCCACAACTTTTCAGATATGCAAATATATGAGGCAAATGGTTCACGTAATGGATGTTACAATGATCATTTCTTTGCTACAGCCAGCTCCAGAAACCTTTCGACTTTTTGATGATGTAATTTTACTTTCAGAGGGTGAGATTGTGTACCAAGGGCCGTGTGATAACGTCCTCGAATTCTTTGAATTCATGGGTTTCAAGTGCCCAGAAAGGAAAGGAGTAGCTGACTTTCTGCAAGAAGTCACATCCAAAAAGGACCAAGAACAATATTGGTCTAGAAAGAGTTCTCCTTACAAATACGTTTCTGTTTCTGAATTTATACAGGGCTTCAAAAAATTCCACGTCGGCCAACGTCTTAACACAGAGCTCAGCGTTCCTTTTGACAAAAGGAATACCCATCCAGCTGCATTGGTCACCAAAAAGTATGGTTTGTCCTATTGGGAGCTATTTAAGGCTTGTTTTTCAAGGGAGTGGCTTTTGATGAAGCGTAACTCATTCATCTATGTGTTCAAGACAGTCCAGATAACTATTATGTCTTTAATTACAATGACGGTGTTCTTCAGGACAGAAATGCAAGTGGGTACTGTGGAAGGTGGTGGAAAATTTTTTGGAGCTCTGTTCTTTAGCTTAATCAATATGATGTTTAATGGAATGGCAGAACTAGCCCTGACTATTGCCAGGCTGCCTGTCTTCTATAAGCAGAGGGATTCTTTGTTTTTCCCTGCTTTGGCTTTTGGGTTACCCATTTGGGTACTCAGAATTCCTTTATCAATAATGGAATCAGGCATTTGGATTGCTCTTACATACTACACAATTGGGTTTGCTCCGGCTGCTAGCAGGTATTTTGAACCTACATCTGATATTCAATATTTGAATTGTAATAATTTTGGAGGACTGTCAAACTTTCAACTATTTTAAAAGAACTTCCTTTTGTTATTTTGTAGGTTTTTCCGACAATTCTTAGCATACTTTGGAATCCATCAGATGGCTCTGTCTCTCTTTCGATTCATCGCTGCAGCTGGAAGAGTACAAGTTATTGCAAATACTATGGGAAGTTTCACTCTACTAATGGTCTTTGTATTAGGTGGTTTCATCATTGCCAGAGGTAAGTAGATTAAACCCTCTTGTCCTTTAACTGCTTACCTTCAACCCTCACCCACATGCCACGATCTCTTTGTGAATACACCAAGTGGACTTGAATGAATCTCAACTTCTTCCTAGTTTGGATATTAGTACGACTTAAAACATTTTTTATGCCTGCAGGTGACATAGAGCCATGGATGATATGGGGCTACTACATATCCCCTATGATGTATGGACAAAATGCTATAGTGATCAATGAATTCTTAGACGATAGATGGAATAAGGTATGATGTGATGATGATTCAAATATAAATATAATGTTTTCAAAATCTTAACTGAATTTCATAAAAAAGTGATTAGCTCCCAAAGCTCTAACTCAATAAGTATTGGCTTGATGCAGCCTTCTACAGATACCAGATTAAATGGAACTACAGTTGGGAAGATTCTCCTTTCTTCAAGAGACTTTTATGATACCAATAAAATGTATTGGGTTTGTATTGCAGCACTATTTGGGTTCTCTCTTCTTTTCAACCTGTTATTCATCATGGCATTGACCTTTCTCAACCGTAAGTTGAATCATCCTGTTCCTATTAAGAATTATTTGTGAAATCCAAACTTGTTTGTAGTGACTAACCAGTATTTTCCTTGCCATACCAATTTCAGCTTTAGGCGATTCAAGAGCTGCCGTAGCTGATGAGGCAAATGATAAGAAAAATCCATATTCTGCATCCAGAGGTATGAAAAATCCTTCCATTGAGGAATTATTTTGGGGTATAGTCTTGTCTGAATGTTGTGATGAATTTCAGGTATTCAAATGCAAACGATAAAGTCTTCCAATGTGGCAAATAATTCAAATAGTCAAGCAAAGAAGGGAATGGTTTTGCCCTTCCAGCCCCTTTCACTTGCATTTAACCATGTCAACTACTACGTGGATATGCCGGCGGTAAGTTACTCATTCTTACTATTATATTCTCAAAAGTCCATGTGAATGAACTGTTTAGTTCAAAGCATATTTATGGACTGCAGGCAACTTGAACTCATTGTTTTCTTTGAAAGTTAATGGAGTTTCTAGAGCTTTCCAATAATACTACTTCCTTCTATCAATATTTGTCATCATCAGGAAATGAAGAGTCAAGGGGTTGACGAAGACCGTCTTCAATTACTTCGAGATGTCAGTGGAGCTTTCAGACCTGGTGTCTTGACAGCACTAGTAGGTGTAAGTGGGGCTGGAAAGACCACTCTAATGGACGTCTTAGCTGGAAGAAAGACAGGAGGATACATTGAAGGAAGCATCAATATATCTGGTTACCCGAAGAACCAAGAAACATTTGCTCGGGTTTCTGGTTACTGCGAACAAAATGACATTCATTCACCACATCTTAATGTCTACGAATCAGTGCTGTATTCAGCATGGCTTCGCCTTCCTTCGAGTGTCAACACAACTACAAGAAAGGTTTGTTAGCCTTCTAGATATCATCATCATCAACTTCTGGAATTCAAATATCTCCATCTGGCTCAAGTATTTGAACAACCAAACAGTTCCATTGCCTGAATTTTGTCAATTCTTATATTTCTCTATCTTTGTTATAGATGTTTGTTGAAGAAGTCATGGAACTGGTGGAGCTTAACCCTCTTAGAAATGCTTTAGTTGGACTTCCTGGGATAGATGGTCTTTCAACAGAACAGAGGAAGAGGTTAACTATAGCTGTAGAGCTGGTGGCCAACCCATCTATCATCTTCATGGATGAACCAACATCTGGTCTTGATGCTAGAGCTGCAGCTATTGTTATGAGAACTGTGAGAAACACAGTCGATACTGGGAGAACTGTGGTCTGCACAATTCACCAGCCCAGCATAGATATTTTTGAATCTTTTGATGAGGTATTGCTACAATTTGGTTTTATATATGACCATTAGTTTGCTTTCAAAAATGAAATTAACCTATGATAGTTTGATCTTGTTTCCACGCATTACACAGCTATTGTTGATGAAGCGAGGTGGACAAGTTGTTTATGCTGGATCTCTCGGTCACCATTCACACAGGCTTGTCGAATATTTTGAAGTGAGAACATGTTTAAGAAATTATTAGTCAACTACCGTATTTTCTAAAAAACTAAAAACAAACTTGTTCTTGAATGGGGCCTAAGTGTAACGCTTTTTTTTTACTGCAACAGAGCGTTCCGGGGGTTCAAAGGATTGAAGATGGCTACAATCCTGCAACTTGGATGCTTGAGGTTACAGCTTCATCTGTTGAGACTCAACTTGATGTGGATTTTGCAGAAATTTATGCCAACTCTGCACTTTATCAGTACGCTTCACTTGAATTCAACTCTCACTTGCTTTTCATAATTGTTTCATGTTTGACTAATCGTCTAGGATTCTCATGATCATCATTCTCACTGTTTCTGTTTATATTCTTCAGGAGAAACCAAGAACTTATCAAAGAACTTAGTACCCCGGCTGCAGGATCTGAGGACCTCCAGTTCCCAACCAAGTACTCCCAATCATTCAACGTTCAATTCAAAGCTTGTTTCTGGAAATGGGCTCGATCGTACTGGAGAAACCCTCGATACAACGTTGTGCGGTTCTGCATGACAACAGTTATTGGCCTACTGTTCGGCCTTATCTTCTGGAAGAAAGGAGAAAAAACGTATGTATCAAAATTTATCATCACATTTTCTATTTACTAAACTTCCAGAGGTCGGTGTTACTCACTAACTACATTATTACTTATCAACAGGGATAAAGAACAAGACCTTCGGAACTTTTTGGGTGCCATGTATGCCGCTATTCTTTTCCTCGGAGCCAGTAATGCTGCTGCAGTACAACCAGTCGTGACCATAGAGAGAACTGTTTTCTACCGTGAAAGAGCCGCGGGCATGTATTCTCCATTGCCTTATGCATTTTCACAGGTAACAAATAAGGTCGTCTTTTCTTTCGATAGTACTGTTCTGAACTATGGAAGTGCTTGGCTGACAGTATGGAACTCCCTCATTCTGCAGGTGACCATGGAGGCAATCTACAATGCAATTCAAACACTGATTTACTCTCTTCTACTTTTCTCCATGATGGGGTTCCAGTGGAAGGCCTCAAATTTCCTATGGTTCTATTACTTCATTCTGATGTGCTTCCTCTACTTCACAATGTACGGGATGATGATTGTTGCACTTACTCCAGGCCCCCAAATTGCAGCCATAGCCATGTCCTTCTTCCTTAGTTTTTGGAACTTGTTCTCCGGATTCATGGTTCCAAGAACGGTGAGTGAATTTGCATATTCTACAGCACATTAGTTTCCAAACAAATCTGTAATACATGCCACAGCAATACAGTTCCATTGATTTTTCCTTGGTAGAAAGTTGAATGAACTAATTTTGACATCAAATGCAGCAAATCCCAATCTGGTGGAGGTGGTATTACTGGCTGTCTCCAATTGCTTGGACAATCAATGGCCTGGTGACATCTCAAGTAGGAAACAAAGGAGGTACTGTTGCAGTAGCTGGGCAAGGGGAGATCTTATTGAAAACCTTCCTCAAAGATACATTTGGGTATGAGTATGACTTCCTCCCATACATCGCTTTGGCTCACTTTGGCTGGGTCTTCATCTACTTCTTTGTGTTTGCTTATAGCATGAAGTTCCTCAACTTCCAAAAAAGATGACTTTTTATCATTAGAAAACTTGAAACTAGTTTCAATTGGGGAAACCAAATGGGTTGCCTCTCTATTCTTTACATATATTTTTCAACGCTCTGAGGGTTTGAGTTTGAAGTATACATAGTTGTAGATTTGTTTTCACTTTAGAAATAATCAGTGTATTGATGTTAAGTAAATATGGAAATATCTTTTGAGTTGGCCTGGATTGATTGATTCATAACTATATACTACTATTACTATTAAAGGTACTTTAGCCTTAGGCTACGCACATGTAATATATGAAAGATAAAAATGGTAAATTTGCCGTGAATTCAAACATAATTCCGTGGATAAAGTACATATCATCATCACTTGAACTAAAAAAAAAATTGAAGTAATTTTGTTATTATTGTTTTTGTTTTAATCTATCAACCTTTTCATTAAATTACTAATATATTAAATATTTTTTAATTTAAATCAATAAATAATAAAAATATTTAAATTGGAAAAAAAATCTATATATAATGTATTTTATAACATTTTTTAAAAAAATACTCTAAAGAACAATAAAAATAAAATTATGAATAAAGATATTTTTCTGCAAGGGAGTTCTGATTCTTAAGAGGAGATTCTTCATCCTTAACTTTGATTCTTTTATTGTAGAGTGAAGACAAAGATCAAATATTCCTATAAAATGAAGAGGATTACATTTTTGACTTAATCTTGCGCACCAGTCCTATTAAAAAGTAAAATAAAAAATAAAGGGAATAATAGACAACTCAAAAAAGAGAGGAAGAGGGAGAAAAACAAAGAGAGAGAGAGACGGAGAAAAAGCCAGAGAATTTAATCATCACTCAAAAAAATAAGAAAAAATAAAAGAAGAGAATAAAAAATAGGCATAAAGCAAATGGGAAATCATTGGGTTGAAGACATGAATCAACCAAACATGGGAAAAGGTGAAAAGTTGGTCCTGTTCTGCTGCTCCTCGCTGTTTACTTTTGACTCTTCTTCATCCTCCTCCCGCAAAAGTGGTGCCGGCCCGGCCACCCACCGCCGGTCGCCGACAGAGGTTTTTGCCGGACAAGTGGCGGCGCTGTTCCCTCTACTTTACACGTCTCTGGTTACAACTTATGGGCTAAATTACCATGAGGTAAGAAATTGTGTTAATTAATAGATTTTTTTGGAAGTGTTTAGTAAGTTAATAGGTTTGTGAATTTATGAATTTAAATAAAAATGTCGAATAAGTTAGGAATATTCAATATTAAAAGTTTAAGAATTTAGTTAATATAATATTCAAATTTCAAAAATATGTTAGACACATTTAAAGTTAAAATAAAAAGATTTATCAAATCTAAAATTGAAAATTTAACAACTTGTCAAAACTCTTTTTAATATCATAAATTTCACATCTAAATCAAAAAATATATATACATTTTTAGAAATCGTGGTACATTGAGGAATTTTGTAAAAAAAATATAAAAAATATAAAAATTATGGTCTATAATTATCCCATGTCAACTTAACAAGATATGCTACACTATACTAAAAATTAGATTTAGAATGACTGTCATTTTGTAGAAACAGTTGATAAGTACAAATATATCATTAAAAAAATACAACATTGTACGGATAAAAACTTTGTATTAATTTCGATTTTACCGAACTGTGAAAATAGTTTTAAATAATTTCTCGTCTCGGTTGACTATTAGGTGGCCAATAGAAAGATCATATGATAGTCAAGTTGATCACCAAACTTTATTGATTGACAATTTCTCTCTTCTTTTTTCTCTAACTAAAATTTTTGAAAATCATGCTTATGAAATTAAATTTAAACAAGGGACCAAATTCTATTTTAGGACTATTTTGTATATTTTGCTTATTTTTAATTAGTCCTAATCTGTTCAATTTTGGTAGTGATGGTTCTAAATATTTTATTTTAGTCCTTACATTTTTTAACATCAAAATACGTGGGCACATTCACATGACGTCACATTAATTCATCATGATAGAAACCAATAGGAGAAAAAGTATTAAAACAAAAAACAAAAACGAGAAGTAGAAAAAAAAAACATAAATGACAAAATAGTGTATAAAATTGTAATTTCGCGACATTTGTTAACATCAAAATATTGCATTGATTGCAATATGACGTAAGAGTGGTCCTATATTAAAATATGGTACGCAATAAATAACACAACCTTGATGGACCGCAGTTAGCAAATGAAGTTGACTTCTAACATTTAAAATTCATAAGATAGGATATAGGAAAATTTCCTAACCAGCCACGTCTACATCATTTAAAAATAATATAAAGTATAGTGGCATTAAATAATTATTTATGATCACATTGAATATAATCAATGGGTTAAGATATCGTTCATTTCGATCTCGTTCCCCATTTTAAGACTAACAAAAAAAAAAACCATTGTTCTCTTACTACTTTTTTTTTTAGCTCTATAATATATGAGGATGAAAATTTGACTAATAACTTTTTGACCGAAAATGTATGTCTTAACTATTATATTTCTTACTACATGTTTAACTTCAACAGATAAAATTTAGAAAATAAAAAATAAAAAATTACACTTAAATTTGTCTAAGTTGTATCAATTTTATCAAATTAGACCATAAACTTAGATAAATATTGTAATTTTTACTCTTACTTCAATTTTTGTCAATTCACCCACGAATTTGAACAAAAAGTAATATAGAAATTCTCTTAAACTCACTAATTTCAATAAAATCAAGAGTATTGCATAAAATTAAAATTGATTAATGAAAAAAATTAACCATTCAGTAATAATTTGCCAAACAGTAAAAAATTTCAACAAAAATTTAAATATCGTTTTTCTTCGAAATTCTATCAATTTTATATCATACTTATATATTATAATTCATTGAATGCGCATGAGATGCAATTGATACAACTTGATAAGTTCAAAGATAAAAACTTATTAGTTTTACCTAATTAATTAAATTGAAATAGGTATATTGTGGCCAAATCTTTGGTCATGAGTTTGAATCTTCGTCCGGTACATTATTGAAATAAATAAATAAATAAATAAAGTGGTGGTGTGGGGTTTATTTTTCGGTAATTAAAAGTGTGTTGTGCCGTGCTAATCGGATCCAAGGGTCAGAATTTGAAGATGGGGAGAGGCGATTGTAATTTGGAAAAGCAAAAGAAAGAAAAAGCAGCAGCCGAAGAAAGGAAAGGGGACTGATTCCTTGATTAGCAGAAACAACAAAAGGGCTTCTTACCACTTTCCTTCGATTTCTAAAACATGAAGAGAGAGATGCAGACCGAGGAAAATCAGCTGCTGTTACAGAATTCTGGAAATTTGAGCTTCAGTAGTAAAGAAGATGAAGAGATGTCCAAATCGGCGCTGTCGGCTTTTAGGGAAAAGGAAGAGGAGATCGAGCGGATGAGGACCGAAGTTCACCACAAACTCCAACTTCGACTCGGCCGAGTCGAGGAAGAAACCAGGCGTTTGGCCACCCTTCGAGAGGTCTCTTCTTTGACCTAATTTTTCTTCTGAATTTCATCAACCAATTTCCCTTCTTCCAACTCTGACTGCTATTTTCTCTTTTACGATCTGAGCAAATTTTTTTCCTTCTACTTTTCGAAATTCGTACGGTTTCTCTCTCTCTTTGAAAATCTCAACGCAACAGAAAAAGCCCTGACCTGAGAAATGTCAAAATTCAACCCCTACCCCTAGATCCATCCTACTTTTTTTTTTTTTCTTCCAGGGGGAGTATATGAGGAAACTCTGTTTTCGTTACAAATTTTAGGTTAAATTGTTCTAATTTCTAAATTCATCTTCATCATGTGGTTTTCTCTTATCCTCCTGAAATTTCAAGAAGCCCCGAATCATTAACTTTAAGAATAGTTCTATGGAATGGTGAGCAGGAGCTTGAAGCAATAGGGGATCCAATGAGGAAGGAAATTGCACAAATTCGTAAGAAAATCGATGCCCTAAACAAGGAAATAAAGCCTCTTGGACAGGCATGCCAAAAGAAGGTACTCTTTTTAAAGTTCTAGAATCTCTATTTTTTTTTCTTTTTCTTTTTCTCTCTCGAATTTTGAGTTGGTAATTTTATTTTCTGAAATATTTATAGATTCGGTCATTTGTAAAATGTTAATAATAGGACCATTTATAAATTCGTATTTTGTAGATGAATAATTTTTTTGTTCTCTTACGTAAGTGGTGTCCATGAAAATAAACTAAAAAAAATACTAACCAAACATATCTTGATTTCTTTTTCTAAAAGAAAATGGAAAATGGTTTTAGGAATAATTTCTCAAACGTACCTTGGTCAAAACAATTGTTTTCTAAATAGTCTTTTTATTATTGGTTTAAAAAATGTTTTAAAAAATTCGATCGGATGACTCGTATTTTTTGTTTTTAGAGAATGATGGGACGATTTGTAAGTGTTGATGTTATTGTGAACATTGAGATTTAATGATTATTTTTTTAGAAAGAATAAAAACTTTATTTACTCTAAAAATCATCTCATCAATGGAAAATGCGGTAATAGAAAATCAAAAGAAAAAATGCAACTTCAAAAACATTTAGCCAAATATATTTTTATCAAATTTCAATTTCTAAAATAGCGGATTATTATGAAAGTAATTCCGAAACCAGCCATAAGTTTTTTTTAAAAAAAGTTGTCATATAGTGGGTCTTATTTTCTTTATCTTGTTCATCTTTTAAAATCTTATTTATTTATTTATAAGGACCAAAAAAAAAAGAAAAAAGAATGGAAAACTAGTTTAATAATTTTTAATATTTGGCCATAATATTAAAATACTCTCAATATTAGATCACAAAACAAACAAATTTGTTAGTGAAAATTATAGAGAACTAAAAATAAAATAAGTATGCAAGAAGACGTTATACTTTACTGTAGCATATGAATGAACTTTAATGTAATAATGGATGAAAAATGGTTTGTGTGACAGGAGAAAGAACACAAAGATGCACTTGATGCTTTTAATGAAAAGAACAATGAGAAAGTACAGTTAATATCAAAACTAATGGAGGTTAGTTTTGTAAATTGCCTACTCTCTCTCTCTCTCTCTCTCTAAACCTTGTTTGGGACATTTTAAAATTGAGATTTTGTGTTCCAATTTAATGTCAGATGGTTGGTGAAAGTGAAAGGCTAAGGCTGAAGAGGTTGGAAGAACTGAGTAAACATGTGGATAATAATACTTCCTAATTTAATTCCTCAATTCTTCACTCATGTAAGTTTTCTTAATTTGTCTTACAATTATAATGTGCTACTTTTTACTCTCTCTTTAAATGTTCTATATTAATTAAATTAGAGGGAGGGATGTTTCTTTTGAAATGATTTTTAGACGTAATTTAACTTCAGGAACTAAATAAAAATTACATTGGATAAAATATATACGTCAACTTTAAATTTAATTTTTTTTTATTTACGTTCTTATGAGAATTAAGGACAACTTCCAAAATAAATTTAAATGAGTATCACACTGTTATGTTATCGAAAGACTATTATTGTTTCAAAAACAATTATCTTTTTTTTCTTTTTTTTAGCAAATTTAAATTTGAAAGTGGATTAGGAATATATATTTGAAAAGCATGTTGGTTATGCTCGAAAATACATGTCTTAACCAGTTGAACTATGTTCAGGTTGACACATAAATATTACTTTGATTAATTTCATAAATAGGTAGATGTATTATTAATATTTCAATTAATCATCAATTTATCCAAATCAATGGCTATCAGGTAAATTAAAAATTTGCCAAGTATTATTAGGGAAAAGATCAATTTTGACCTTAAACTTAGTAACCTATATCAAATTTTACCTTCATCTTTCATGTTCATCAAATTGTATCTCAAACTTAGACAAGTGTTACAATCTTCACCTTAAACTTGAAAATGTGTTCGAATTTTTATCTTAGGATAAGTTCTCGTTTGAAAATTTGATAAAACAAGAATTTTGTGTTCAATGAATTATAAAGCATACGTCTCAACAAAATTCATAGGATTTCATAGAAAAATGATATAAGGTTTTTTTAATTGAAATTTGTGAGTTTGTAGAGTTATTCAAACAGTTGATTTTGTATATTGGCCAGATTTAATTTTATGCGAAGTTTGGTTTCATTGAAATTATTATTATTATTTTAGATTTTTACATTATTATTTTTTAATTAAAATTAGTGGGTGAATTAGTAGAATTTTAATAGAGGAAAAAAATTGTGATACTTTTTTAAATTTAGGGACTAATTTGATTTAATTGGAGATTATGGTGAAAATTGATACAACTTGCTAAGTTTATGGTAAAAAATGATTTTTTTCTCTTGCTATTATTAAAGTTAATCAATGATTAATATTTTCTTGAGAATCTTTTATTCACAATTACTTTTAAGAGAAATATTATAATTGTAATTATTTTAATAATATAATATTTATAAATACTTTTGGATTAAATATTATTTTGGTCGTCGTATTTTTAACTCTGGCTCATTTTGATCTCTATACTTTAACATTTGTTCATTTTAGTTTCCATACTTGCAAAACGTTCTTTTTCGTTTCTATAGTGTTAAAAAGTAGCCATATTGATCATTGTTTACAAGATTATAATACAAATTCTATAAACAATAAAAACCTTTGAATCTAAAGAAATGGAAGAATAAGAAGACGGAAACATTGAGAAGAATAAGAAAATTTGGGGAAATTCAGTAAACATTGATTAACATAAAATTTTGATTTGTGAGACAATTTTATGTGCAATAATTAAACATAATCATATTAGGTAATATCTTTTTAAAGGTTTGATCTAGAATAAATGACTCAATTAATTACCTCAAATAAAATGTGGGTCTTACTTGAAAAAAAAAATCAGTCTAATAAATATGGAGGGAAAAAATTAAGGGAGGATCATTTAGTGAGGAAAAACTCCACATTAAACCTGGAAAACTAATTCTAAAATATTTAGAAATATGGACATTTGTGAAATATGTAATTCAAAGCATTCTACCAGACTATTTTTGTATAAAATATCTACTGATGGGCAAAATGGTAAATGGATGTTGGGTTTGGATTTATTTTTTTTAGTTCAACTGGGTGGGGGCTACTTAAAATTCTGTAATCCACACTGATTTATTAAGTAGTAAACCAGAATTTATACACCTTGATTTTACAGTTATAAAACTAAAAGGAAATGAGAGAAATAGTAGGGGAGTAGTGAGATGCAGTTTAGAGTAGTGGATGCAGTTTACATAGTGGAGGAAGTTAAACAAATTAACAATAACCATAACCCATGTGGAAACGTCACTGTATGGGTTACATAATTGCTGCTCCTTGAATATCTCCAACTGTTTTATCACTCAACTTTAATTTCCCCCCTCAAACGAAAGGGAAAAGAAATGACATTGAGTTTGCATCGAAAGTCAGTAAACTTTCC
>JAOANK020000081.1:1055472-1077013 GCA_026257165.2 Telfairia occidentalis
GGTAAACTAACCGTCAAAGAAACTTAAGGATCATTTAGAATTATTTCTCAAACCTAGAAAACTAAAGTGTCTCTTTTGAAATCTCATGGACTAAATAGACACTAACCTTAAACTTCATGAACCAAAAGTGTATTTTGCCTTTATTATTATTATTATTTTATATTTTGAATTCCACAATGTAGAAATTGGTTTTTGATACATAAAGGTAAAAACAAAGGGTAAGTTGATGGGAACTCAGCAGTAACTAGTTTTTCATTCTGGTTTTGGGGCCTCATTTTCCTCTCCTTTTTCTATGCCTTTTATGTTTCCTTTCCTCCATTTGATGCTCATTCAAATTTTTATAATCTTTTTCTCAAAAATTTTAGAAAAATAAATAAACCCATAAATTATTCCATCTCGGGATGGAGACTTCCAATCAATAATATTTGTTGTTTTTTGCCTTTTGGTGACATAAAAATTAGATCGTAAGAGTTCCAGTTTTTTTTAAAAAAAATTGAATTTGGAATACCTTAAATTAAAATTGCATGCTATATGACGTGTGTGTATATAAATATTTTGCGCATGATTCGAGTTTTGATAGTCAACTTAAGAGAGAGAAAAATACATCATGCATCATGCTTCATATTCATGTCTAATTATAACATTTGTTTATGTGTGTGAGTGTTATGATTGATTTATACAAACCTCAATTAATCTCCTAAAATAATAAAAAAAAACATTTAATTGTCAGGAGATATACCTTTAACCAGTTGAATTATGTTCGATTTGGTAAATCAATAACCTATTATAAACTAATTCATTCAACAAATGACAATCATACTTTATTTTAATTAAATCAAATTACTTAACTTAGTGAGTAAGCCACAATCAAAATTATATTGAATTTTCTTTTACTTGAATCATCTCACAAATAATAAATAACACTTCATTTTATGTTCATGCTCAAAGTCTTAAAACAATCAATTTGTTCTGAGTTTTTGTATTGTGATGCAAGATATACATAATATAGAGAAAATTACCTTTTTGTTTCTTGAGATTTGGGTAACAATTCCATTTGATTTTTAGGTTACAACATCTTATATTTTTTGTCCTTAAAGTTTTGGAAATGCTTCATTTTAGTATGAAGTCTCAACTATTAGTTTTTACTTAGCCACCTTAACAAAATAAAATAAAATAATAATGTGGAGTTTTGAAATTGAATTTAATATTGTTGTGCAAGGTGATTTTACAAATTTAATGTTGATGTGTCTGCCTATTACAGCTATAGCTCGTCTATTTCTCTCCCTCTCCCTCTCTCTTCTCATTCCCCTACGCTCATCGGCCCTACCCTTGGCGCAACCCCTTTCTCTTTGAAAATTTATTCAATGAGCTCGTCACAATGTGGTCTCCTCTCTCTTCCTTCCTCTTCGTCATTCTCACCACCCTACACCTCACTCAATTCCAAAATGTCATGTCATCTTTCTATTAAGTGACTATCTTAAAACTAACATTAAAAGCTAAAATAACACATTTCCTAAACCTCTGACAAATCTGTAAGCTTTTCATTATTACACGAAAGCATGTGATCCTTAAGTCTTCCTTAAGAATTCACTACTTAATATTTAAAAATATTTAGCTCACTTAGATCTTTACGTACTCGTGAGATATTAGGCAATAGATGCTAGCAAGACTACCTGACAAGATGAATTATTACATGTGAATCTTTTTTTCTCTTTTTTTTTTAAGGAGTTAGTCCAAGGAGTGTAGGGTTAGTACGTTAGCTAGTTGAATTATCCTCAATGTGAATTTAACATGCCAATTTTATTTGTTAGCTATTTTGTTTAATCAAATATCTGTAATATGTTTTGAGGCAATAATTTCGTCCTAATTTTAGCTTCAGAAATTTTAGTGCAATTTTAACTCGAGCCATCAAATATACATAAATCATAAATGAAGTAAGTTCGGTAGACTTACCTATTACAATCTATGTTAAAGGGAGATTATAAGATAAAATTGGAGACATACCTCGTATAGTTTTTTACCTGATAACCACAACTTCTCATTTATGTAATGGATTTAACCTATTCTCTTTACTGCCCTATGAACTGAATAACATTCATCGACAGAGCAGGGTATCATGAATGAAAGAACTCGAGGGAGAGAGAGAGAGAGAGGAGAAATGACATTATAGAACACTAAGACTAAGATGTAGAGTTTGCAATGTCAAAAAATTTCTGCCCAAAATTTTGATCCTATAATCAAATGTTAGTCAACTATAAACTAGAAAGGAAAGATATAGCAAAGGTACGGGGCTCGAACCGTTGCCAATCGAGCTACTCGGAGAGCCTGCTACACAAGTTAACTGATTCCTAGCCACTTCAATTCATGTACGAGAGGGCAAAAAAAACAACAAATCCACCAAAATAATGTTGAGAGAAACGTCACCTGGGAAGCATTTACAAAGGTCGAGTAGGAATTTTTTCCATTTGGGGTTCATCTTCAGTTCTCTTATCCTTTATAGACTTTATTTCTTATCCGTTTTGTCTATAGGATCTTCCAGGCGATTGTTTTTCCCCCTGTTTTCAAAACATAACAAAGTACTCGAGAAATGGATATACAAAAAAAAAAAAATGGGGCAAAGGATCTGTTGGAAGTTACATCACCGTACAAAATTAACACTTTCGAGCTTTCAAACCTGTATGACTGCTAAAGAATCTGGAGCAGCTTTTGCCCCATATTACATGAGATACTTCAAGAGATTTGTAGTAAACCTCTTTATTTGAGTTGCCTGCAATAGAATGTTTCAGTAATATTTGTTTGTACAAGAGGGACTTGTTAGAACTGTGGATAGGGGTTGGCCGCTTCTGACCGACTCCATCAACCGCGGTGACATACTCTACACATAAAAGAGCACAAAGGTGGGGGATGACATTGTACAACTGGAGAGGGTATAAGTATAGTTTGGCAGTAAAGCGGGAACATGGGCGTCAACAAAATTGAAGGCAGTTCCTTGGTTCGCCTAAAAAATGGAGGCAATTTCAGCGAAGAAATTAATATACATCAATGAATCTGCAAGCAAACACAAGCATTATGCTATCAACATTTTGAACATTGCGTATATCAAATGGTCACAGAAGAATCCCCCCTCCTAGGAAAAATAAACAATAATACAAACAATTACAAACCCCAAGAAACCCAGGTTGACGTAAACAAGAACTCTGAATGCATGAGTAACACTATTGATTGTATAGATTATCGATTTTATCTCGCTTTCCTGAGTAGTTCCATTGTCATGGAGATATCAAGCTTGACAAACAATCATCATTTTGAGCATGAAATGAAGTCCCCATGCATATAATTGAAGTATGAACGCTCACACAGTTCTACTATACCAAAAGATTTAACCTTCAAGCTAGTTTGATTAGAATATATAAAGGAAAAGAAGTAAGACTTTTGGAACCTTTTCTAACACCTATCTGGGTGAAATGAAGGCAGAAGCTTGCATTCTGAAAAGAAGACTAGATTAGTCAAGTTGTTCAAGATTGCAAGCTTCCCTGCTTTCCCCAGGCAAGTAGAAACAATTCCCTACCATTAGGAGCACATGTATGGGAAGAACAGATTAGAACCAAGCCAGAAAAAAACCTTACTCTACACACACCTGAATCTATCTGAACAGCATCTTAATCTGCCAGACAAACCTTGTGAGAACTCTAATTCACAAGAACAAAACTGAGGAATCCCTTGGGTTTCCTCATTAAGTAACTACTGGCATATTTGAGCGAACTTGATGAGGCGTAGCAGGTTTGATCAATGGCTTCAAAGATTCCATTATTTGATAAAAGGATGGACGTTTCCAGGGCTCACTGAAATATAAATCCAATATTTACTTGAAAATACCGAGAACAAAACTATGTAGGAAAACCTTGCAGAAATTTCAACTCACTGGGCAAAGCAAGCCTCTATAATTGTAGCAACTTGAGGATTTAAATCACACGGGATCTCAAGCCTTTTTCCCTTAAAGCCAACGGCTGCCACAACCTACACAAGAGAATTTTCCATCAAGCTGTACGAGCAAATTAATTATCAAAATAGTGATGTCTTGGGGTTTAGCAATGACAAAAATATCCGTCCTAATTTACTGAGTCACAGAAAAAAACATAAACTACATACATGTTACATATCTTACAATATAAATTATAAATAAGTTACCAATTGCATTACACAATGTAAATTTACTGCAACATATAGTAGAACAAAAATACAGGATAAACTGAGATGAAGGGTAGAGTTTGTTTTTTTTTATAAGGAGATAAAAGTAGATGTAAAACATAAAATATGAAAGGTATTGCATTTGGAGTATCATCCACAAGGAATGCTACACAGTCTTCAAGAAATGGGGCAATTCTTTTTTAAAACTTATGAATACTTGTGATCAGAGTTCCGACATACATTACTCTGGAGAGAGTAACAAATTTATAGATACCTAAATTTGCAATAATTACAATGCTTTTGAAGGTTCTCCACAAAAGATGAATCCTAGACTCGGGTTATTTACCAATGCCATTGCTCTTGAAAGTTCATATTTCAAAGCACTATTACCATTAGAACTCAAGGACACCTATAGAGCAAGTAAAGTCATTCATTCATTTTCTTCGAACACCTAATGATGACAGGCATCCCTTCAAAAGATTTGTTTTCAACAACCTTCAAAATAATTCACCAAGCAATAGAAAAATCAAAGAAAATAGTTATGGCATCATTTAATAATCTTAATCTTGAAAACATACCTGCGCTGGGTTCAAGTTACCCCATGGTTGCTGCAATGTAGCAAGCTCCCACAGTATCACACCAAAGCTATAAACATCCGCTTTCTCATTTGATGGCTCATCACGGAGAACTTCTGGTGCCATCCACTCAGGCTGATAGACAGAAAGTAGTATTTTTGCTGGTTAATAAAATGTCCGGACTCCAGAAACAACTTACAATGATTAGGTGGCATAATGCCGTACACTTACAGTCCCAGCAGCTGATTTTGATGAAAGAAATGTGTGAGCCTTTAAGCGTGAAAGCCCAAAATCACCAACCTGAATCAATACGACCAGGTACATCAGGCAAAATGAAATCAACCAAGTCAACTAAGGTGAGAGAGCAGTTTGGAAATGATCACCAAATACGTGAATTACGCATAAACCAAAAATCAACATTTTTTAAAAACAAAATTCGTTACCAATTCCCACCTCCTCATCCCCCTCTCCTTTCCCCAAAAAAAAGGCAGTTGACTAATAGATAATCACTGAAAATCAGGCTTCTACTTTAACACTCTAAAAGGATCTCCTCCTCTGGTATATATTAAATAAATCAAATTTTTATTTAAAGGGCCTCCTCCCCCTACTCCAAAAGAAATTTAACTGATAAAATTAAAATTAATTTTTTTAAAAAAATCTAGCTAATCAGGATTACGCTATAACAACACCCTAAAAGAATTTCCTCCCAATTACTTTAGAAGAACTTTAATCATTTCACTGCATATGATATCAAAGCCTGTGTGCAACTTTGACAACAAACAAATGCATATGCATTGGAACAAAGAGCATGTACTATCCTGAAGGAATACTGAACATTAGATCAATTCAATCCATTAATCTTCATAGTTCAAGTTGAAGACAGATTATATTGCCAGTCTCATAAAGATATATACATATTAAGTGTAAAAAAACTATAGGGAAACTATTGAAATGAAGTGCCACAATATCTATGCACAATCGGTGAAATTAAAACTGATACAGATAATCGCCAAACACCTGGGCTGACCATAGAATAAACGCATGTCCACAAATAGGATAACTATGGACAACAAGACTTTTCCACCAGACATGAGTATTACATGATATTTAACATACAAACTAGCTAACCGAATCTTAGATTTAATGTCAATAATCAATTTAGAAAGCCAGAGATGCTCAGCTCTAACCTTTACTGTGTACTTCTTATCGACCAAAAGATTTGGAGATTTCAAATCACGATGAACAATTGGAGGGTTACGTTTGTGAAGATAATTCATTCCCTTTGCCTGTTAATATCAATGACAGAACATAAGCACAAAAGGATGAACAGATACCAAGACATGACGATGATAATGACATTCACAAAATAAAAGGTTCAACAACTAAAAGCTACACTATGTTTGTAAATACATACAACATCATATGCCATGTTCAACCGACGTCTCTCATCTAAGACTTCTCTTGCCCCAGGTCTGTGCAAAAGCCTATGCAAACTACCTCTGCAATTAAGTCATCAACTGGTGAACATATAATTTTGTAAAGGTTAATAGGCATTCAACACTTGAGAAATGTGAAGAACCTTGACAAGTACTCCGTGACAATGGAGAAGTTTGGAGGCTCAGTGACTGCACCCATAAAGAGAACAATGTTTGGATGTCGTAGACATTTCATTATGGCAACCTGGCAAGGCAAAAGGAATGATTGGACCTACTGAATAACCACTTGCAACAAGTGGAACACAATTGTTGAAAATTTTTCTTCAGAATATTAATATTATACGAGGTTAATTTTTGGATCACATATACCTCCCTAAGAAATTCATCAAAACGTTCTGCATGCAAGTCTTGTTCCATCAGAATCTTCACAGCAACATCCTAAAATTTCAAAGGCATACAAAAATATAGTCTTCATCATGTATAATTAAATAAAAATAAACAAACGATACAATTTTGAAATCTGAAAACCTAAGTTAAAAGAAAGCAAACTTAAGGTTCTTACTGAGCCGTGCCAGTCAGCATGATATACAGTCCCAAAAGAACCTGAATTATTACCAAGTAGACAGTAAGTGTCGCCACATAGAGAATAATAAATTGATATTATAAGGATTACAAATCTCACTGGCTAAAATTCTATTGTGATGAAAAAGCGCAAAGATGTTTCTTCCAGAAGGAGAACATATATACCTGCTCCAATTTTCTCCCTCAGATCAAGATCTTTCCATGGAATAGCCAAATCCTCTATGCCAAGGGAAAGCTCATTTGGTTTTTTAACCAGTTGACTACCCTCAACGAATGATAAATTGCCAGTAGAATGTATCCTTAGATGAGACAATGCTAAGAGAGGCTGAGAATCTCTGGAACCAAGCTGTGAAATCTGGTTTAAAGGGCCTACATTTTTCACAAAAGGGGTAGACTGTACACTATATTGAGAAGTATCACATGATCTAAATAGCTCAGAATTTCTATCTTCAGCACTTGGTTGAGAAGCTTTTGAGTTCACTGACTTGACACTTTTATTACTGCCACCAGTAAGCAATATATTTTTACCACCTACATCTTTCCTATTGAATGGCCCTTGATAGACAGAGGACGCCGCATCCTTCCCAGATACAGCATTCCCTGCAGATGAAAATCTTAAACTTGTTAATAGAAACCATAGTGTTAGAGACATATTACAACACTGATCAAGCAAACTCAATAACAAGAAGTCCATTCACAAGAGGTATGTAAAGAAACAACAGATGTAACAGAATCCATCACAATTCTTAAGAAGTAGAGGCTTTTGACATCATGTAGCTCAGTTAATTTTTTTTATTTATTATTATTATAATTTTTTTTGGTTTGGGGGGTAATGCATGGTGAAAAAGGAGGCCGAAGGCACAATCAACTATCATGATGTAAACAAAGAAAATGAAGCCACGAGCAGAACCAGCAATAAAATCAAATTCTCTTTCTAAGCAATCACTGGTTCTGAAAACTTGTTAAGCATAATAAACTTATTGAAGATGGCTTGATAAATTCTAGAAAAACTGCAAAAAGAAACTAATAATAACAGTAGCCATAGTAACATTAAAAGCCGGTAAATTCACAGTCCATAAAAAAACTCATTTAAAGCATCTCAATATTGAGAAATGAGAAACACGACTAAAAAGTAAAGAGATTAAAAAATATATATGATAGCTTAACATTCTTGATATAAAAAATCACCTGAAGAAGCTTCATCAAATACAATATTAAGTGATTGACTATCCAAGAAATACTGTTTGACCAGTGACCTGAAATCAATGGTAGATTCAGTAGGTTTTAGCCTTGGAAATCGCAATGGTGAAGAAATTGAGATGGACGATGGACCATTGAGCAAAGAATCAGGTTCGCATAAGCAACCTGGCTTCCCAATTAGATCAATGAGATATTCCCTGAAAATTAGGACTATCATGTTAAGAACTCAGGTATAACGTAAATCATGAAAACTTTATACAAATCAAGAACAACCAAAACTATAGAACAAGCGTACCTATCAAGCCCAAACCTAACAAGGCAAGATGAAGCATCATCTCTAGTGCAATATTTACAGCCCTTTGCAATTCGACAGGGCAAACCAATTGAATCAGCTAGCACCTGCAAAATAATATTCTTAGGCATGTCTATTCTGAAACTGATAATATTCATACGAGATTTTACAATCTAAAAGCACAAGTAGCACAAATATCACTTATAGTTATAGATACTATTTCTGGTTATTCATACTGATGCAAGAACAATTGAAAACTTCTTAACTGACTAAAAGATGGAATCCACCAAAACAGACAATATTTTGGCTATCCTATTTTATATTAATAGATATTATTAAGTAATGATAAAATGAAAAGAACATAGATACAATCCATAAATTTTTTAAAAACAATTAATTCACATAAAATGAAATTCTCACTTTGAATAAAAGAGCACGATGTCTACAGAGACCAAAAGATAAGCTGCATAAGGGAATCGCGATAGATCCCAAACATTCTTTTAAGTCATCACTGCATTCCCTCCAGGAGGAAACCAAGTCATCTTCTCCCTCGGAAACTGAACCTCTGGTTATGTAATTAAAGATGTTACTTATATATCTCATAGAACAGTTCGAATCTCAAAGGTTGTCCCGAGAAGTGTAAACAACTCACCCCATGTGATTGCACACCAGCTTCGCTATATGATCTGCAACCTCTTCTGTGGTTATACAGCTAGAAGAAATATTAAGCACCCTGTTTTGCAGTTCCTTTAAGCTAGCATCACTATGTTGATCTATCAGAACTACTTCAATTGACGAATCAATGCTGGAATCAACTGTCTTCAGAGATTCAAATGATGGTATACGCCCATTCACTTCCAGATCAGTGCATAAAGACCATACATAAGGGTCCATCCCATGAATTAGATAAAAACCATCTGGCACTTTCTCAAAATATGACATGTATCCATTTACCTGATGGAAAACAAATTATAAGCTAGCATCTTTAAGAAAAGATAAAGATTCTAAGTTGTGTTAAAAAATACAATTCCTTAGGCATCCTCCACGCAGGTAGTTACAATGAAAACAGATTGAAGTTAATCTCTTCTTTTCTTTCTTATTCCTCCTTGAACCATTAATATGACAAACTTAGAGTTTCTATCAATTTTTTTATACCTAAATTTGCAGTTTGTGAAAAGGAAATCTCAGATGTTATACTTTAGACCTTTAATTCCCAGATTGTAGTTGATTCTTAAGGAACTTTTTACAGTTATAGAATCGACCATTTCAATTTACAAGCCACTATATTAGTAAATATGTGATGAATCAAGTATACCCAGGATACTTTCTGACTACGTTGCAAATTCTGAACAATCCTTCTATAACTTCCATCAACTCAAAGTGCAAATATATCTTCCCAGTTAATTTTTTTTTCTGCAGGAAAAACAATGTTGTCTAAAGATTACGGCCTAGAAACACCCAACAGCGAATTTGGATTGCAGTAACATGATAGTGAACTAGGATGACTCACCATAGAGCATGCGTTAAGATATTATGTAAAGAAGAAAACAACCAAATGGTTAAAGCTCAAAAAATGACGAGAAAGAAATTTATATCAGAAACAAAAATAAACACTAACCCAAAATCGATGCGATACGGCCTCAGCTGAACTCGACAACGATCTTAAAGCTGCCTCGTCTGGTATCGGGTCCATAAAGTTGGGATCATCGGCACAATTGGCCTCTGAAGAAAGCCTGAGAGCCAAGGCCAACTGCAACTGATAACTCTCTTCCGTCTGCTGCGCCCAACTCTTCCCCGACGAACCTCCACTTCCCACAACTTTTGCTCTAAATTCATCGTCGTGGATATATCGAAATGCATTGAACTCGTTGGCTGCTGCGTATGAGAGCGTAGGTGCGTAGTAATCACCGGAAAGAGAGCTATCGTCGAAGCTGCTTCCACTAGAATGCCTCTGCGAACCAATCCAGGAATACAGGTTCCCCATCCGATCCGCTTGCGTGTTTATCTTGTGATCACCACTCCCATCCCAATCATATACTCTATCGGTCCTTGCCTTATTTATGTTTCCGTCCGCTGCAAATGACTCGTAAAACGAAGTGGAAGCGCCCGTACCCACCTCCTCATCAGAAGTTTGGCTTAAAAGCGTGTAATCTGACCTCCTTCCAGGCATTTCCATCGAGAAATTGATAATCCGTATCACCTTAAACCCCAAGAAACCCTAGAATCCGCCATTGTTGAAGGGCCAGGAAGGTTCCTCTCTGTTAGAATTTCTGGTTTTATTTCTCCCCTATAATTCGATTGTCGGAGGGAGAACCTTAAAATAATTTATACGGTGGCGAAACCGCAATATTCCCCTTCTCATTATTTTTGTTATTATTTTCCCCATAAAATATGCTTTTATTTTCGTCTAAACTAATTTCATTTGCATTTCTTTTTTGAAATACTAAATTCACTTCCCATTTCAAAAGCTAATCTAACATTTATATTTACATATATATATATCATAAAATATAAATATTTCCTAAAAATATATACGTTTTTTTAATACAACTACCTGTAGAGATTCAATCTCGAATTTTTTGATCTATATATATCTTAGTGATTAATTATTTGATTTCATGTTACATGGATATAAAGGATTAATTTATTAACAATAGAAATAAAATATTTTTAAAAAGTAAGGAAAAATCTATATCCACACATATTTATCAATATCATTATTTTCATTAATCCCCAACTTTTTCAATTTTAAAAAAATAATCATGCTGCTTTTTTTCTCTTGAACCCACCATCTAATCAAAAGTTAACCTAGGTTGATCAATTTGTTTTCTTACAAAAATAAAAAAAGAAAATTAATATATGTTGATCATTTTAGTTTTTTAAAATTCAAAGTCATAAGTTAAATTATCGTCGTGGTTCAAATTTTCATCGCTACATATTATTAAATTTAAAAAAAATGAGAAATTGGAAAACTTGAAATATGGTAAGAGGATGAGAGAAAAAAAACAAAACACTGAGCATAGACTACAAATTATAGAAGACCCCCGCAAGTTGCAAGACTTTTTTTTTTTTTTAGTTTGTGCTTTTTTTAAATAATAGTTTGCAACTTGGTTGGAGAACTAAAAAAGGAAAAAAAAAAAATCACACAATGGCGGCTGGGGATGGGAAAGAAAGTGGCCAATTGGATGGGAGACGGATAACTAGTACCACGCAGTATGGAGAAAAAATTAGAGTAAAAATATATTTTGGAGTGATTTTATGGTGCCTAAAATTATTTTTGTTAGGTCTAAAATTTAAGTTTTATTGATCTAAGGCATGTGCCTAAATCACTCTCACCCACAAAATTACGAATGAAAGTACTATAAATTTTCTGGACAGAGAAAGGAAAGTAAAACCAATCATTTTCTTGTTTTGTACGACTCAAATTCATAAGATTTGGGGCCGAGTCTGAGGTGGTCGGCTCGGCGCTGTAATTTTGGGTCGGATGTTTTTGGTTTTGTTGTTTTCATATTTAAAAGGTCCCTCTCTCCATAATCCATTTTGTCTCTCTCACCGCTAATATGTCAATTTTTATCGGAAATTTCACTCCATCTCCATGCCATAAAAAATTTCTCCCTTTTTCCCCATATATAGTTTTTTTTTTTTTTTCATTTAGATTATGACATTTTTGTCAAATTATAACTTTTTTGCTATATTTATAAATATATAATTATTTTATGTCATTTATATAACATTATTATGTTTAATTGATCATTAAACTTTAAAGAAATCCATAAACTTCCATTTTTTATATCTATATGTCTATTAAAAAAACGTCTTGTAAGTCATAAAGCAATGATCTATAAGATTATAATTAGACATTTTTTAAATATAAATTGGAAGTCTAAGACCTATTAATCACTTTTTTTTAGTTCAATGACTAACTAAAGACAACATTCAAAATTAAACACAATCCAAAAAAATAAAACTTATAATTAGACCTTTTTTTTTTCTATCAAATCGACGTTGAGATTTGAAATCTTATTTGAGTGAGTCTTAGTAATATAGTCTAATTTTTTTCAAGAAAACAAACTATTTTCAATTGTTTGGCGGGTGAAAATTTGTTTGTTATGATATTGTTTATTCTTTGGGTTTCTATCTACTCGTTCATATAGTTATGATACTTGTATCTTTTTTTTTTAGTATTACGTTGAATAATATATTTTTTTTAGTACGATTACGTTGAATAAATTTATACTTTGCTGAATGAGTTTGTATTTTGGGTAAGTTGAACGTTTGGTTTTTACAATTAAAAATACCACTTTATTTGTTTTTTTTTTTTTTTACATCACTTTATTTGATTCTTAAATCCCAAATTTTGACTGGTTCTAATCCGCATTGATTAGTTTTTTTTTAATTGAGAGGAGCATTGATTAGTGTTAACCTAGAGGGAAAAATTTCTAGTACTACGTAGTACAGACTACTTAATTAGCAGGCTTGAATGTTGAGTTAATATTTAAACTTACTATAATTATGGTTTAAATTGATTGAATTACAAAAAATGGAGGATTTAAATTCTCACAGCTGTGTGACATTAGTGGTACAAAATGACAATAAGGCACATTGGTAAAAGATTTAGTTTATAAGAAAGTGAATGAAGAGCAATAGTCCGAGTCATGACTGTCAGTAATTTAGTGTTAAAGCTGAAGGATGAAACTCTGAAGTCTAAAAGAATCCTCTGTATCAATCCTGAAAAAATTAACCTCTTTCTCACGATAGTCCGAGCATAACTAAATAAACAAGACACATATCACAATCTCATAGGTCAATAATTCGATATTAGGATAGTCCTTCACCATCCTTAAAAATTCGACGAGAGACCGGGTCCCGCTTCTAGGAAAGAAGACACAGCACTTACGTGTCATTTGGACAGCCTACCTTATTTATAAGATTGTAATGTAGGTGCCCATGTCTCTGTTTTTCCTTCTTTTGGTTAAGGGATTACCCAAACTGGAGGTTCATGCTAGTTACTAATATACACTATAAAATTACCATGGTTGAAAACATACAAAAATTTATCAGATATGGTTATTGAGACATTTACAGAACTTCATTTACTTGTCATCTGGCTTACTTGTCTTCCCTTTTTCTAGTCAACTTGCTAGCTGGGAAGTGCAATCGGGCTATCAGAGGTCTCGGTGCCCCTGTTTTTTGATCAAAACCTCTTACACAAACATAACCTGCAAATCGTTTTCATCCACTTGTGAGAAATACAGAATGTGTTACTCTCTTCTGCATAGCTTGAAAGACAGTCTTGTGGTTAGACAAATGACTTTGGGCACTTATCTTTTGAGCCACAGTTTGTTGGTACACATGAATCTGTCTTCTTTATCTATTTAGTTGTGCTTGGTTTCTTGTTGTTTGTGTCCTCCTTTTGTACCTTCATTTATGAAAGTTGGTTTGTTTATAGATGTCTAATGATAGTGGTCAGTCCGCTTTTGGAATCATGGGGGAATTTGGGGGTTTGCGAACCTTGTGGAACGCTATGTGGTAACATTTTTGTTTCTTGTTTCTCGTTTCCGGGGGAGGGTGAGGGTGAGAAGGCTTGGATCTCTGACATTTAGGCCACCAAGGTTTAGGGAGAGGAATGAATTTTTGGAAGAATTGGTTGACCTCTTTGGCCACTTCTAAGGGACTTGGTGCTTGAGGTGACTTCAACATAATTCAATGGTCTCATGAAAAATTCAATAGAGGTGGAAGGAGAATGAAGGAAATTCTAATAGCTAATTGACCCATTTGGCTTTATAGAAATAGTTTTAAACAACGAACAGTTTACTTGGTTGAATTTGCACCATGGGTACTATACAGGTTCTAAGATTTTGTCTCAAAAGAATGGATTGAAATGTTCAGGGAGCTTAAAACCTCCAAGAAGGTCAGAATTATTTGCCCATTGCCCTGGAAACTGGGAACCTTTTTTGGGGGAACTTTTAATATCTATTCGCTCAATCCCCACCTTAGCCAACATATAAGGTATATGTTTCAATACGACTCGGGTTAGCACAATGTTGATAGATCATTACAAAGTTCAAGAGCCTAAATAAAATAAACCTAAAAGCTTAAGAAAATTTAGAAACCAAAATAGAATAATCCTAAATGTACCAAAAAATGAGATTTAAACCTAAGTCGTTTTATACAAAAACTTTCCATGAGTCCCAAATATTTTGCCATTGAAGCATCAAGAACTGACCTTGGAATCTTTATGAAAACAAAGGATTGAAAATCGGGAGAAATGATCATTTTCTTGACATTTGAAAGTCTTTTGCTTAGTTCAAGTAAAAGATATACATCGTTTACTTTAACTAAACAAAACGGGCTTGATGGAAAGTTTTCAAATATGCAAGATATTGGGATGTACTATTTAAAATTAAGGAACCAAATCTAAAACTAGTTCGAGATCAAATTGATATTTTGTTTGCCTTTGAACACATCAACGAGTTGTGCAAATGGCGCATAGATGTTGCATCATTTTTTCACCAAACTTTTGAGTTATCTTGAAGAATGTCTTGGACAAGAAGTTCAGTGATGCATTACAATTTTTTTTGGTTTAACTCTCGTTTTGGTCTCTGAAATTTGAAGTTTGTTCTATTTTGATCCTGAACGTTTAGGTTTGTTCCATTTTTAATCCTTGAACTTTCAAAATGTCTATTTAGGTCCCTAAACTATAAGAAAGTAACTATTTTGGTCTTTATTTTATTTTATTTTATTTTTAACAAAGTAATGTCATAACTCAATATGTATAAACATATTAATGTGGGCATGTATCTAAGCCACATGGGTTAAAGACGAGCATTAGACAAATAACTATTAGATGATATTTTAAAATAGATATTTTAAAAGTTTATGGACCAAAATAGAAGAAACTTGAAAGTTAAAGCAAATTCAAGTAGAACTGATTCATGGTGTAAAATGTGCAATGTTATAGAAAATCATTTCAAAGTTGGGGAAGGGAGAATGCAGCCAGATAGAGCAGATAGAGGGGTGTTAGTTGTCACATTAATCAACTAGTCCATTAGCATGTGTATGATGATGCAGATGAAATTTTTAGGTTTATTTCATGAATTTGATTAAATATTCTCCTAACTAGCAAAAGGAGTCCCAAAAAACTCTTACATAGACTGAGATATTCTTACCTCTCCAGAAGCAACCTTGAATCTCTTCAGTTGATAAACCTAGTACATAAAAAGTGCATTCCTCAGTGTCTCTAAACGACTTAAACGATATAAAAGAAACCATTTCCCTTTACAACACATACCCTTGAATATTGTTGGTATGGAGGTTCCAAAGTACACGGTTCGCCTCGAGAGCTTCCATAACCAATTCCTAGGAACATCAATTGGGTTAAGGCTAGAATCATGGTCGGCAAATACCTGCATCCGAATGATTCTTCTGTTAGTTCAGCTTCATGTATCTACACAATCAACATTCATGGCATGTCACAATACTTACAATTTGGTGTGAAATAATAAGCCATGTTAGATTTCCCTATTACCTCATTAACTTGAAAGTAAGTTCCATTTAGCGGAAAGCTTCCTCGCATTGCAGTTCGACATGGGATCTGAACTTATAATTGGTCAGCTATTATCTTAGTTACATATTGTATGGATATAATTATGCATATTAGCTGCTCCTATCCTCACCAAAATTGTTCCTCTAACCACTTCAGAATCAGCTTCTCTAACACTATTGCATGAAAAACATTCTTTTTCTCCACACAACCTGCCACTTTCTTGAGAATTACATTGTGTATGTGGCAGTTCAATAGAATCTGCTGTTTCACCTGACAAAATAACAGCAGATATATTGCATCCAATTGTTTGGCTAAACGTAGAGAACATTAATGAGTTTATAAGTTTATAATATTCTTTCATATTCAATGTAAAACTAGTTTGCCTAGATTGTATGTTAATCAAATTTCATTGCTACCTGGTGTCCATATGGCAAGAAGGTAGAAGCATGGATCATCCGGTTGACGTCGCTCCAGCTTTAACTGTAATTAGAGAGGAGTTAAAACAATTGGACATTATTTCATGAAAGCATGAATAAATACTCAAGCTTGTAGATGTAGAAGTAGCTAACCTTTTCAAGAAGAGGATGGGAGTCTGGAAGTTCGTAACTGCATGATGGTAAAATACAATCACACCCTGTTTCTGAAATTGATAGCAATTCTAGTAAATCTAACAATTGTTCTTCACATTAACAAACTATTTCAAACGTGACTTTATTTCTCCTATTATTCCTTTAACTAAGAACGCAGTGTTTTGGTTAAAGATTTTATCATTTAGAGATGGGTACTGTGTACTTACACTTGATGTTCTGTTCTCAATCTACTGATATTTTTAAGCTTGGGCATGGGAATTGATGCAGCTTCTGGACTTAAGAGGACAAGCGCCTTTGACATGCTACCTTCCTGAAGTTCCATATTTTCTTGGACGTAATTCCGTACGTTCTTAGTGAATGCTTCAATATTAAGCTTTATTGTAGGAATCTCATCAGCGTCTTCATATAATGTATCTTCAATGTCATTTTCAGAAATCTGTGAGCATTCTGGCTCCGGTTCCGGTGTCGCTGGTTCTTCAATAATGGGCTCAATGTTACTTCGTCCAGATTTCACATTGAATTGGTTGATTGATTGCTGATTCTTTTCAGTTGGCTCTGATGCCTGAGTGAGAGCCAACGGTTGTTGATCAACTACAGCCTGGTTTATATCAACTTTTCTTTCAGTTGCATTAATCAAATTCTTTTCTTCTGGCGCTGGCAGTGCAAGCCTTGCACTGCATGAATGTCAGTCAGTAACTTGATTCGTCAATTCTTGTATAGGATTTTCTCAACTACTTTTTCCTCCAGAGTTTACTTGAATGGTTGTAATTTAAGGAGAGTTGAACCAACAAACTATAATATAAGTATGAAATGAAAACGATGGTAAAACAATTGAAGGAAAAAAAAATTGAAAGGATCTAAGCTTGTAAACAACAGGCTAGTAAAAGCACCAGTGATTTCTTTGAAAAGTGGTAGAAAACCTATAGTCCTGTATTGTATGCATAAGTTCACCAAGACCATGTAGACAACTGCAAAGGTCAATGAGAAATGATGCTGTTTATTTTACTTTGAATACCTTACTAACATCCCTTGGATAAACATGTCAAAGTTAAAAAATTATGAAATGCATTAAATGGTTGAGATATCACATGAAACTCAAGGATGGGATCACACTCAGTTAATCAAGTAATGATATATATATCAAGATATTAATATAGAATTTGAATACCTATTTATGTACCTTTTTTTATGTTTTAGGACACCATAAAGTTTGAAGCAGAGTTAGTTTTTATTGTAATACTAATTATATAAAAAAGAGGTATATTTATCATATAGAATCTTATGATAGCAAATTAGAATAAGAAAATATATTGAACTAATTTAACAACATTCAAAGAATGTGTATTTTCACAAAAAGTATGAAGTTTAAGGATTGTTGGCATGATAAAAGAAGATTTTCTAAGTCGAGAGTGCTCGGGAAGAAGTCAGGAGAGGGACTTGCCCATAATATTAAAATTTAAGGAGGCTATATGTAACACTCTTACAACAAACGCAATATGAATGCAGTAGAAATGAGAAATGCAAACCTCGCAAACGCACTTGCAAAGTGTCTACACTCTCCTCTCATTGGACAAGCATTACAATTTGGTTTGCTTTTTGTGCAGAAGACCTGTATCAGAGTTTGCTTCTTAGTTCATCTCCAGTAACGACTTATCATAAGAACAATTCAGTGTAGAACAATTACCTTTCCAAATGTAATCATTTGGTAGTGCAGCTCATACCTATGAGCAGAATATTAATGATCAGTTAAAAAAAAATCAGTTTTGATAATCAATTTTTTTCATTGTCTCCCCTGAAAAAAATCAGAAAAGAAATATAGATCTGTTAGTCTAATATGATATAAAGGGAATGCTCTTACAATGTTCTTTGGTCAAGCTTGCACAGTCGTGGCCAGAGATATTTTTGAATGGACTCAAGAACTGGGTATCTGCAAGGACCCAAAATATTATTTACTACTTCAAGAGCATACTAATTCTGGAAATTTTAAGATACAAGCTCTCATACTGAATACTGACAGCTCCAAAAGATGCAATTGCAGTGATTCTGGGAGTGGCTGAAGGGGTACCCATCCTAATCTTACAGCTATGCGTCCAACATTAGTATCCACCTGTTGGAGGAAAAAAGAAAAGAAAAGAGTTGGTATTTACATTTTTTGTAGCAGTAATGGGAAAACTACTCATTTGAACTTACTGGAAAAGCAAGCTGCTGCAAGGAAAGAAGGCGTACACACTCCACGCTTTTCAATCCCAATCCCCTTACGCTGAGTAAATATTCTCTACATGTTTGTAGTATAAAGCCTAAAGAATTTAGTACATGACAACAGTATTTGCAATATGAAATTTCAATCTCAATTGAAAAGATAAATGAGCTTACTTACTTTACTTGATCAGGTGGGACATCCCTTAACCACTCGAGATCAGTGCTTCCATGATCTCTCACCAGACGGTTAAGAAAATCCTGCTCAAATTAAGAGTAACTTTAAGCATAGCAGTTACTACCAATTTGAAAACTGAGATGATGATCCAAGGAATTTGAATTTCATTTTAATAGTTGAGGATGTACTTTAATTCTTTCTGCAAGCCTGTTGTTCATCCCTCGTTCTCTGATGGTGTAAGCAATCTCATCAACATCTGCACATCTTACAGCTTCCCAGTCCAATGTGTCCATTGTATTTGTAGTTCTTCCTCTCCTTCCGCTTGCCTCTGCCTGTTTTCTAAGGTTGTCCCAGTTAACATCATCCCTTTTCTCCTTTTTAACTCGCTCTCTGTTTGGTTTAAGAGTATCAGCTTTTGGATCATGGAGATTATTACACAGTGCATGGTCGTGCTTATTTTGATCTGGTTTATCAGTCTTCCACATAACATCTGGATTATCATCTTTCAAAGAATTTTGCAAAGTTTGTACTTTCCGGTTGTTCATTGAAACCTGTGATTCAACACCATTGTTGGTGTTGAGGATAGTAGTTTGAGATGGAGAATCTAGTGTCCGAACATGTTCATTATTATCAAATGATATGTCCCTTCTTTTGTAAACGTAGGAAAATTGAGTTACTTCTCTGTGCATTTTAAAGCACTCAACTTCTGTAACTCCTGAGATTGAAGTGTTCTGCAATTGATGACTTGAATGACTAGGGGATTCTTTTAAAAGGCTTTTAAGACAATCTGCATTGTCATTGTTTTCTTTTTTATCAACGTACTTCTCTTCTGATGCACTTCTACAAGTAACTTCTGATGAGTCATTACCACTGGCATTTCTGGGGTCTGATTTTATGATCTGAATGACCTCCACAGATGAAGGAGACCCATTGACACTAATATCTTCTGATGAGAGATCTCTTCCAAAGTTGCTTTCCGAGCAGGGCATTCTATCGTCAATTGAAAAGGGACACGAAGAATTTATAGAATGTTCAGAAAAAATGGACATTTGAGACGATATAGCAACATCCGCAGCCTTCTCTTCTCCCAAAGAACATGCTTCTACAGTAGTATTGATTTCTGTGGTTGATCTACCATCTTCCCATTCTCCCATCTTTTGACTATTATAAGACGAAGTCAAGCACTGGCATTCAAGTATAGAGGTAACCCCAGTTGTATTGCTTCCTGAAGATTCACTGCTGGCGAGAAAATTTTCTTCAGCTTGGTCGGTTTCACACACGGTCATGCAACTCTGCTTACAAATTGGTTGATCTGAAATCTGTTCAACCCAATTTACACCATCTTCTGCTTTGCACAAATTAGCTTGTGGTTCATTGGCTACTAAGCTTGTCAGATCATCAGCGCTTGACTCGTGGAGGCTTCTAGATTTTAAGGGATAACGTGCAGCAAGTGACATAAATGCTGAGCTGTAAGTAAGGAAGAGGCAAACAATTCAGAAGGTATTTAACCATTCTGTTATCTTTCTTGCAGGTAAGAACTACAGTTCACCTGGAAAGATGATCTGAGACATTCTGAGTGAGAAAAACTCCAATCACCGAGTCTAAAACTGATCCCTTCCATTGAGAAAAGCCTCTGTCTCCTGTAAAATTGTTGGGTTAATATTAAAAAATTAAAAAATGATAACAATTGGTTTTTTTTTTCTTCTTTTCCTGCAGTTGGTTTATTCAAAAGGAAAACCTTCTTCTAGTTTTTGTTTTTTCTGGTACATTCTCAATTAAGTGCTGCTGCGAATTGTAAAATGAAGTGTTCCCACTTAAAAACAGAAGAAATAGCCCAATCAGTATAGGATAGAAAAAAGCTCTCTTGCCAAGGAAGGTTGAACTATGGAGTCTTCCCCATATTGTGGCCACTATGTCCTTTTGTTCTAATTGTCTAGACATTATTTTTACTTCTCTTCATAAGTCCCCCACATTGGACCCAACTGAAAGCAAGCATGCAGTCATGCTGTAGGCACTCCATAGTTGCCGCTGCCATGTCGATATGTCCTCCCTCTTCTCAGCATCAACTATGTCACCACCCGACAATTTCTTTATTTCCTGCCATTCTTTTCAAGAGCGAAAGACAATCTAATACCCAACTAGTGACTCTGATTATCATGGAATCTGAACATTATTAATTGTTTTAAAGATGTAAGCCTTTTTATAGGTCCAACAGGCACCTATAACCATCTCAGGGATCGATACACAATGGTTGAACTCAGAAAAAAAAAAAAAAAAACAGAGCAGGTTTAATGAGAGTATTAAAATGGGCTGAAACAGAAAGTAAACCCATCCCAAAAAGGAAAAGAAAATCAGCTAACAACAAAATAAAAGAGACATTCTAAAAATTAATTTCATAACCCGCAAATTTTCCATCATGCTGGCATGAAGGACAATATAGCCAATTCGGGAGTCCATTCCAAATCATATTTTTCTGTTCTGTTTAAGAATAAAAACCAAAGTTGGGGGGTTTTATAAAGACTAGTGTGCATTCAACAAAGGAGAGAGTAGAGGGTAAGTTCTCCATGTCAGTGATTAATGAGCTGCTTGACAAACTACAAAGGGCAGCATGTTATCCAAGTTGGATTTGGAACCTAGCTATCATCAAACTAGGGGGAGTGGCTTAGAATGAAGGAGTTGTTGGAAGCTATAGAAAATAAAACTGTGTTCCTTTGAGTTCTCTTAATCTAATGATCTTCATTTTTTTTTAAATGATGTT
>JAOANK020000081.1:1127715-1140596 GCA_026257165.2 Telfairia occidentalis
TTTACAGACAGCACCAAAAAAAAAAAAAAAAAGGTACGCTAACCTACTATTTACTTTTTCAATTATTAAGAAAAAAAAATAGAGAAAATGACGCATCCATTGATAACGTCAGATAATTATATATATATATATATACAAGAGAGTGATGTGTTTGATTGATATTAAATAAGTTAAAAAATAATATTTTAGAAACTGAAAATTAAATCTAATATATATTTTTATTTTATCTACACAATCGTTTAATTCTCAAAAAAACAAAGGTATGTTTTAGGGTGTTTTGAACTATTTCTACTTCAAACGTTTCTATTTGATTTCAATTTAAAAGAATTTAAATAAAAATAAATAAAATGAATGGACCAAAAGATATTATTCAGGAAATTTGTGCACTAAAGATGTATTTTCCTATTTAATAATATTGTAGGACCTCGAAATGGAAAAAAAAATAATAAAAAAAATCCTGTGGGCCTGTTTTTTTTTCCTCCATATTTACAGTGGGTAATGTTTGAAATGCCATTGGAATATGTGAATAATGTGAGAAAGTCCATTGGAAGCCATTTACCATGGGCTCTGTTGGAAATGGAAGAGCCTTTAAAGTTTAAACCTATGGTGAGAAGGCTGTGAGGCTTTTGCTTTTTCTGGCAATGTTATCATTCATACAACATTTATAAGGTCAAGTCACAAACATAAGCCATTTTCTGATTATTCATCTTCACCCAACAAAGTTGACATTTTTTTTTAAATTCTTAAAATATATTTGTTACATTTGACGTAAATTTACTCATAACATTTTAAATGAGAGAAAATTTAACCAATGTGCGAGTGTCATATTTGTAAGAGTAATTTTGATGCCTAGCCTGGTTATATTACTTTGTGGGAAAAGAATATTGATAAAACTCGACAAAACCTGTCAATTTGATCATAACTCAGTTGATGAGACATCTGATGCTTTGATCCCTTCAATTTTGCAGCTGTTGAGCTAAAAAAAACTGATAAAACTTTTGTGTATGTGTATAGACCTCTAGTAATTCTAAGGTTCTTATTTAGTGTTTTTTAATATTTATAAAAATACTCTTCTTTGTCATATTAGAACTTAAAAGACTAATTGATAAAAGAATTGTGACTAGTGTGAAACTATTGTAAAGTCCTTCTAGATAAATTAGGACTTTTAGGAGTACAAGGTTGTGACTTTGAAAAGAGTTTTAATTGTGTTGAGAATGGTCCAACATAACCATTTATTGAGATAAATTATAAATTTTTAACTTTTTGGTTATGAATTCGAAAAAGTTTTGTTTCAATCTATTTGAATCGGGACTACTGCTAAAAAAATATTAAAGTAATACAAATTTACTATAAGAAGAGTTGAGTTAAAATAAATAATAAACACAAAAAAAATTACGTTGTGAATGTACACAATATTTTAAGGGTATGTTTAGTATGACTTTTAAGCTGTTTATTGATAGAAACAAATATATATTTTTTTTCAAAATTAACAATCGTTTGTTAAAATTTTGAAAAATATTTTTTTAGAATTTTAAAAATGATTTTAAAATATGTAAAAACATATAAAATACATTTAAAATTTTGTTTAAATTGAGTATTTAATTAATTTTCTTGAAAAGATGTTTATATAATAAATGTTTTACTTAAATACATTAAAAAAAAAGGTATATCAAACCTACACTAAATTGGCTATAGGTGGAAAATATTCATTTGATATATTAGTAAAAATAACCTCTTAATTAGTACGAGACATTTTGTTTGAAACCAAAAGCAAAAAAAGCTGACGGATGATATATCCAACGTGGACTATATCAATTTAGAAACCAAACCTATATTTTAAAGTTTAACCTAAAACACCTTTTCATAAAATTGAAATATTGACATTTTTACCCTCTAACCCTAGGCACGATGCACCTAACAAAAGTAGGATGGAAAAGTAATTTTGTTAAAAAGGAAGGCGATATGGACAAATGTTTCGATAAGCGAATTTATCGCGAGATTTGTAAAATAGAGGAGTTAAGGCGAGAAGTTGAGATGCCGCGACGGCTTTGAATATTATAGTTTCTGGTTTCAGTTCTGGTGGAAGCGCAGAACCAGGTTTTCTCTCATTCCGCTCACGGAGTCGGAGATTGAAAGTTTTTCATCAACCGGAAGGCCATATTCCATTCAAGGATCCCACTCCGATTTCTGATTTTATTTCCTTCGCTCCCTCTTCTTCCGATTTCAATCCGTTCTTTGGAGTTTTCAATCACCGAAGATGCATTCCAATCACTTGCTTCTCGAGGAGCCTATTCGCATGGCATCCATCCTCGAGCCGTCCAAGGCTGTAAGTCCCCGTCTTATTTCACCGTTCTGATGTTTTCTTTTTCGTCGGTGTGTTTTTTACTTGATTAGTCATGGATCTATGAAGTAGTTATGTTTTTATTTTGAATACGTGCTATGTTTCCTTATCGATTGGTTTGTTTATGGGTTGTTTTTCAGAGTTTCTTTCCTGCTATGACGAAGATCGTTGGGACTCTTGGTCCGAGGTCTCGATCTGTTGAGATAATTTCTGGTTGTTTGAAGGCTGGAATGTCAGGTAAACTTATTATTGTTATTTTTCTCGTTTCTAATCTGTCCTTTTCACCGTCTTATATCTGGATGCTCTGCATATTTTTCTGGTCATTTATTCGGATGGGAAGGACAAACTAGTCTGTGTTCCTAATAGCTTTTATTTTCTTGGCGGTAGTTGCTCGTTTCGACTTTTCGTTGGGTGACCCGGAATATCATCAAGAGACTTTGGAGAATTTGAAGGCTGCCGTGAAGAGCACTAAAAAGCTTTGCGCTGTATGTTTTGGTTATAGGCATCGTGACTGCCGCTTGAAAAGTGTTTTGTGTCGTCTTATTGTTCGATTACTCGTTTGGTTAAGTTGGTTAAGTAGAGCAAATATGTGTATGGTCCCTTATTCCCGTCAACAGTCAGTTAGATGGAAGTGTATGAAGTATTTTACTGGATTGCCATATTGTTTTTCCTGTTCTGTTGCTGGAACTGGAAGTATTTTTTTTCCTTGGATATTGTTTAATATTTCTTCTATCATCTATGGTATGATGAACCACTGTTTTAAAAAGGAGGTATTTGTTGTACAGTCAGATCCAAGAATAAATTCTACAGATGAAATATTATTCCTGCCTCCTATTTAAATGCTGAGTGTTCTACATGCAATGCCAAGTGTTACTTTCATGTGTGGAGAAGGAAAATAACTGATGTGATGCCTTCTGCTCTTTACAGGTCATGCTGGACACTGTGGGCCCTGAGTTGCAAGTATTAAATAAAACTGAGAAATCCATTTCACTTCAGGAAGATGCCATAGTTGTCCTTACACCCAATCAAGAACTTGAGGCGACTTCGGAGCTCTTGCCTATTAACTTTACTGGATTTTCGAAGGTTGGAAACTTCATACTTGTGTTATTATCTTGATGATTTTCTTCACAAAGTAATAATGAGTTTGATTTTTTTTTGTTTTGGCCATTTGGTGTCATTGTGATGCCTTACTGAAAGTTTGCTTTCACTAATAAATCTTCTAGCAACATTAACAATAGGCTTTTGATCAGGTCCTACCAAATCCACCATGGGTTTATCCTTTTGTCAAATAAAGCTCGTAGTGAACTCTTAGAACTCTTTGAAGTCAGTAGTTCTAAGTCTTGTGGTCACCTAGAATCTTTCTGTTTATGGGCTTCTCGAGTCTAAATATTATACTTACATACTAGTTTCATTATGGCTGTACACCCACGATTATTTTAAAAAATGTCTCGTCTAAATATTGATTAGACTAAGAAGTCCTGATTATGAATGCTGATAAATTTATATAATTTGCTGAGTTTTTCAAGTAATAAAATGGTTAAAGTGTTTTTCTTGATGACAAACATAGTTTTGATACCTAACGGTAACATTTATAATTTTTTTAAAAAAGGGGCTCAGTGCTTTATTTAAGTATTAGATAAAGCCTAATTGAGGTCATGAGAAAAATTTAATTTGAGGCAAACATGTCTCGTTCAACATTGATTTTCTATCCTATTGTTCTAATTTTACTGATTGCTTCTAGCATGCCTGAGATTGAATAAGTATTAATGAATGATTTTGCACTCCAATTTGACTCTTCAACTACCATTGATATTAGTTTCCATTATTGAGTTGTAGAAGTATGTAGTGGTGCGCCAAAATTTTGTGCTATTTGACAATTCTGTTGGTCTTTTGAAACGATCTTTATGATAATGTAAAACTTTACTTTATCTTTTGTAGGCTGTGAAGAAAGGAGACACTATTTTCGTAGGTCAATACCTTTTCACTGGAAGTGAAACAACTTCTGTATGGCTGGAGGTAAGTAAAACTTTCTAGCATGTGTAGCCAATTCTTTCCCTCCTTGTTTAGTTGGCCATGGTTGCACATAAATACTATGGTTCTTACTGATTTTGGCTGCATTTCATGTGTTTGTCTGTTTGTGATTTGAATTTGCACTTGTCTAGATAATCTGTAATCAGGAAAATATAGTTTATCAGATTAATTGATAATAATGTTTATTGCAGACTTCTTTTGAATATCATGTTGAGAAAATAAATTTGTGTTTAACTGTATGCTTTGCTGGGATCTTTATCAGGTTTCTGAAGTCAGAGGCGATGATGTCGTTTGTGTAATTAAGAATTCTGCCACATTGACTGGATCATTGTTCACTTTGCATGGCTCTCAAATTCATATTAATCTTCCTACACTTTCTGATAAGGATAAGGAGGTCAGTGAACTATTTGATTTACATCTTGTTATTTTTTTTGTGGAGTTTATCAATTTACATTCTTTGGTACTTAACATAGTGTTGTATTCTGTTAATATCAGGTTATATCTAGTTGGGGAGTACAAAACAAAATTGATTTCCTTTCATTATCATATACTAGACATGCAGAAGATGTTCGACAAGTATGTTTCTTTACTTTACATTGAGCCTCTCTCTCTTACTTCTCTTTCTAGATTATTTAAGTCAAATAGATGGCTTTTATGTGGTTATGCAGGCTCGTGAATTCCTTTCTAAGTTAGGTGACCTTAGCCAAACCCAAATCTTTGCCAAGATTGAAACGGTTGAGGTTAGTCATTTCTAGCTTTTTTTTCCCGGGTGTCAAGCTACCATAATGCTGATTTAAACACTTACACACTTCTATGATCCTATTTTTAGGGATTAACCCATTTCGATGAGATTCTACGAGAAGCAGATGGTATTATTCTATCCCGAGGGAATTTGGGTATAGATCTCCCACCTGAGAAGGTTAGTTTCCTTCCGTACAGTCTCTAAACTTAGTCTTGCATCATCAGGATAATTCCCCACCAATTATTTACGTATAATTTTTTGGTTGATGCAAAGAAACCAAAGACTGTTTGAAAACAATTCTAGTTTTTTAGAATCTTTTGTCTATGGTATACAGCATTTGGCCTCTTGGTTATCTCAAATCACAAACTGTTTTCTTCTTCTTATAATCTTCACGATTATTTTGAATTGAAAGCTTTTTGTAATTAGTTTCTTCTTGGGGGATCCCTCGGCCCCACCTCCAGGATGTATTTTCTCTTGTTGTTTAATACATTCGTGTTTCTTATCAAAAAAAAAAAATTATGTATACTTTTTTTTGGATGTTCTCATGTTGCTTGCATTTTAGACCTGATGCTTATGTTAGAGCATATCAACATTCTTCTCTACCTTGATACTTGGTGAATGGGAAGAGAAGTGAAACCATTTACTTTTCATACATGAGAAGACAGCTGGGAAATTATGCTGTACTGATAGATCTGTTGGAAGATCCTATTCTTTTATACATAAGCAGGGGATATATTTTCCCTTTGATTTTTCTCGGGGTCTTTTATTAAGCACTATAGAACTAGTGGGAAATTTTTACTGACTTGTCCAACGAAAAATAAATGTGTACATCGAACCTTGATGTGACTAGGAACAATGTCATTGCCATTAAGTCATGGCCATCTTTCGAAACTCCAAATTCATGTGGTTGAGTGTATTACAACATCCTCATAAATTATTTTCACTTGTTAGCACTTTTGATCCAAATATAGTTTTCTTCTGACAGAGATCATAAGGTTTCAAGGCTCAAGGTAGACTTCTTTCTGATCTCTTCTTCATATGTTGCAGGTGTTTTTATTTCAGAAAGCTGCTCTTTACAAGTGTAACATGGCTGGAAAGCCTGCTGTGGTGACTCGTGTTGTGGACAGTATGACGAATAATTTAAGACCTACTCGTGCAGAAGCCACTGATGTTGCAAATGCTGTCCTTGATGGTAAGTCATGCATTAATTTTTGAAAACCTAATTGTGTTACTGATGATGTATAGACTGTTCTTGAAGTCGTAGGTTAGATACGGATGTACTCTTTGGAATTTTGTCCCCAATGACTTTCTCTTTCTCCCCCTTTCTTTCTTTTTCAACTACTATTCTATTATTTGGCACATATTAATAATTTCCATGAAGCGTGATTTCTATTTACTTATCAACAATTTCTTAAACCAAATGATTTGATATCAATATGAGAGGGCTATTTTTCTTTCCCGAAATATTGTGGAAATGTTGATAAAATGTCAGGAAATATTAGAAATGTCGATAAAATGTAGACAGTTGGAATACAATTACTAATAAAGATGATTTATAACCGGTTAAGGGATGTCAATTTTTTTGAATAATTCAAAAAGTTTAAAGAGTTTTTTGTGATCTTTGTGATTTTTTTTTGGAATATCTGTTGACATCAACACTTTCATTATAGTTCCATGACATTGGCATTTAACTCCTTTATTATTTTACTATTCACATTTGCTTTGGTTAAAACTATTCTCATGGATACAGGAAGTGATGCGATTCTTCTGGGGGCTGAGACTTTGCGTGGACTATATCCAGTAGAGACTATTTCTACTGTTGGTCGGATCTGTGCTGAGGTAAATATCCTCTGTCCATCTATGTGTATATCTGCTTGCTTGTAATCAGGAACTTACTTTGTGAACTCAACCTTTAAGCTACCTAAAATTATGTAAGGTCTTTTCAAATTATTCCCTTTTACAAACGTGCCAAGTGGGTGTTGTCTTGAAACTCCTTTTGGCTTGTAAGCTCTTGCCTTGTTATTTCATTTAAATCAATGAACATGTTTCTTGCCAAATAAACAAGAGTAATAAGAAAAGAGAGAGAGAGAGAGAGAGATAGTGAAATTGTCCTAACCCAGGTTTCTTAAAAAGGTTTGTCCTTCTGGAAGCTTCAAGTTCGAGCATACATCTTTTTCATCAAGTACTTTGTGTTAGTAGTTTATTTGGGTTTTTCTTTACCAGCCTGGGTTAGCTCTAGGATATTTTTATTTCCGTATTTGATGAGCCCCTAATTGGCTTCAAGCTTCAAGTCCTTAGTTGTAATGAACATAATGTGTTCTCAGTATTGAGCTATTTTAGTTTTGTTTGAACCCATATCATGTAATTTTCTCCTCCATTTCCTATTTGCTTTTTGCTACCCATTTGTTTAGCAACCTATATCCTTGAGAGTCTATAATTAAGGTTCTATCATCAGTTATTTTTTGCACCGCCCTTCCTGTTTGTGTTAACTAAGTTAGAATCATCTGATGATACTAATTCTAACATTGATTGATAGTTATAATGAAATTGATGTGTTTTCAATCTATGTTGGTAGTTGTAATGAAATTAATTTATATTTTTACCCTTTGGTGCTCTCGTTTCCAAATGAATGCAGTCTGAAAAGGTGTTCAATCAAGATTTGTATTTCAAGAAGACTGTGAAATTTGTTGGTGAACCAATGACACACTTGGAATCCATTGCTTCCTCAGCGGTACTGATTCCTAATTCTGATTACTGTATATATTCTTTTCAATAATGTTAGTGATAATCTTTTTTATAATTGTTATAGTACTACTGTGGTTTTCATATGCAATAGCTTTATTTTGTTTTTAGGTTAGGGCTGCCATTAAAGTGAAGGCTTCAGTTATTATATGCTTCACTTCGTCTGGAAGAGCTGCGAGGTATTAGGTTTAGGAATCCAATTTTGATCTCCAAATAATTTTCTGCTCATACTTAGATGCAGTTATCTGAAAATTTTTTGCAGCCATTTGTTTCATAGAGTTCTAAACTTGCTGAACAAATATGCAGACTAATTGCCAAATATAGGCCCACAATGCCAGTTATATCTGTTGTCATTCCAAGGCTGAAGACGAATCAGTTAAGGTGGAGCTTTAGTGGAGCATTTGAGGTATGTTTTATATCATTTTGACAATTTCTTTATTGTTGTCGTCTCATTATGTGTTTCATACACGAATATTTTTAACAAGTCAAAAATTTCCTTTTATGCATTTTGCCTTAGCTACAAGTTAGTGTCTTAGTGATTGTTCAATGTTATCCTGCTACTGTGCCTTCTTTTTCTTGTACTTTTCTTTTAAAAAACGATCAGTTCGCTAAAAAGGAATAAGTAGACAGGATTTCAAACTTACCTTACTTTAGGCATGTGTATGAGTTTGTATTATTTTTCTCTTTTTTTAAGGAAGTATTTGTGTACTTCTGTCAGATAAACAAACTATCATACTTCATTATATGTTCCTTGTGCCATTCATGACAAACATTTTTCCAAAACTGTGAATGTTTGGATGTGTTTTATCCACTTATATTGGTAGGTTCTATCTTTGGTAATGTGTTATTTGGCCTTGATCTATTTCAGGCTAGGCAGTCATTGATAGTAAGAGGTCTCTTCCCCATGCTTGCTGATCCACGACATCCTGTAAGTTTTATTTTCATTTTGCGCTATATGTTTGATGAAGAGTGAATTATGCTATTGTTTGATATCAGAATCCACTCGCTCATTAGTGATCCTTTATGAGGTCAGGCTAGGAAAAGTATATGGTTTTGCTTCAAACTCATTCATAATGGTTTTGGTTGTCGGTCTATACATGTTTTGTTTTTAAATAAAATTAATTGGTGTACAAAATGTTGTATTTGATTCTCTGAACTTAGTAACGTAGTTTGTATTGATTGTCATAGCGCTTCACATACCCTTTTTGGATGAAATGTTCATGGGGGCAACCGGTGTGCTAACTATTTCATTTCGAATTTGAGTAGTGATGTTAAATTTTTTAATGAGACATGAAAGTGTGTATAAATGGACAAGAAAAAGCCCACCACATAAGGATCATGTATCGTGGAACAAAACCACCAGAAAAGGGCTCCTGTGGTTGATATTGGGTAATTTGCATTTGTTATGAACTTGTATGATAAATAATCATAATAGACACGTTCACATTTAGAAATGTCCATTTTATTTTTATTATTAACTTGTATGTGTATATGCAATTAATAATTGGCTTCCGGCACGTCAGTCTGTATTGGAAGTGGAAGTTAAAAAAGACCATATTCATGATTATTATAAGATTTTTTAAGTTCTTTAAATAAAATCTCAAATATCAAATCATTTTACATATGCTTTCCAATTGTATTTATGGCTTTATAGGCGGAGTCCACTAGCGCAACAAATGAGTCAGTTCTAAAGGTTGCTCTTGATCATGGCAAAGCATCTGGAGTAATTAAGTCACATGACCGAGTTGTTGTTTGTCAGAAGGTTGGGGATGCATCTGTGGTCAAGATTATTGAGCTTGAAGATTGAAATAGCTTTTCCCGATAAATTTTTCCGCTAATTTTTGAAGTGACCGTTTTCCTGGTGCTGTCACCACCATGAGGTATAATTAAATTATATACATGGTTTTGGAGATTGAGGAGATCTGATAAAGTGAGAATGTAAAATGACTCATGAAACATTATTGACTTTCCCAAATTTAGAAGCCATGGTGTTCATGGCTAATCTTAATTTATTGAAGTTATTCAACCAATGGCCAATTCGTTTAGTTTCGTTTCTATTTACTGTGGCATTTGACCTAATATAATAGTAGTTGTGATTGAAATATTGCATACACTCGCATATTATCATGAGATTCAATTGCAGGTGAGTCTATCGGGTTTGTTACTGTGATTTCTATAAATCGTACTCTTTACATATTGCTATAATATAATTTGTATCTATTTTTAAAGCATATTGTAGAACGGTGAAGATCTTAGCATTGAATTTTTCTTTCAACATAGCGATAACATTGTTTGGAAATATTAATCATCTTTCGTTCCCATTTGTTCACTTATTAAGTCTTTTCCTGTAAGTCATTTAGTATGCCTTAAGGTTTTAGGAAATGTCTTGTGAAATTACCTTGACTTGTGGCGATAAACTATCTAAAGGATTCACAAATTTAATGTTCGAACAATGTAGTTACCCGCAAACTCAAATCAAATACGTGATGCTTATTAGTAGGATATGTTTATATTGTCCGAGGAATTTGCATTATATTTTTATTATGGAGATGGTATTATAAGAATATATATATTTTTTTGAGTTAAAGATGTGAGGGTAGGTGGATTCACGACCTTTTAATAAGAAGATATGTTTTTAACTAGTTGACTTATGCTTGGTTGGACATCTATTAAAAAAATTTTTATCATTGAATCAATGACATATTTTATGTTTTTGAAAGGAATAGTATGGTAACGTATGATCGTTTTTTTTTTCTTCTTTAGATATTCATGACCATTATGGCTTGTAACCAATGTCCATTATTATTCATATCGACCTTTATTGACAATTAGGGCAACCGTGGTAGTTAGTGTATGATCTTATGTAAATAGATTTTAAAGATTTTTATTCCAGTAGAGGCTTTTATGATCATAGTAGCAGTAGGGAAGTAGGTACGTGTATCAATGTAAGTTAAAACATCTAATGAGCTCAAATAAAAAATAAAAAATTCAAAATTCACTTTCAACAAATGAGACAAATGGTAGTCCGATGAGGCCTAGTTGAGAATAAATTCACTTCTCCCTTTTATGTTCAAATTTATCATAAAAAAATCTAGTAAAATTTAGAAATAGCTTTATTTTATCATGAATTTTGAAAGGTAGTAATTTATTGCCGAAAAATAAATATGGTACTGGAAGCAAGAATAGGACAAGCGTTGTAGAAGCACCACATGCAACGCAACAAATTTGGCTTGCCGTGGGAAAGGGACATTCTACATTCACAGTAATTAGTAAGGGACCATGAGAAAAAGGAACACCGAATACTATATGGTAATGAAATTAAATGTCGCATGTGAATATGAAAATAGCAATTTGGATATTTGTCGAATTTATTTTTATTTTGTAACAACACCCATTTCTGATTTCAGTGGCGTTAGGTTTTGGGTACCAATTACTTGCAGTTGGCGCACAGCACTCTCGTACTAATGGGCATTTTACTCAGTCCAAAACGCATCCGTGTGGCATGGCACATGATTCACGTTACTCTCGTCTTTTGTCTTCCTATGCGTATCTTCTTAGAATACTGAACTTGTTATAGAAAATTCTAAATGTAAATGAATAATAAACATTGCTCCACTATAATGGAATGCAACAATTTATTGACTTAGTATTCCTATTAAGTCAAATAACAAATTCTGTCCAACCGAACATAACTCAAATGGTTAAAGACATTTCTCTATGATAAAAAAGTCATGAATTTAAATTTTCATACTTACATGTTGTTAAACTTCAAAAAAAAAAAAAATCCAATTTTACACAATGAAGGAGATATATGTTTTTAAAACCATTTTACATTCTTTTTCGTCCTTGAAAAATGAAAAATATGCCACTGAATTTTAAGTCGGTTAAAATTTTTCGGTGGACATTTTTCAACAATTCAGTCAGAGTTAAAATTTCAAAGAAACTATTGACGATTAGATCTCAAAAGTCATTTACACCACCTTCCTTTTTTTAATATGCTTTGTAGCGCTGCCCTCCTTTTTTTTTTTCTTTTTTTTTTCTTTTCTTCTTTTCCTTTGGCAGTTTATATTAAACCAATGGGCTCCAATAGATAATATGAGGAGAAAGAAATGTAGCAAAATGATGGATATGTAATGGCATAAACAGTGAAAAACTGAATTATTTGGGATTCTTTTTTTCATTATTCTAAAAATAAGCTACATCTTATGCAATGCAACTTTTTAAGATATCGTTCTTTAAATATGATACATTTTCACGATATTACAATTTTAAATAAAAAGTTAAAGATTTGAGGTTATGATCTTTTTACGTCCAACTACGCTATATAAGGTTAACAGAGTTTAAAAAAAAAAACAATTTTTAAAGGAGTAGTTTTTTTTTTCTTTGAATTTAGAATTCAGCTTCACAGTTATAAAATAACAAGTTTGAGAGTAGAATATCTTAAATAATGATAGATGGTAATATTATTAAATAATATATACAATAATGATACACGTGGAATCATATACTTTAATTTAAAATTGAGTATTTTTAATTTAAAGTAAAAAATGATAGTATTTTTTATAATTAAGATTAATTTGCTACACACTCCTTAATTAACAAAAAAAATTAGATTGATTTGGAAGAAATGTTATTGTTGACATTATTCACTTCAATGTAAAGATAAAAAATAAACATAATTATAAATTTTGCTATAGTTACTGTTTAAAATATAGTATACTATTTACTAAAATTGTATTATTTTATAACAATTACAATTATAATATTATTAAAAAAATAAAAAAATAAAAAGGGTAATATAAAAAGGTTATAACGATTAGATATGGTTTTATATGAAAAGAAATATTTTTTAGTATGAATATCTCAACGCGAACAGTCGCGTCTCATAGAAGTTTGAAATACAAAATGAGTATGTATCTTAAAACACTTTTTAAATAATCAAATGTTAGAGAAAATTTTGGGTGAAAGAATATGTATGTTTGTACAAACTCTTATCAACAGACACTTTGAACCGAATAGTCTTAC
>JAOANK020000081.1:1140696-1153073 GCA_026257165.2 Telfairia occidentalis
ACTTCCTTTCCAGCATGATTACTCCTAATATTCAACCATAGGACTTTTTAGGATTTTTTTTTTTAAAATTTAGTTTATTATTTTGGCTTCGAGATTTTTATCAACTTTCTATTATGTAAATATAATTTCAGCCTTTGAAATTTGATGGGTGTGTATTTTTTTAATTCAATTTATATTATGATTAAAAAAAATTAATTATATTCATAAAAATGTAATTTAACTTTTATAAAAAGTTGATAGCATGTAAAATAACTTATTTTTAGATTTAGAAATTTAACACAAATTAAAGGCACATATTTAAAATGACAGAAAACAATATAAATGAAAGAAGTTTATACATAGAAGGAAGTTAATTAATAAGAGAATGTATAAGCATTGAAGTGAGAGTGTGTTCTGATGTGGTAGATCATGAGAAAAAGTCCTAATAAGATCAGTATGTGAAGAAAAACTCAGAAAATAGGTGTGGAGAGAAGTTACTTAGGAAAAATGTATGAACATAAAGTAGTTCGTTGGAAATTAATATCAAAAGAAATTAACGGGGGAAAATATTGAAGTCGAAATTATTTGATAAAATAATAAAAGTTTAAATACTATTTTGATCTCTATACTCTTGACTTCAATTCATTTTGGTCTATATACTTTCAAAATACATTCATTTTACTAATGCTTGTACTTTCAAAGTGTCCATTTTTGTCTTTGTACTTTTAAAACGTGATCGTGTTTTGGTCACTTTATTTTTTATTGTCTCATTTTTTCTATCATAATTTTAACATAACAATGCACTTTTTTTTTTTGACATGTAGCAATAATGTTTTATTAGAGGATTTCTGTTATGTACAAAATTTACATTAGAATTTTACAAGTAGGGACCAAAATGGTCAATTTTTAAAAGTACATGAACCAAAACAAACATTTTGAAAGCAGTAGGACTAAAATGAACAAAATTTAAAAATATAGAGATGATAATGAACTTTTTAAAAGTATATAGACTAAAATAAACTAAAGTTGAAAATATAGAAATTAAAATATCCAATAATAAAAGTACATTTTAGCAAAGCCTTCTAGATATAGAAAGACTTTCGATTTCCTCTTTCCAAAAACGGTGGTATGTGGAAAAAAGTACTTTTAACATTGGAAACTACATTTCCTATCATGAAATTGAGAGCCGCAATAAAGAAGAAACATGTGCACATTCTTCTAAGCATATTTACTTGTGTTTTGTTTAAATCAGAAAATAGAATACAGAGCTAGTAATTGTCTGTGTATCGACACACCCAAATAACAATTAATAATAAATAAGTTAATAATTACACAATATCATTGTTCAACTACAGGAGCCAAGCATCCTGTTGATTAATCCTGCATATTCAAAATGTATGTTAGTCATTTTTTTAAAGAATCCTAGAGATGATTGATCGATAAAAATGAGTAAATAAGTCTAAAAATGTCACTCTCTTGGATAGAAATGAAGTAGAGATTAACTTACCTCCACCTAAAATTCATCAGCATTGGAATGCTCTCCTGTCAATTGAACAAATACTAAGTTAGCATGGCTGAATAAAAACCTTAGTTTATAATTGAAAGTAAACTCCAATAATTAAGTAAATTAGATTCAAATGGCTATTGGGAATAGCTTGGGGAGACAACGAACTCTAAAAGAAACCATGAGACACCAATTATTTACTACTTGATCATGCCATATTTTATAGCCATCCTTAATACAGAACATGAACTCGCTATATATGTTGATTTGATTCTCATAAATCAAAGAAGATCGAGGCTCAAAACCATATAACAAATCACCGTCGATTAAATAAATAATATGAAACCAAAAGATATGAATATGGAAGAATTTATTGTACCTCCCTCGTCTGGCAGATCGGAAGTCCAGAGTGTGAGATTGTCCCTAAGAAGCTGCATAATAAGGGTACTGTCCTTGTAGGCGTCTTCACTGAGGCTGTCAAGTTCGGCAATTGCCTCATCGAAGGTGTGCTTAGCAAGGTGGCAAGCCCTAAAAGTATACGACACAATTATTTAAAATAAAATAATTAAAGAAAGCCAAACCGAGCATAGTTCAATTAGTTAAATTATAATTCTTCCGACCAAAAAGTTGTGAGTTCGAATCTTCACCCCCACATGTTGTTGAACTCAAAAAAAAAAAAGGAAAAACAGAGAAATGAAGAATCGTAAACTGCTTCGGCATCCAAAATGATACAAGTATTACTAAGAATTTCCTCGTCAAAACACAAATCAATAGTAAATTTTTTATACTAGAATAAGCTTCTCGAGCTTTCCCATTTACTTTTGACTCCTAGTTTTTTTTTTTTTCAATAGTAATTCTAATTACCATGGTATGCTTTGAAAAAAAAAACATGGTCAGTTATAAAACAAAGCAGACGATTGAAAGTGGTCTGGTAAAATTGGCGACAAAAACTTCACCATTCTTTTTTCTCCTTTACTTCTTTTTTTCCCCTACGGGGAGGTTGGGAAGAGGCTGGTAGAAAGGATGAGACTCAGATTAGATATTAACCTTTCAGGAGAGTTCAAAATTTCATAGTAGAAAACAGAGAAGTTCAGAGCCAGGCCTAGCCTTATAGGATGAGTTGGAGGCAAATCTGAGGTAGCAATAGTAGAAGCAGTCTGCACAATACAGAAACCATAAGTAAATATCATGTCGATATATGGAATGTTTTAACAGAAATGAAAAAAATGGATAAAGAAAATGGTAATGAAAAAAGGTGGAGCAGTGAAAAATACTATACCAAAAAATGAACTTACTTCATAAGCCTTCAATGACTGCTCTGCAACTTGTTTATGCTCATCACCAGATTTAAATTCGGCCAAATAGCGACAATAATCTCCTTTCCTATTGTAGAAGAAGATCAAGAGAAAAAAATCGTAACAACTATGATAATCACGTTAAAGTTAACATATGGATAGCACCAACAACAATATATCTCTATTCTATAGTAAGAAAGAATATCAAATATCATCATTTTCTTGCTTCATAAAACAATAAATTGCTTATTTGTGATAGCATGAAACCAAGGAGGGAGAGGGAAATCCTACCAAATAAATTTAACCTATTTTTTATGCACAAAACAGTGTTCTTTTACCTTCTTCTACGTCGTCCTGTTATTCCTACCAAATAAATCTGAAGTTCCACGTATTAAAGGTTTTCTTCATTCTCTATGTTTTAGTTAAAAGATAAATATTACGATTCTCACATCTTATGGTAGAATACGGTAGATTCTCCAGCTGAGGAATATGGAAGGAGATGCTCGTCAATAATTGACAATATGTCACTGCAAATTTTAGATAGCTCATCTTCAATTCGATGCCTGTACTGAATTATCCGTTCCACATTCTTCTCATTATGTTTGGCGGTCTCCTTTTGTTCAATGGAAGACAAAATACGCCATGAAGCTCGTCTAGCTCCTATTACATTCTTATAGCCAACAGAAAGCAAATTTCTCTCTTCCACTGTCAATTCCACATTTAACTTTGCAACTTTCTTCACTTCCTCGACCATCTCTGAAGCATGGAAAATATGGTGATCCAAACCATTAAATGTACAATATATATATTCAGTCTCAAAATAATATCATCCAAGGAATGGAGGTGGAGGTCTTAGATTGTTATCACATTGTCATTCCATCTTTAATCTCTTGAACCCAGACGAGATGTTGAAACCATAAACATAAACAATTATCACATCATTTTTTCCAAACGACAACACAAGAACTAACAATATTACATATACTTATAATGAAAATATCTCAAAAAGAGGAAATGAAATGAAAATGCTTCATTCTAACTAGTGATTTTAGAGCCACATCGATTTTCCAGATTTAGGCATCAAGATGCCCTAACCTAGAACACAACCAACAAATCCTGATCGTTCTACTTCCATTTGATATCATTAATTCGATATACCCACTGACCAATTCCAAAAATGACGCTTGTCGAATCAATTACAAAGAAATAACTACGTCTAAAGGCTAAAAGAAAGCCCTAGCAAGTGATTAGACACCAAATAATCTGCGGATTTACATTCAAAACAATCAAAATAACAGTAATCCATAAGTTCGAGTTCGAGGAAATAAATTAAGAGAGTAGAGATTCTTAAGATAAACAGTACCTTCGTATCTCTCGGCTTGCTCTGCGAGTCTAGCCGAGTAAACCAGTAGCTCTCTCTCCTTCGCCATCGCTTCGGAATTGGCGCCTACAGAAATTGGCCTCTGCTGCTCTGTACTTGGCGTACTTGTGGATTCCTCTTTTTCTATTACTATTATTCTTCTTTTCTGTCAGCCAAAGGATCATGGATTTCCAAAGCTCTTTCGTCGACACGTGTGATGTTTCAGCACGTCTACCGTGAATCCAGCCGTCGGATTAAATTCAAGGTTTCTCAACTCCAGACGGTCCCATGAAAGGGATGCGGCGTTGACAGTGAAATCGGTGACGGCTGGGTGAGTGATCAAATAATCGATTTTGCGTCACAATCGCAGCCGTGCTGTTCTTTTGTTTGATACGGTGTAGTTATACACTCGTAAACTTCCTTTCCACCATTACTCCCTCAACCATACGATTTTTTTTTTCTTCAAAAATTTCCTTTCTTATTTTGGCTTCTAGATTTTTATTAACTTTTCTGTATCTAAATTAAATTTCAGCCTTATATCTCAACTTCAATCTCTAAATCCTTTATTTTTTTCATTGACTCCAACCTTAAAAGTACATGCTTGAGTTTATGAAATTTAAAAAAATAGTTTTTTTTTTCTTTGGAATAGTTCAACATAGAGGTGTCAACCCCAGCACAATTCAGTGGATAAAGATATGTACTACAATCGCAAAAGTTATGGTTCAATCTGTCATTCCCACAAATGTTGAACTAAAAAAAATAGAGGTGGAAATATTTAAATTTTTTATCTTTAGGGTGGTGGTTGTGAATGTTTCTTTGACCCGTTGAACTATCATCAGCACGAAAGTAAACATTTTTAGTCATTCTCATTATATTATTTTAATAAATTGATAACTTAGCTTCGAGTATGTAACTAATAAGCCAACATAAGTATATATTAGAGTTTGTTGGACATGAGTATTGAGTTAGAGGATATTAGATGACAAGATAATAGCAATAACGAAAACATTTGAAAATTTAATGATTCAACAATAATTTCATAAAGTTGATTAAAATTCAACCTGATAATAAGAATCTCGGGCTGGGCATCGGGGGAACAAAGGACAAAACATCTCTCCTTTATTGCTTTTTGGGCCGGCCCAATAGTTTGGGCCATCTCAATACGCTCATCCAAGTATTTCTCCTAATCAATGTACACGCTTGAACTAGTATTGGTTAACCTTTTTATAATTACTCTTTATAAAAAATATATATATATTTTTTAATTTATAAATAAACTTCTAAGAACATTATCGAAGTGTTAATTTCATTATTCTCACGGACAAATATCTCCCCCGACCCCTCCAAAAAAAAAGTGTGAACAATTTCTGCTATAACTTACCAGACATTTTTGAGAAAACGAGTATTCCAATTTTACATTTCCAAGAATCTAAATATGTAGATATTTTAAACAATATAGCACCTTATACAACTGAGAAGTAAATATTATGTCAAAAAATGATACGTGAATTTTTATCATCTTCAAAATTGGCCGAAGAAAAAAAAAAGGAAATGATTGAATTATTCAATGTCAATCGAGAATACAACCTTCTTGAAGAGTTGATTATAAGTATGATATTTAATTTTTTCTCTTCTCCACTTAATGAAATAAAAATAAGAAATAGTTATGATATTGACATTTTTTTAAAATTAATCAATCTCTTTAACATAATTGTTTTTTTTAATTTTTAGATTCCGTCATCCTTATTTCAAAATGTTTCATCCAATATCAAAGCGAAACATAAATTATTGTAAGGGAAATATATAATTCTAATGCTGTCTCCATTAACAATGACCTTTTCTATTTATATATATTTTTAAAGATTAAGTTATATTCTCATAACTTCTTTGATATTTTCACCCTTTTATAACCCGGTTATTAAATTCTAAGTCAATAGTAAAAAACAAAAGATTTTAAAGAATTCTAGGTTGATAGTATAATCATATTTTTAAAGTTACAATATTTTGTTGTAGTTTATTGATTTAAATATAGTTGAAAAGTTAGAAGATAGTAATAACCTTTCATACAGGTCCTAAATTTGAACTCTCACCTAATTATTTGAATTGTAGAAGAGATAAGAGGAGTCGTATATGTTCTACGGTCACTTCTCATTTCTTCTTCTTTATCTTCAACGGTCTTATTCAGCAACCCATCAAAAAGTCAAGTAAATTCAATGGAAGATTAAGAAGTGAGAGGAATTGGCCATGGACCTTTTTTCTTTTTCAAACTTTTTCTTTTTTCAATTCAAATATAAGAACTTTGAGGAAAAAATATTGACAAAGGCAACTACTTGGGATGATAGCTCTTCGATGACTAAGTAAATGGGGAATTGAATTCCATGAGAAGTAATTTTTAGCATTGAAAAATATGTGTTGACAAAGGAAAAAACGGCTACTTGCAATTATTTAGGCATCATAGGGTAGGTAGAATAAAACAACCAGCTGATTTATAAATTAATTCAAACATTTTGGATAATGAATTTCAGAGATTATTGAGTGTAATGTTGATCAATTTTTTACCATCATCTTTGAACTATTATTGTCTTTCATCTTATTCTTTATTTTTTTAAAAAAATAATAATAACCGATGAAGAAAGATTCAAAATATTGACATACATATATTTTTTTTAAAATTAAAAAAGAATTTGATGACAATTGTGTTTGAAGAACAAAACATGCTTTTGCAAATAACTTGTTGTAACAACATTTATTCTCCACCTTTTTCAACTAAACACACTAGTGGAATCTTATTGTCAAGTGGAAAATTGGAAAGTTGGTTCCCACTATTTTAACTTACTAGGGACAGAACATGCTATGCACGTAGAAACATGTAGTTTTAATTATCGAGTAGCTCTAATTTAAAGTAAAAAATGATAGTATTTTTTTTTATAATTGAGATCGATATGCAATCATTGACAAAAAAAAAAAAGATTGATTTGGAGAAAATGTTATTGTTGACATTATTACTTAAATGTAAAGATAAAAATTAAATATAATTATATGAACTTTACTAATAATTACTCTTTTAAATATAGTATACTATTTATTAAAATTGTATTATTTATTAACAATTAAAATTAAAATATTACAAGGGAAAAAATAGAATGAATATTATAAAAGACTATAACGATTAGATGTGGCATTATGTGAAATGACATATTTGTCTATACGGACACCTTAACCCGAACAGTTGCATCTCATAGAAGTTTGAAATACAAAATGAGTATATATCTTAAAACACTTTTTAAATAATCAAATGTCAGAGATTATTTTGGGTGAAAGAATATGTATGTTTGTACAAACTCTTATCAACAGACACTTTGAACCGAATAGTCTTACCCATTGTAGGTGACTTTGTGTGAAAGAAAATGTCTATCATCTCCACAGACATGTTGACATGAAGAAGTGCATTTTGTTAGAGGCGAATTTATATAAAATGACGTGTTTGTACATATACATTTCAACAGACACCTTAACTTGAATGTCTTGTCTTGTAAGAATTTGAAGCTGGTATATTCTAAAAAGTCTAGGGCAAAGTTAGAAGACAAAAATTATCCTCCATGCTATACATATACATATAGATAATAGATTATTCGATTTATTTGTTAAAATAGAAAATCGGTCAAACAAACAAATACTTTTAAGGAAATCGTATAATCAGACGAAAAGCTCAGCAGTTTTGGGAGGTGGACAGTGGAATGTTCCTCTGGTTTTGGTTCTTCCACGGGACAGAACCTGGTTTTGCTGTTACTCCGCCCTTCAAACTTGAAACTTGAAACTTCCAAGTCAGGAAAAGAAAAGGAGCTTTCATTCAAAGGAATATACTCAGGGACCCAACTCCAACTCTGGTACCTTCTGAACTTACATTAATCTCCTCCTTGGAATTGATCGCTTGTCCGGAGTCTGGAAGCGGCATTTACAGTTGCCAGAAATGCATTCCAATCACTTGCTTCTCGAGGAGCCCATTCGGATGGCTTCCATTTTGGAGCCTTCCAAGGCAGTAAGTGTTGTTTTCCGTCAATATTTTGGCGTCTAATGTTTTGGGTTTGTTCTGTTACTGTTTGCAGATTTGAACCCTTTACTAGTTTGATTTGAGGTCGATCTTTGAATGACTCTCATTGATAACCAATGCATATATTCTTTTTTTTTTTTTTGGTAGTTTCTCCACTGTTCGCATTGTTTGCATTTGAGACGCGTTGGCTTAATCAACATTTTTTTTTTTTTGCTATCTATTGTCTTCCAGAGCTCCTTCCCTGCGATGACGAAAATTGTTGGTACTCTTGGTCCCAAGTCTCGATCTGTCGAAGTTATTTCTTCTTGTCTGAAGGCTGGAATGTCGGGTATTGGTGGCGTTCTTTTCTGAATCTGCTTCGTTAGCGACTTTCTTTTTCTTACGGATATTGCGTTTGAGTTATGTCGTTGGAAATTTAGCAAAATGTCGTGGGGTATATTTCCTAACGGTTGGTTTAACTTGGTTCTGAGCTGATTTAACTTTTGTTTTTTTGTTTTTTTGTGGCAGTTGCTCGGTTCGACTTTTCATGGGGTAATCCGGAATACCATCAAGAGACTTTGGAAAATTTGAAGGCGGCTGTTAAAAGCACCAAGAAGCTCTGCGCTGTATGTCAGTTTTTAACATAATCTGCTTCCACATATTTGGGTGTATATTTTATCATTTGAACTTCCTAGCATCTTGATAGTAACTTAGGCCAATCAATATTCTTTAATGCGTGAGAAAATGTAGCTAAATAATAAGTACGACATTGTTTTCATTTTTCTATCTGCAAGTGTTCTAAAAGAGACAATAATAATTCTTTTGCTTTTTCCAGGTTATGCTTGATACAGTGGGTCCTGAGATACTGGTTGTAAACAGAAGTGAAAAACCCATCTCTCTTCGGGAAGATGAGCTTCTCGTTTTGACACCCAATCAAGAACTAGAAGCATCGTCGGCTCTTCTGCCTATTAATTATGATGGACTCTCAAAGGTTTGAAGATACTATTGAACTTCATACTACTTGTCCTGTTGCATGATATATTGAGAGAGTAACAGGCTGACAGCAAGTTCCCCTTTATATTAATTAAGGGGCTTCAATTTGATGCTTATTGAAAAATGAATTTCTAATAACAAATCCGCGTGTAAAGATGATAGTTCATTTCATTGATGCACAAGATTCAGATTGTTGAATGCATCTTATGGAGACAAGTATATCTTTTTTTGGTTAACATTAGACAGAGGCAAATATGAGTTTGTCATTAACCATTTATAAGAAGTTACAATTTTAATATTCTTTAATTTATTCAAACAAAATATTTTTCAAAGGCAAACTTTTTATGATGCAAGTGTTTTCTTCTCTCTGCATGGATTATGCAGTGATCTCCTTCATATTACTAAGCTTGAAATTATCTTTTGTAGGTCGTCAAGAAAGGAGACACCATTTTTCTTGGTCAGTACCTCTTCACTGGAAGTGAAACAACCTCTGTCTGGTTGGAGGTAACAGAGCATATTGTTGGGGATGATCAATAATTTGTAACCTGCTTGTTTTGTCATGAACCTATTCAATAACTTGTGATTGTATTTTTCTGGTAGTGAATGAGAGCTATGTAGAATGCTTTAATGCTTTTTTTTTTTTCAAAATAGAAAATTTTAATTCATATTCAAATAATTCATAGCTAGAAAAATATTTCTTTCTTTCTCCGTGCAATTTATCTTCATTTCAAAGTAGCAAGGAGTCATGGTAAATGATGCTATGCTCAAGTACGTCTATTTGGGATTCATCAGGTTTCTGAAGTGAGAGGGGATGATGTTGTTTGTGTGATAAAGAACTCTGCCACGTTGGTTGGAACGATGTACACTTTGCATGCCGCCGAAATTCACATTGATCTTCCTACACTTTCTGAAAAAGATAAAGAGGTTAGTTCACTGATTCCCTGTTTGCTATGTTCCTTGAGACTCTGATTGCTTCCATTTAGCTTCATTAACCATATTTTTGGTAGGTGATAATTTTTTACTGGTGATTTTAGGTCATAGCTACATGGGGAGTAAAAAACAAGATTGACTTTCTCTCTCTGTCGCATGCTAGACATGCAGAAGATGTTCGACAAGTATTATTTCCTTGCATTGAGTCTTCACTTTTCACAAATAATTGACCGTGGGTGATTTGATTATGTTGATTATTACAATAGAGTATAATAGAATGCTAAATTATATTTTATGCAGGCTCGGCAATTCCTTTCTAAGCTAGGTGATCTTAGCCAAACTCAAATATTTGCAAAGATTGAAAGTGTAGAGGTCAGTCATTTTTAGCTCACGTTTGACTCATATTCTTTGGTAGTAAGACTGTTTTCTTAATAATATCAACGTACAATGGTGCTTATCCAAATACTTGCGTACTTTTGTGTTCCCTTCCTAGGGATTAACCCATTTTGATGATATACTACAAGAAGCGGATGGTATTATTCTTGCTCGTGGCAATTTGGGGTTAGATCTCCCACCTGAGAAGGTTAGTCTATCTGCATTCATATTAGCCAATATGAAGTTTTATACTGAACTGTGTTAAATTGAGAGTCTGGCTGTTCTCGTACTTTGCTTTACTTTCCATAAAGAAGGCAGCGATAGTTTCTCTCCCTCCCCTCCTCTCGAGAGGAGGGGTATTGTGATACATTAAATTAATACCCTTCTTTTCTTTGTAATAACTAAGAAGAGGGTATTTAGAAACCCCCACAATTGGTATACATGAAAGACGCTCCATAGTCAGGAGAAAGCCTATCATTAGAGATCCAAAGGGAGGACTTAAGACAACAATTATCCCATATTCTGCATATGGAAGGTTCTACCCCTTGAAATAACCTTATAAGCCTCACATTCTTCTAAAGGGCTTTAATAGCATAGAGCCAAATAAATGTTGCATCCATCTTGAAAGGATGACCGTAAGCAAGGAAAGCCAAGAAAACTTTCACGTTCCTTGAGAAAATTATGGGTCCAGTGGAAAATCTACACCAACTTAGTCCACAACATTTGGTTCGGTTTTCTTGATTTTGGGCTTTGCTTTAGGCTGGCTTCTCCTTCAGAGTAATGAAGGGCCACCTTTCCTTTTCCTTGCCAAACAACCTAGAAGAAGGTTTCCATATTAGAAGGATTTTCCTTTTATGCTGAGATGGGAAGGGCGCTATATATATATAGAAGGATTTCCTCTAGGCTTCTCATTAAGAATAATGAAAATACTGGCACTAGAAAGGCAGCCATTGATCCACCTCCTCCATGCAAGACCTAAACCTTTTGCATTTAAAATGGTATTCACCAAAACCTATTTTGTATGTCGTTGTACATTCTTTCATTTCTTAAATGAAAGCTCGGTTTCTTATAAAAAAATGGTATTGACAAAATCTTAGTCTAGTTTGCCATTAGCCTTCCCATGTTCAAATTCAACACCACACCCTTCTTTTCCCTTCTTTTCAATTCTTCCATCTGATGACTAATCGCCTCCATCTCCTCATAAATTAACCCTAATTTCAGATCCATCCAGTCGCCAAGCTGCCGCTCCGCGGCCCATCCTTCCCTCCATACTTGCCTGTTTTTCTACTATCTCAGCCAACTTTCTCCAACGAATTCACCCTAGTCTCCATCTTACTTACCATTTCCCAAGAATGTGATCTGATACCAAAATTGATAAGTCTAAGTCTTCAATTTCATTTATCAATAATTACAGTCAAGGGGAGATTTGAGAGCTCCCACCTCTCCCTCTTCCTCACAGAGGAAGCCTAAGAAAATGACTCGCAAAAAAGGTACCCCTCCTAACCAACAATCCTCCTATATGATTCCCCCTCGCAAAATGGTCCCCAATAAGTAAATAACAGAATTTCAAAAAGGGACTGACGGACACTACGTGACCCCCCTTACCGTACATAAGCCTATGTAATGTGGGCCTATCAGTTTACAGCGTCAAACTTGGATTCTTTTAAAATAACAAAATTTGGAGTATACTTCACAGTAAGATTTTAACCAGGATTCTCCCCTTTTGTCTCACGATTTTTCATTGGAAAACAACCTAAATCTTTCCAGCTCCACCTTTCCTTTTTCTTTTGAAGTTTATCGAGGATTGTTAATTAGGAACCCAACTCCATTTACAATTTCATGAATACGAAAGGGTTAAATGGAATGGAGAGATATGACATCCGTCTGAACTTAGCCAAATGAGAACACTGA